>JADLZK010008372.1:0-470425 GCA_015847255.1 Hyparrhenia diplandra
CTCCCTCCTTCTAGTAAGCAACTTCAAATGATTTTAATTTTATAATTTCTGTCTTTTTTCCTTCTGGATTCTAGGAAAACCATGGAAAGGTTTTTTTGAAAAGTCGCATAGCCTTTCCCATGTAATTGTTTACGTGTTTGGTTGGTTCGGGGTTCGGTAATCGCTTGACTACCGTTTTTTCCCCTCTTATTGTAACAAAACTCTCTTCTACGTAATGAAGAATCCGTCATTGGCGGTAAAAAAAAAAATATTAAATTGGGAAGAGGAGATCAAGTATGACCCAGGCTTAAGAATGGAAATTGATCAGCATATAGATGTTGTTTTGCATAGGCAAAATAGATTTGATGTATAAGAGGTGCACCTATTTTTAATTTTGCAATGATACAATATATTATTACCGCTTTGCTTATTTTCATTGTCGATCTGCATCAATATTGCCGCTTTTAAAATTATTCATACTAAAATTAGTGCTATGGTGCTATGCATTGTTGTTGTTTACATTAATTCTCTAGCTCGCCACTCGCCCGGTGGCCCGCCCCGCCCACGCCGATGTCGGCTCGTCCCCTACTACGCCGCGCTGGATGCGCCTGCCCCACGCCTTCCACCGGGACCTCCTCAACCCTCCACGCTCCATGGCCCGCCACTCGCGCACTTCGGGCGGGTGGCCGCGGGTCCCGCGCGCCGCCATGCCCACAACCACTTCTTGCTCCTCACCCGGCACCGCCCTACTCGCAGCAGCCGCACGACACCGACCGGCCGATGTTTTTTTACGACCGAGAGCCCGCCACGGGTGAACTCGGGCGGTTTGTTCGGGCCTCGATGAACCCTGAGCCCGGCGGTTTGTTGCGCCAGCTTGACATGGAGAGCGGGGTTTTATACTTTGGTTGGGCCCTCGATCCTTGATCGAGTAAAGACCTTACGCCCGGTGGGCGTGAGCCTGCTTTTTGATTGATGGGGTCAACCGAGGATCGGTTGTAAAGCTTACAAAGACTTGATGTGTTCAAGTTGCGCCTCCTCACGAGGCGCTCTTTGCCCGCCTTTTATAGTCCAAGGAGCCAAAGAGCTTACTACGGACCTAGTCGGATACGCAGAGGGTCGCCCGTAGAGGATTCGAACACCCTGCACTTTTTACATGGTAATCCGACTAGGATTCTATCTCGATTACAATGTAAGTCCACCGTAGCTATGCTTCCATTGCCTCTCGTGAGTTGTTAGTGGCCGCAGGCTAGATAGAATCCCGCGAACAACTCCTCAGAGTCCTTAGGTGATCCCGCATCCACAAGCCCCGAGCATCTCTAGGCCGAGTCATGAGAGTTGTCTCGCCCTTCTCTGATGAAGCCTTGATATGGTCTTGAGATCATCGTATGGTGTGCACTTGAAAAAGTGCACCCGTAGGGGTGTAGCCCCGAGCTTCTTGCTTTTTGGTACAAAGAGCCGGAAGGTCTTTGAGTTCTTTGTCTCCTTCCTCGAGTTCTTTCCTCCTCCAGATCGCTTCCTCTTCTCAAGCCCCGAGTATCTCTCTCGACACGATTCTTGAGGGTAGTTCTTCTTGCCCTCCTCCGGATGAAGTCTTGAGCGTGGTTTTGAGATCTCTTCCTTTGTCTTCGAAGTTCTTCTCGCATTCGGGGTTCTTTCCCCTCGGATAGGTCTTTCGCGAGCCCCGAGCATCTCAAGTATGAGTCATGAGAGCTTTCCTTCTTGCTCTTCTCTGATGAAGCTTCAACGCGAATTGAGATCTCCTATCCCCGAAGTTCTTCTCGATTCGAAAAAATCTTATCCGGGTATCGTGTATCCCCGAGCGCCTTGGAGTTCTTTCTTTGAAAGGAATCTTAGAGGGTTCTTCTATCCTCCGGGATTTTTGACCGTTTTTTTCCGCGGCGCGATCACGGGTCATACCGTGCGCTTTTATCGCGCCTTTTTCGGGAAAGGTCAGTGCATGGCAGTTATTGTCATGAATTCCTGCCTGCGTGAATTTAGGTGACCGTTCCTTTTTGGAATCCGCTTCATCTTCTGTGGACTCGGTCTATAGGTGATGTGGTATTTGCCTATAAATATGCCCCCTTCCGCTCGTTGAGGATCCAGGGTTTCCTTCCTGTTTCTCTTCTTCTTCCTCCTCTCGACAGTTTCTCTTTCCGTAGAAAAAAGCCCTTCTTTGAGCTTTTAGATCCATGGCGATGCCTTTGAGTGAGTTGGATCAGCCCCCGGGCGTCTTTCTTCGCCTTTTGGGCTCTTCTGCGAGTGTGGAATGTCTTGTGATGTGGAGTAGAAGGGGATTACTCCGCGCCTCTCTTCTCCCCGATATGCTTGGGAGCGGGAAAGGGATGCCTTGTGACGTGCTTTTTGGCCGTTGATGGCTATATTCATTGTTGTTCGCCGTCCCCCGTCCCACTTCGCCGGCGTTTCTTGGGTTTTAGCTGGCCGCTGGGGGTTTTAGCTTGAGCCCCCGCCCTCTGTCGTGTTGATGGCCTCCTCGGTGAGCTTGCCTTTGGAGCTACGACCTCTCGATTCTCGTACCACGGAATCCCTTTGTGCCGCGAGGGTTCCGTCGTTGACCCGCACTTTTGTGCGTGTGCCGACCGTTTTCCAGGGTCTTCCTAGCGTTTTGCAGCGCTTGGGGTTCTTTGTTAGGTCGTCATTCTTGGCTCCGAGCTCTTCTGAGGTCTCCTTTTAGTCTGGACTGCTTCCGTTGGAACCTTCATTGTTTTTTGTCTTCTTTGTATCTTGTAGGGACTTGTTCCCATGTAATTTGTAGTTCCAAGATGTTGAATAAAAGATATTTGTTCCTTTATCCGTTTGCATTTGTATAGGTCCGACCGCGGCTTCGAGCAGACTTGTTTGCGATTGTTTACCGCTTTCCCCGCCCTCGAGTTCTTCTTCTTTTGGACAACTCGATGTGATTGTGCCTTTAGATCTAGGCCTCGGCTTTGTCCCTTTCTTGTAGACTTGTGCCGAGTAGTTGTGGCATCTTGCTCCACTTACATCGTGGTTGTTCTTCCGATGATTTAGCTTGTAGATCTCGTAGTAGATTGTTGAAGTCCCGCTCCGCCGTCTTCTGGGTTCATTCCCTTGGCGCCCGACTTGTCTTCTTTCTTTTGAGACTTGTCGTGGGTATGGAGTCTTGCTTCAAGTGCTAGGGTTGTTTCTTCCTCGCTTTGATAGCTCGCCTTTGTTATTGGCTTGCTTATGGTAGATGGGGTCTAGCCCTTGCGCCCTGGATTCTTTCCGCCGACGCCGACTTGTCCGCTTCTTCTTGAGACTTGTCGAAGATGAGGAGTTATGCTCCTGAGTGCTAGGGTTGTTCCTTCCCCGCCGCAGCAGCTTTGCCTTCGCCTTGGGCTTTGCTTGAAGTAGTTGGGGTCTTTATCTTTCAGCATTGTCTTTGCTTTAGACTTGTAGATGGTCGGGTCGTGCCCCGCCTCGTGGATGGCGGGGTCTTGCCCCCCCCCGTGGATGGCCGGGGTCTTGCCTCGCTCGTAGGTGGCTGGGGTCGCCCCGCCCGTGGATGGCCGGGTCGTGCCCCCGCCGTAGGTGGCGGGTCGTGGCCCCCGCCTCGCCAGTGGTTGTTATCCTCTCGGCTTGTGACTTTGCCGCTTTTTCTAAGACGCGCCACGTTGGGTGGAGTCTTGCTCCCGGCCGCTTAGGCCTCTAGCGCTTGTCTTTTCTTAGACTTGCTAGTGATTGTTGCCGGAGTCATGCTCCGTGAGAGTTGCTATAACTCGATTTGCCGCTTCGGGCAAGGGCTTCTCCCATGCCGTCCGATGGACTTTTTAGCATGACGTCCCTATATAGGGTTCTCCGCCCGGGGCCCATTTAAGTGCACCATGACCGAAGGTCAAGGTGGTTGGGTTTCTATTTCACAACACTACAATCCACCTTGCCCGGTTTGGGCCGCTCGCTTCGAGAGACTTGATGTGAGACGATGGGTTCCTATTTCATAACACTACACCGCTTCACGCCCGATTCGGGAAGGCCGCCCTCCGCCGTAGGGACATATTGGCTCTTTCTCGACCCTCGATGGCCTCTCGCGACCTAAACGGGCCGATCCCCACGCCCCTTTTTTCTTGAGTCGCGGTTCACGATCCGCCGCTAGGATTTAAGGTATGGACGCTATTCCAATGGACTTCGCGTGGTTCCACCTTGTTTGGTGACCTCCGCTCGTGGTCTTGGTTGCCTTTTGTCGCCGACTTCTTTCCTTGAAGTGTCGATTAGGGCTGTTTTTTGTTCTTCTCCTCTTGGGAGGCATGCGGCCGCTCTTTTGAGTTCCTTTGATTTGAACCGCTAGAGTGCCGCGCATTCTAGTACCTGCCTTGGGTCTAGAGTTTTTTTCCGATGTCATCTTCTTTCTTCTTTGGAGAGTTGATCTTTGTTCTCGCGACTTCTCCGTGGTCGCCGATTTTTTTGACTATGGGTAGAACCTTCTCGAGTTGGCCGATGTGCCCGGAGTTTCGATTTCTTCTCCCTTCGTGGTCATCAATTTGTAGGTTCCCCGGTCCCAAGATTTTTGACGATGAAGGGTCCTTCCCATGGACTGAGCAGTTTGTGCTTGCCTTCTATCTTTTGATTTCTCTTGAGTACTTGATCTCCTGGGTTTAGGTTTCTTGGTCGTGTGCTCTTGTCATAGTGCCTTCTGAGTCCTTGCAGGTATCTTGCATTCTGAAGGATGGCATCTTCTCTGACTTCTTTCGCACGCCAATTTCAAGCCTTCTTGTTGTTTCTCCTTCTCCTTCTTCGAACTCGCCGATCCGTGGAGAGCTCCATATCGATCCGCTGGTAGTACCGCTTCGATCCGTATGTTAGGAAGAAGGGGGGAGTAGCCTGTTGCTCGCTAATTTGAGTTCTTAGACCCCAGACAAGTTTTGGTATCTCCTCGATCCATTTTGCTCCGTAGTCTTTGAGTTCTTCGTATAGTCTTGGCTTTAATCCGCAAGGATGAGTCCGTTGGCTCTCTCGACTTGTCCGTCGCCCGAGGGTGTGCTGTGAGAGGCATAATCGATTTGTATGCCACAATCTCGTGCCCAATCTTCGAATCTTCGACCGTGAAGGGTGATCCGAGGTCTTTGATGATCCCGTTGGGCACCCCGAACTCGTGCATGATCTCTTGAATGAACTCGACCGCTTTGTTGAGCTGAAGGTGACCAATGGCTTGTATTCTATCCATTTGGTGAATTTGTCGATTGCTACGAAGATGTATTCGTGATCCTCCTTTGGCTCTTTTAAGTGGTCCGACTTGATCTAGTCCCCAAATCTAAAAAAGGCCATGATGGTGGTATGCAGATCAGGTTGTGCGCAGTACGTGCGCTGCCTTGCAAACATCCGCATCCTTTGCATGTTTCGACGAGTTCTTTCGCTGGCCTTTTAGAGTCATTGGCCGCAGTATGCTGCTCGAATGCCTTTCCCACGAGGGTTCTCGACGCCGCGTGGTTTCCACAAAGATCCGCAGTGGATTTCTTTGAGGATTTCTTTTCCTTCTTCCGACGCCGATGCATTTGAGTAATACTCCCGATGATGCTGCTCTCTTATATAGCTTGTCCCCGATGAGCACATAGTTCTTGCTTCTTCTCAAGATTCCCGTTGCTTCGCCTTGTTTTGGGGTAGCATCTTGTTTTTGATGAAGTTGATGATGTCCTCAATCCAGGAGTGGTTCTGCGACGACTGAGATATTATCATCACTCCCGCTAGGGCTGATTGCTCCCAATTTTTTCTTGTTCGGGGTTCTCTCGATTGAAGGCTTCGAAAAGTTCTTCGACGAATACTCCCGGTGGGACTTGAGCTCATCGGATCCGAGTTTGGCTAGTACGTCTCGCAGCCCACATTTGCGCCTCTGAGCGCGTGTAGGATTTCCGTGCCTTGGAAGTTCTTTTTCAATTTGCGCACTTCTGCGCAAGAGAGGCCCATGTTGTCCTTGGTGCAGTCCCAGCCTTTTGTTGACTTGGTTGATGACAACCGCTGGAGTCGCCGTGATACTTGAAGTCTTTTTGATTCCCGAGTCTTTGCTACTTTGAGGCCGTGGATGAGTGCTTCATACCGCCTCGTTGTTGGTAGCTTGCCACTTTATTTGCAAAGACATATTTGAGTTGTCTTCCATCTCGAGATATGAAGAGAATCCCGGCTCTCGCTCCACCGAGCTTCAATGAACCATCAAGTACATGCTCCAATGTTTCTTGATGTCATCGGGTATGGGCCGTTGGAGCGGGCCCATTCTCGCAATGAAGTCCGGAAGTGCTTGGGATTTGATTGCTCTTCGTGGGGTGAACTCTAGATTTAGTGCTCCGAGTTCTACCGCCCATTTTGATATGCGCGCCCTGTTGAATCCTTGTTCGCAGATGTCTCCTAGTGGAGAGTCGGTAACCACCGTTATCTTGTGGCTATCGAAGTAGTGTCGTAGCTTCCTTGATGTGATCGGTATGGAGTAGAGTAGTTTAAATGACGTGGGGGTATCGAGCTTTGGACTCGAAAGGACCTCGCTCACGTAGTAAACCGGCCTCCGGGTTTTTGCTGTTGTTCCCGGCTCTTCTCTTTCCACAATGATTGCCGAGCCGACTCATCGTATTGGTTGTCGCTATGTAGAGCATGAGATCTTCTTGATCTTTTGGAGGAGTGAGGGCGGTGCCGACGTTAGGTATTGCTTAAGTTCTTCAAATGCCTTGTTCCGCCTCTTCTTCACCACTCGAACTTTCCTTAGTCTTGATTAATTTGAAGAAGGGTAGTCCTTTCTCTCCAAGCTTTGATATGAATCGCTGAGCGCCGCCATGCACCCCCGTGAGTTTCCGGATGTCTTTGACATTTTCGGGTTGTTTCATCTCTCGTGATGGCTTTGATCTGTTTGAAGCTGGCTTCTATGCCTCGCCGCCGACCAAGAACCCGAGTAGTTGTCCCGACGGTACTCAAAAAAACGCACTTTGTTGGGTTGAGCTTCCACTTCCACTTCTTGAGGTTGTTGAAAGTCGCTTGTGTCTTGAATCGTGAGTATCCGCTCCCTTGTTTTCACCACTATGTCGTCTACGTATGCTTCGGCATTTTTTGCCAATCCGCCCTTCCAAACAAGTCCGTATTGCTCTTTGATACGTTGCTGTTCTGTTTTTTAAGCCGGAAGGACATTGTTTTGTAGCAAGAAGCAATCAAGGGGGGGTGATAAAAGAGGTCTTGCTCGATCTTCTTTCTTGAGCGCTATCCGGTGGTAGCCCCGAGTAGCAATCCAGAATTATAGTAGGGCTGATCTTCGTGTGGAATCCACTATCTCGATCAATCCTTGGTAGCCCAAATGGATCCTTCGGGCAATGCTTATTCAGGTCCGTAGGTAGTCCACGCACATGCGCCATTCTCGAGGTGTTCTTCTTCCGAACCGTAACCGGGTTAGCTAGCCAACCGGATGTAAGATTTCTCTCGATGAATCTCTGCCGCGAGTAGTTTCGCGATCTCCTTCTTGATGGCTTCTTTCTTTTTCGGTGAGAATCTCCTCGGTCTTTGCTTGATGGGTTTGGATCCCATATTGATATCGATTCGTGCTTAGCCGCCTCCCTTGGTACACCGTGCATAACCGCGGTTTCGTGCGAATATATCTTTGTGTTGCCTTAGGAAGCGGGGTGAGCACGAGTTCCTATTTGGGAGATAGGTGAGCGCCGATGATTGCCGCCTTGGAGGGATCACCAGTCTTTAAGTCGATGTGCTTGACGCCGGCTTCTTCGGGGTACCAAGATTGCTTGTTTGTTGGATTTGTCTCTTGTGCCATTTGCTGGACTTCTCTTTTCTCCAGGAGCGTTCCAGTCTTGCTTGCTATCTCGATGGCTTGGACATCACACTCGAAAGCCTTCTTGAGATCTCCTTTGATTGAAAGAATCCCAAATGGCGCCGGCATCTTTAGCAATAGATACGGGTAGTGTGGAATAGCCATGAATTTCGCAATTGCTGGTCTTCCCATGATGGCGTGATATGGTGACTCGAGATTTGCCACTTCGAACTTGATGTATTCTGTCCGGTAATTTGATGGCGTTCCGAAGGTTACTGGTAAGGTGGCCTGCCCAATTGGTATTGCTGCTCGTCCAGGAACTATCCCGTAGAATGGGGTGTTTGATGGAGCAATCAATCCCGAGAGGTCCAAATCCCATCTTGTCCAAGTGTTTCGAGAATATGATGTTCAGCCCCCGCTCCTCCATCGACAAGTACCTTGGTTATTGTTACTCCGCCTATGGTGGGTTCTATTACCAAGGGATACAGGCCGGCGTTGCCTATGCTTGTCCATTGATCCTCCCTTGTGAACCGAATTGGGTATTGGGACCAGTTGAGGTAGCGTGGTGTCGCAGGCTCTGCTGCCATGATCGATCGTAGTGCTAGCTTGTCTTGTCTCTTGCTCTTTGATCCGGGAATTCCAGAGAATATGACGTTCAGAGATCTCGTTGCTTTCTGGAAGTCTCCTGTCTTTTGTCCGTCATTGTTTTCTCCTTTGCTTTCTTGATCGTCCCTTTTCTCGGCTGAATCTCTTCCTTTATATCTCTCTTGGAAAGTTGTGCAGTTTTCGAGCGAGTGGTGAGCTCCGGGGTGGTAGACGCAAGGTAGATCTTCTAGCTTGATGCTGTCTTTGCCATTGCCGTTGCTCTTGTTGTTGCTGTACTTTGGCTTGTAGGGCTTCTTTGGCTTCTCTGCCAATGCAACTGTGTTGTCTGGCCCTCGCTTCTTGTACTGCTGAGAGTTGTTTTGTTCTTTCTTCGGGCCTTCCGTGTTCTTTCTCTCTGGGAAGCGATCACGGGTTCTTTCTTCGGCTCCGATCATCTTCTCAACAGTGATCTTGAATTGTTCATTGGTCCTCGGGTTGTCTTTGTAGAAATCCGAGAACTGCCACCTCTGAGAAATCCCATTACCGAAGGCGTCCACCACTTCTCTTTTTGTGATGTCATGCACTTGGGATCTCATCTCGCCAAATCTTCGGTAGTAGTCTCTTAAGGATTCTCCTGGCTTTTGCTTGAGGCTCTTCAACTCGGCCGTGTAATAGGATGGGTAATGATTCCTCGCGGTTGTCGCGAGAATATTTTTCTGCAAGTCTTCCCAAGATCTTATCGAGCCCTCTTCGATCTTGTCGAACCATTGGAGCGGTAGAGCTTCTAGAGCCATGGGAAAGAAAACGGCTTTTGCGTCATCATCTCCTCCAGCCAGCTCAATGGATTGTGAGTAGACTCTGAGCCATTGCTTGGGCTCTGTTTTCCCATCATATATTTCGAGTGGTTTGAAGGTTTGAACTTTGCGGGCGTTTGACCTCTTGGTGTCTCCTCCAAGCAAGGGAATCTGCCGTAGCCCCCCGTTGTCCTCCCCTTCGGTTTGTCCCGACGATCTTGCGCCCTTCTTCGGGGTTCTTTATGGTCTATATGAGGACTCGCGACTTCTTCTTTTCGGCTTTGCCTTGGGGTTGGATTGGCCCGGGGTCTCGCTTCCGCCATCCCTCCGGGTCGCCTCGAAGTTTCTCGGAATTCTCCAACAGTGCCTAACCTCTCGAAGACATTAGACCGGCTTCTTGGTGCATGCGAAGTTGTTTGCCCTTGACGTGACCTAGCGGGATCTCTTTCTTGGATGGCTTTCTCTCGAAGCGCTTCCTCGATGAGCCTCTCCTCGTCATTCAGGTTTGAAGCGTCTTTAGGCAGTTGACCAACTCTTGCAGCTTCTCGTGTGTTATTTGATGATCGTCTTGACTTCTCTTTCGGACTTCATCTTCTCGTATTCAAGCAGGTCGGCTTGGTATTTGTTCCAGCTTGTTTGCGCTTTCCCGCTCTGTCTCGGCGCCCTCCCTTCAGCTTGTTTCTTCTTAGCCTTGAATGACGCTGGTCTTCTCCTTCGTCTTCTTGGGTTCTTTTCGTCCGCCGAGATGTTTGATAGGCCTTCGCCGCTGGATCGATGTCGTGGGCATCCGGAGGGTTAAGCGGCATGCGGGCCCTTGCTACCATTAGTATTTCGTTGGCGGCGGTTGCCTTCGGACGCCACTCCTTCCGCCCGTGGAAGATCCGTTGTTTGCCATCCCCGGTCATCGCCGCTTCTTGACGCTCGCCTTGTTGAGGGTTCTAGGCCGGTGGATGATGCACTCCCTCCGTGTCCTTGTTAGGATGAGCCCTCGTTGCGCGCCCTTCAAAGGGATCTCCAGCCTCCTTTTTGAAAGTTGTCTTGATGCGCCTCGTGGTGCGCGAATGCTGCATTGCGTAGTCCCGCTGGGGAATTGATAAGGTAACCTCGGGTTGATATCCGCACTTATCTTCGGTTTCGCCTACTTTCTCCGAGTTGGGGTAGCCTTTCTTGAAAAAATTCTTCTTCGAAGTCGGCTTCGGTCCCCTTGTTCGAGTCAAAGTAGGAGTGCGGTTCGAAGTTGTCTTCGAGTCCGTCTTGGAACCTTGGACGCCTTCCTTCACCGAAGTTCGTTTCGCTTTTGGCCCCGCGACGTAGTTCCTCGAGTCGATGTCGAGCTTGTTCTCCGTTTCGAGGCGATGTCGGTGAGCGCCAATCGCCGAGCTTCCGGTGAGTTTTGATTCTTCGGTCTTGGTTCCTCGATGACATAGCTTCGAGTCTTGCCGCCGCGGGTCGATCTCGCAAGTCCATGATCCGAAGATGATCGTCTTCCTCGCCGACGAGCCCATGATCTCGTGGTCCGCCGGACTCGTGCTGAAATTCGACGAGAGCCCCTACCGGGCGCCCGGTACCGCCGATGTTTTACGACCCGAGCCCGCCACGGGTGAACGGGCGGTTTGTTCGCCCCTCGATGAACCACGGAGCCCGGCGGTTTGTTGCGCAGCTTGACATGGAGAGCGGGTTTTATATTGAAATCGGGCCCTCGATCCTTGATCGAGTAAAGACCTTTACGCGATCCGGGCGTGAGCCTGTTTTTTGATTGATGGGGTCAACCGAGGATCGGTTGTAAAGCTTACAGCACTTGATGTGTTCAAGTTGCGCCTCCTTTTCTACGAGGCGCCTTTGGCCGCCTTTTATAGTGGAGCCAAAGAGCTTTCTACGGACCTAGTCGGATGCAGAGGGTCGTCCGTAGAGGATTCGAACACCCGGACTCTTTACATGGTAATCCGACTAGATTCTATCGATTACAACAGAAGTCCACCGTAGCTATGTTTCCATTGCCTCTCGTGGAGTTGTTAGTGGCCGCAGCTAGGATAGAATCCCGCGAACAACTCTGTAGAGTCCTTAGGTGATCCCGTATCCACACCGACCCGCGTCTGTACGGCACCACGTCGCTGCTCCACCTCCCCGAGCTCCTTCCACCCGCCCTCGCTGCCGAGGCCTCCCGCCTGGATCGCCCGGCGCCGCTCCCACCGCACCGCGCTCATGCTCTACGCCGCGGCGTTTTCAGGATGTCCAGCCCAACATCCGGGCGCCATCCTCGCCGAGTTGCTTCTGCGTGCGTCGTCGACTGCTCTGCTGCCGCTTGCGAGCTCAACCCCGCGGGCGTACATGTGCCCCTTGCTGCAGGCCACCTTCTGCCTGCAGCCGCCATGGGACTCGCCGTCCCCGCCGCTCCAGGTATGCACTGGCCGGAAACAACAGAATGTTAAAGAAAGAACCCTACTTTCCATGTGGTCATTAAAATGGAGATAAAGAAATATTGATTGATCTTGATAGGACAAGATCCAATTAAGATACGTAAGCAACCAACAGTTTCAAAAACTCATGAGAAGCTTCAGGGGCTCGCTCTCCCTCTTTTTATATATGGTAATACTTGAACAGGATGATGAGACATATATTACCTACAAGTTGTTGCACGTATGTTATCTTTCTAGGATATTTACAAATCAGCATTCCTGAGCGTGAGAGGCATCAGGAATAGGTTATCTTCCTGCCGCGTCCACTACTCTGTACCGTTCTAGCTTGAGGAGATGTTCCAGCTTGGGGAGACTGCTTCATGAAGCTATGACAAAATCAGCTTATCCAGTCTGTCATATCACTACGAGTGGGAGTGCAGTGGCATGAGGTCAAGAAAGCCACTACACGACGTCTGTCCTCGTAAGCGTGCACACACAGCAAGTCATGGGCTGGCACGTATTGGCAGCATCAGTATTTCCGGTCACATAGCGCTTCGAAAGGCAACTCGAACAGGAACTGCCACAACTCAAATTAATGCTTCCGTGTATTCAGCAGTATCAGACAAACCGGCCCCCATGGTCGAAGGATTTTAGGAATCCCCATGGCCAATGTTCTTCGGATGTAGACTGAATCCTACTACGACAAATGGAGAGCGGCTTTGAGCCTTTCTACCAAACCAGTGGACAACACCCCTTGGATGAAGAACAGAGTCCTCTCATACCACGACACTGATGATGGAATGGATAGGTTCTTAGAAATAGTCCTTCTGCCAGGTCATCAATTATTGCTCCCAGTCCCAACCCTTCTGCCAAACTAGTAGACACTGACATGGATGAAGAACAGAGTCCTATCATGCCAGGACACCATACAGAGTATGGGTTATTCCTGGCAGATCATGGAAGTTCAGTTGTTTAACTGGTATACAATGAATCTACTTCAATGTTCACTTTATTTTTCAGTTTGTTTTCCAATGTTTCTTAACTAGCAAGATTACCTGTGCAAATAGTGTGGCTAGACTTGTTGAGTACTTAATTTTAGCATGAAAAACATTTGGTTTTAAGTTCATAGACATATATCCAAAGTTGCAAACATGACAGTGAGCCGTTGATATCTAGTAGATCATGCATGTATCAATTAGATCTAAAAAGATCATTATAACTAGAGCTTTACTTATTTCATATATTACCTCTTAGGAAGTAATAGGTGATTCTAGCCTTCCGATCTAATCATATGAACGGCTCACCGTCATTTGAGTGTACCACAACAAAGCCCAGATTGAAAAACGTATCCACTTAGGAAAGGACTAGCGCACACATGTACTGGACAAAAGGTTAAAGAAAGGACCCTAGCCATGTGCTTGTTAAAATAGAGAAAAGAAGTATTGAACGATATTGACAGGACAAGGTCTAATTAAGAGCAGTAAAGAACCAATAATTTTGAAACTCATGGGGAAACACTTGGAGCTCCAGAAGCTCTCTGTATATATGTATATATCTCGTCATATGCTTGACATGGATGATGATTGATATCTTACCTACTTCTCGATGCTTGTATGGTTTTCTTTCTAGGATATATACAAATCATAATTGCTGAGAACGAGAGGCATCAAGAATATGTTATCCTCCTGCCATGTCATGGATTTGTGCCATTCCAACTTGAGGAGACGGTCCATGAAGCTGTGCCACAACCATCTTGGCCAGCCTGTCATTGGTGCCTATCATGTCACTACAACTGGGAGGGCAGTGACATGAGTCCTTGGACACTGCAAGACGAGGTATCCTCATAGGTGCACATACATGAGGACTGACAGAATGACACACCAGGGGCTTTCTATTGCTAACACCAATGCACAGGCACTTCAGTGTTTACAGCAACGACTGCAACACTTCTAACCCAAACTAGAACAGAAACTCCCACAAGTTGAATGCCTCCATGATCATGGTAGCCAGGGAGGTTTGTTGTCAGTGGCGGAGCTAGCATGGCAGAGCTGGGTATTCCGCGAACATAAAATTCATTGATGCAAATGTGGCAATAGACAAATTACATGGTCCAAACAAAGAGGCATAGAAGCCATTGTCTCCATTAATTAAGAAAAAAATTACAACACGTAAAGGCTCAAAGCTACTACCATGTAACTCTACGATGCCCATTTTGAAATTCATTAGTGATATCATCATCTCTCACTTGACTGAAGAATTCTCTCTCGATAAATGTGACCAGGCAATTATTCAAATATTCATCACCCATTTTATTCCTTTGCTTATTCTTCACAAATTTCATCGTGGAAAACACTCTTTCAACACTAGCAGTGGCTACGGGAAGAATCAACACCAACTTAAGAAGCTTGTAGACAACATAATATTGCTCAGCTCTGTTTGTGCTAACAAGCATGACTGAAAGCTCACATAGGTTCTTCAAATTTTTAAACCTTTCATCTCTACGCACATGAGAAATGTACATATTGAGTTGATATGGAAGTTTTGTCAATTCATCAGTTGTGAAATCCTTAGGATAAAACTTTGTAGCAAGCCTAACCAACCTCTCTTGATCATAAGCAACAAATAAATTAAGTGGACTGAAAGTTGCCATGCAAGAAAGCAATTCTGTGTTTACCTCATCAAATCTGCCGCTCAACTCTCGGTTGCCTATCAATGATGCTCACAAACATATCAACATGGTAGCGATGATAATTCATTGCGCCATTATAGAACCCCCTTTTTAGGTCTCCCAACTGGGAAAATAAGGACCATCCATGTCAACAACTTTGATCCTATGTTTTGTACGTAAAAGAAGTTACTTTTTCAAGAAAACTAGTCCAGCCACCATCTTCTCTTAAAGCACCGCAAATGAAACTTTGTAAGATCAACAAGCTCCATGGCATTGACAATATCTTGATCTTTCTTTTGTAAAGCTCTGTTCAAGTCCTCGGTATAACCAAATATTCCTTGCATCAAGTGTGCCATGAATACAAACTCAAATGACCGAAATGATGTCAACATAGTCAAAGCTGATTGGGCCTCCGCTGTATTATACTCTTTTCCAATCTTGGTCAATACACGCCTTATTGCAGGATACATAGAGATAACATGCATCACAGTTTTGTAGTGAGAGCCTCAACGAGTATCACAAGGCCTCCCCAAACCCATTTCTTGGTTCAAACCCCTCCCGGTTGCTACTTCCTCTAAATCTAATGCATCAATTAGTTCCTCAGCTTGAGCTATTCTAAGCATTCTCATCTTTTTACATGAATTGCCAAGAACATTTAACAAGATAGTCAACTGTCCAAAAAACTAATTGCAATCACCACTCTCCTTAGCAACAGCAACAAGAGTTAATTGTAGTTGATGAGCAAAGCAGTGAACATAATAAGCATATGGAGATTCATCCATAATTAATTTCTTCAGCCCATTAGCATTACCTTTCATATTGCTAGCTCCATCATATCCTTGCCCATGGACCATTGCAAAGGTCAAATTGTACTTCATAAGCATATGCTCTATTGCAGCTTTAAGTGTCATAGCAGTAGTATCTTCAACATGGGCAATTCCAAGAATATGACAA
This sequence comes from Hyparrhenia diplandra, assembly GCA_015847255.1. Taxonomy (NCBI): domain Eukaryota; kingdom Viridiplantae; phylum Streptophyta; class Magnoliopsida; order Poales; family Poaceae; genus Hyparrhenia; species Hyparrhenia diplandra. Next base: position 15,124 of record JADLZK010008372.1, read on the forward strand.
CAGCCCGGCCTTTCTTATCAACATAACGCAAAACAAACAGCTAGTTGTTCATTCTGGTACACATCAGCTGACTCATCAGCAAGTATTGCAACTTGTGAGCCATCAAGTTCCTCCATGACTAGCTTACTAGTTTGTTGTGCACAACATTTGATGAGCTCCTGTTGTATTTCATGACAAGATAATTATATCTAGAATTTTACTTAGAATTTTACTTATTTCATATATTACCTCATAGGAATTAATAGGTGATTCTAGCCCTCCGATCTAATCATATGAACGGCTCACCATCATTTGAGTGTACCACAGCAAAGCCCAGATTGAAAAACGTATCAACTTAGGATAGGACTAGCACACACATGTGTTGGACAGAAGGTTAAAGAAAGTTCCCTAGCCATGTGCTCTTTAAAATAGAGAAAAGAAGTATTGAACGATGTTGACAGGACAAGGTCTAGCTAATTAAGAGCAGTAAAGAACCTATAATTTTGAAACTCATGAGGACACATTTGGAGCTCCAGAAGCTCTATGTATATATATGTATATAGCTCATCATATACTTGAAACGGATGATGATTCATATCTTACCTAGCTACTTCTCGATGCTTGTATGGTTTTCTATCTAGGATATATACAAATCAGAATTGCTGAGAATGGTCAAGGGGCTCATGGCTCAATGGTAAAGGCCATTGGTTAGGGGCTCCCACCCGTGGTTCAAATCTTGGGTGTGACACTTTATCCCGGATTTATTTCAGGATTTTTCGGCGCTATGCATTAAGTGGTAGGCGACGCTGTGTCGATAGCGAGGCGCCAGTGGTGACTTCGAACTTCAAGATTTGCCGCTCAGTCCTTCAAGGTGCTCATAGGGGCCATTCCGTTGTAATCGCGGTAATCTCAAAAAAAAAGAATTGCTGAGAATGAGAGGCATCAAGAATATGTTATTGTCCTGCCATGTCATGTATTTGTGCCATTCCATCTTCAGGAGACGGTCCCTGAAGCTGTGCCAGTACCATCTTGGCCAGCTTGTCATTGGTGCCTATCATGTCACTCCGAGTGGGAGTTCAGTCACATGAGTCCATGGACACTGCAAGACGAGGTATCCTCATTGGTGCACATACATGATGATTGACAGAATGACACACCAGGGGCTTCCTATTGCTCACACCAATGCACAGGCACTTCAGTGTTTCCAGCAACGACTGCAATACTTCCAACCCAAACTAGAACAGAAACCCCCACAAGTTGAATGAATGCCTCCATGATCATGGTAGCCAGGGAGGTTTGTTGTCCATATGAAGTCGTGGTCAGGCACATTTCAGGCATGGCTGCATGTAGAATCGGCCCACACAGGCGCCCTCCATCCTTTACCATGGCTTCTTGTGATTGATGACAATAAACACCTTGAGTGACACATCATCCATCAGATGAATGGTTCATGCATTCTGACCGACTCCATCAAGCATATTGCCCATGGGTGTTTTATTTTAGAGAATATATCTAAATAAGAAGATTTAGAATATACTTTTACCTAACAACTTGGAGTTGCTCTAACAGACTATTTTCAGTTTGAATGTGATTTTTATGATGCATCGTAAACCGTATAAGGGACCGATTGGTACCACTCCTCCACAAGAGGTCTATGGGAAGAGCCGGAGTACATCACGCCACAGAGCCAGGTTTTGCAGCCCTTCCTATATGAAAATGGCTCCAGCTCCATGCTTTGCTGGACAGAAACACTAATCTGCACTTGACCGTTTGGTGTGGTTCTGTCCACTCTATGCGTGGAGTCGGAAGAGAAGCCAGTGTAGGTGCCGCAGGAAATCAGGCCATAGAAATATTGGAGTACTACGAGACTATTTGTAATTTGAATGTGATGTTTACAATGCACCATGTAAATAGAAATATCACGGTAGTCAGTACTAGTATTTGTCCCTTCGGTACAGGGACATGTGATCTGCCAATTGACAATATAAACATTAGAAATTTGTACAACCTGCTGAAGAAACCAGCATTGGGAGCCATGCACAATCACAAAAACAGAGGAACACTGAAGACACATGTGCTTAGGACAGGACAACTTTTTTAGAAAGGACGGCAAAAGCGTTGCCGCGATTTCTATTAGACGAGAAAAAAGGAAAAGGCAAGTGTCAGCCCAGTTTTTTGACTGGAAACCGGGCCAGAAAAACCATACAAATGAGGAGGGTACCCTACTCCACCTGCACACCTAGGTACCAAATCAACTCGACTCGCGCCACCATTAGTGCCCACTCAACTCAACCTGGGGGAGAAAATCCCACCACCTACCACTTGTTACAGCTATACAACTCGGATGGGAGAAAATAAACATGAAGTTCCACTCGGTTGGATTGGGTCATCAACACGAGCCTCCGTACACAACGACTGGTCGGATTGGGACATCGACCCACAAAGCACACAACACAAACTACACCACCACCACCTGGGAGAGAAGTCGAAAGCAGGCCGTTGGAGCCTGCGCCGTCGTTACCAACGCTGTGCCACAGCCCGCTGCAAGCCCGAGCGGCTACCAACACTCCACCACGGGGCCATATCGCCCCCAAGCCACACACGCATGGTTGTCGTTCCCCCAGCTCCAGCGTTGCCTCAGAAGAACAACCGTCACGGCAAGGACAGGACAACTACATATGTGCTGGAAACAACAGAGAGACATTAAAAAGAAAGGACGCTACTAGTCATGTGTTCATTGAAATGCAGGAAAAGAAATATAGAATGATGTTGATGGGACAAGGTACAATAAACACAAGTAATGAACCAATAATTTTGAAACTGACGAGGACATTTGGAACTCTCTCCATATATCATACCCGAACGATAATATATATACCTACTATAGTCTATGCATTTGTGTATGGTTCTCTTGCTAGGAATTAGGATATACCATCAACAACACTGCTGAGCATGAGAGGTATCAGGAATAGATTATCCAGCTGTCACATCCATTCCTTTGTGCCATTCCACCTCGGAGAGACAGCAACGGCAGCTGTACCTCTACCAGCTTGGTCAGCCGGTCATTTGATTTCTCACATATCACTAGTAGAATCCAAATTCTGGCGGTGTTGCGGGGGATGATGTTCAAGCTACCAAGGACAATGGTGGCCTTGGCGTTAATGATCTCGAGTGCCAAAATTGCTGCTTACTCATGAAGTTTATCAACAAGCTCTTCGATCGCTAATGACAATGCTAGCTGGAAAGATTGGTTGCTCAGGGGTGCTGCTTTGACACCCCACCCTCGGGGTTGCACAGCTACCTTTGGAGAATATGGTTTGTAGGAGGTATTGGAATCTAAACATGTACATATGCGATTTAATGTGAATTTGATGTAAATGATCATGGAAATTCCTAAAGCAATCACCCGGCCATCTTACAATTAATGGGCTATAAGCAGTAACAACTATGGGAAAATACTACAAATTCCGAAAGCAATCCCTCTTCCAAACATGACCCCAAGTGCTCTAGAAGAAAGAACATATATACTGCTGGAGCTGAGGGAAAGAGAGAATGGAAGAGGAACCCACGTGGAACTAACTGACTGTTTTCAGAATATTGATTGTCTACAAAGCACCAAACAATTACCTCGGTGCTAGAATTTTTTTCCCTTTCTAACAAAGGGAAAGGCGCTCTGGCGATTGCCATTAGAAATGTCAGTGGTTTATTGTACTTTGTAAAACCTGCTAATCACCAAACCTGCTCTACAAAGCCATGAAAAAGGGGAACACAAAAAAGCATCTGTTTCGGAAAGGACTAGTACAGAGGTACAAAGTACTAACAGAAGGTTAAAGAAAGTAACCTACTAGCCATTCACCCATTAAAACGCAGCAAATGAAATATTGAATGATGCTTGAACAAGTTTTGCAACCAACAGTTTTGCAACTCAAGTAAGTAACCAACAGTTTTGCAACTCACAAGTACATTTGGACATCCAGACGCTCTCTCTATATATGATGCTTGAACGAGATCATACCTACTTGCCAATATATGGTTTTCATTCTAGGATATACGATCAACATTGTGGGCATGAGAGGTATTGGGAATAGGTTATCCACCTGTCGTGTCCTTGCCTTTGTCCATGCCTTTGTGCTGTTCATGCTTGGAGAGACAGCCTCGACTGTTGCAGTAGCAGCTTGGCGACACGATCACACAGGGTGCCCAAGAGGAGTAGTCAGCACCGTCAGCACCATGAGTCCTTGAGACCAAGACTGACTCGTCAGTAGTTTTGCCTGGAATCTCTCTTTTCGTGGGACCTCACAAGAGTGACTCCACGTGCTTCATTGTTGGTGACACAGTGATTGATCCTAGGGCAGCCATACGGACTATGCCAGAGTCGCAGGGGGTTTGAAGAACTTTGAAATCTAGAACCATTTACTATTTTTCTAAAGGAACAACAACCGAAGTGTTTCTATAGAAATGGCGAAAAAAAAAAACAAGATTATGGACACTGGCATAAACAGGAAGCGCTAAGCAGGGAGAGGGCAAGAGAAAAGACGAATCTATACTCAACCCCCATTCCTGGAGCAATCCCTTCATACAACAGGCTGTGGAACTAATGAACATGAGCCAAAAGTGCTGTTGAAAAAAAGAATATAATGCCGGTGCTGAGGCAAAGGGACAATGCAGTAGGAACTGACGTGACGTAGCACTAACTCTTCAGTTTGAATATTGTTGTTTACAAAGCAAAGAAATACCATAGTACTAGTATTCTATTTCTTTTTGGAGAATATCTAAATAGGAAGATTTAGAATATACTTTTACCTAACATCGTTGGAGTTGCTCCAACAGACTATTTTTAGTTTGAGTGTGATGTTTACAATGCACTGTAAACCGTATATAGCAGGGACCGATTGGTGACCCTCCTCCACAGGAGGTCTATGGGCAAAAGCCAGAGTACTCCACGCAGAGAAAGTTTTTGTAGCCCCTCGTATATGAAAATGGCTCCAGCTCCGTGCTTTGCCGGACAGAAACACTAATCTGCGTGTGACCGTTTGGTGTGGTTCTGTCCACTCCATACGTGGAGCCAGAGGAGAAGCGGTGTAGGCGCCGCAAGAAACAAGGACATAGAAATATCGTGTATATCTCCTATCTAAAAAGTAGAACCAGCATTGGGAGCCGTGCATAATCATAAAAGCAAAGGAACACTAGAAAGGCATCTGCTTAGGAAATGACCAGTACACATGTACTGAAAACATAAGTAGGACATAAAGAAGTATTGAACTGTGTTGTTGATAGGACAAGGTTTAATTGACATAAATAAAGAACCAACAATTTCAAATCTTATGAGGATCAAATCTTATGAGGACATTTAATTGGAGTTTCAGGAGGTCTCTCTATATATGGATGATGATACACATATTACCTACTTGTTGATGCATGTATGGTTCTTTCTAGGATGCACAAATCAGAATTGCTGAGCGTGAAAGGCATCAGGAATATGTTATCCTCCAGCCGCGTGCACGGCTTTGTGTCGTTCCAGCTTGGAGAGACTTTCTAGCTCGGTGAGACGGTCTATGAAGTTGTGGCACTACCACCTTGACCAGCCGGTCATTTATTCATATGGTGTCGCTACGAGCCGGAGTGCAGCAGCATCAGGTCAAGAGGGACACTAGGAGATGACTATCCTTTGAGAGATGCACACACGACAAGTGATGGGCTGGCGCGCGCTAGGCAAATCCTATTCCTGACACAAACGTACCAGTAGCATTCCAATTCTATGTAAAGTGTGGGCTTACCTTGCCGCAGAGAGATAGCAAATAACATTTTAGCACCACATGCAGAGGCATAGCCACCATTAGGGCGAGCTCAGGCGTCCGCCTTAGGTCCCTCTGGCCGATCACCCCTTCCCCACCCCGGGAGTTAGCATCTGGTGATGTCACGAGGCTGAGTTTGAAGTTGAGGGTGGCGGCGGCGCTGCTTGCCTAGTTCCGTTCAACTCGAGACACAGGGGGCAGCGATGAAGTGCATCATGGGAATTGGAGACACGTGCGGCCTTAGGCAAGTACGTTTGTGTGAGTTCTCAATTCAAGGAGAATTGGAGTGAAGGTTCGCCGTGCTTTTCAATTAAACATTTGTTAATATACGTTTGATTCAGCACGTGACTTGGGATGCTACAAATTCCTAAAACTAAGAGAACATTTTGACCTCCAGGAGCTGTCTCTATATATGATGCTTCAACATGGTGATGATACCTGCTTGCTTATGTATGTTTTTTTTTTTTCTAAGATACATGATCCATTGGCATGAGAGGTGTTGGGAATAGGTTATCCTCCCGTCATGTCCACGCCTTTGTGCTTATCCAGCTTGCAGAGATAGGGTGCAGTGCAGTAGCGGCATGACCACACGATCAATGGTGCCCTATTACAATTGAATGCAGGGTTTTGAAATCTTGTGGTCAGCAGCATGCATGAGGCGAAGTCGTCGGCCTCTCTGTTTTCGTAAGATGATAATCCTCGTATGCTCGGCCTTTCTGTATTTGTATGACCTCACACGGGTGACTCCAGATGCACACCCTGATGCTTCAGGATCAGCGAGCGGTGATTAATCTCAGGCCAGCCCCACCGAGAAGGATGAACTTCATAGCTCATGTACTTTGTGTTTTTAAGGAACACCAGCCAAACTGTGCTTTTATTGAAATGACATGAGCAAAAACAAGATTACAACCCACTTGGCAGGCTGTCGTAAACGGATGACGAACAAACGATGAAGAACACAAGATCAATCACAGCGGAGACACGAGATTTTAATGTGGAAAACCCTCCCAAGGCGGAAAAAAAAACCCGCTTCGCTCCGGCCCGAGCCTCCGACTTTCGATGGGGCTCCTCTTCGCTCTGTCAGAATGTGTTAGCTAATGGATACGTTTTTATGCTAATACTCTAGCTATTTTTAGCTTTACAGAATGTGTTAGCTATTCTCTTGGATATGCTCTAACAGGCTATTTTCAGTTTCTATGTGGTGTTTACAATGCACCTTAGCAGTACCAAGGTATTAGTATCTGTCCTTTCTGTAGAGGAACATGTGCTCTGCAAATTGACATTACAAATGCGACAGTAGATTGTACAGCCAGCTGGTGGAACCTGCAGCACGGGGAGCTATGCATTACAGAAGTAAAGGAGCACTATACCCGTATCTGCTTAGGAAATGACAAGTACACATGTGCTGTAAACAATAGCCGTGTGCTCATTAAAATGGAAGAAATAAAGAAGGGATTATTGAATGATGTTGACAGTGAGGCAGGGTATAATGAACACAAGTTATAAAGAACCATTCGAAAAAAGTAATAAATGACCAACAACTTTGTAAGTCAGCAGGAGATTTGAATCTTCCAGAGCTCTCTGTATATATATGCATACTTGGATTAGATGATGATATATACCTTCTCGTCGATGTATGGTTTTCTGTAGGATACGTCATCATTATTTTTCTAGGCGTGTGAGGCATCAGGAATAGGTTATCCTCCACATCCACTCATTTGTGTCGACCTGCACAAGTAGCAGCTTGGCCAGCCGGTATTTGAAGCCTATCATGTCGCTACCTGGGAGGAGGCGGATCCTTAGGCCGAGGCCACTATACCAGATGACGATCATGAGAGTGATAGACTGACGCAATGGGCACCCACACAGTGCCTGACGATGCCAGTGCACAGGTGACACCAGCGCTTTCAGTGACTTCAGCTGCTGAAACTTGAACTCGGATACAATGAGGCTCAACTTTTGTACTTTCAGCAGCGGTACAAAATGTGTATCGTGGTAGCTAGGGCGGTTTGGTATCCTTCTGAAACTCGTGGTGGGACATGGTTCAGGTGTGGCCTCATGTTTGGCCCCCCACAAGAGCCCTCCATCTTTGAACCAGCATGTCCAGCTGGCACTTGTGCTTCCAAGTTCTACAACTGAATGGAATCAAGATGATTGCAAGTTCATGCGGCATCCCTCTTAGCCCAGACCCCACGTTCATTTACATTTTGCTACTTCATCTGTTCTTGTTGATATGAATTTTTTTTATTGAGTTCAACATAAATATATTTAACTGTGACCCTACCAAAATCCTCAACTTTCAACGAACATATTTCACTGTCCATGGTGTAAGAAAATTTATATCCAAAGCTATAAATGCAGTTTTCTATTATTCTTGTTACTACTTCTCATCTAATTCCTTAGGGGGCTATTTGAAACTTTTGACGAAATGATATATAAAAAAATGTTGGCAACTTTTGCACAGGGGATGGAAGTGTTAGCCGGTATTTGACGCCTATCATGTCGTTACTTCTCATATATCTAATGGAATATGTCACTAGTTAAAATAAAATAAAATTAGACGCCTCACATTTATTTTTTTGCAAGGACGGTTTAGCAAACGGTTTCTTGGTAGCCCTAAAAATTAAATATGTTTTTAGGGGAAGTTGTTCTAAGTAAATGGTCACTAAAAGTAGATCTATTATCAAAGACGGTCGGCTTAAGAGAACCTGGCCTAAAAATATGATTTTCGATACATGGTGTATTACTCTAAGCAGAAACCATATTGTGTGTTCCATCAACAGATGTGGGAGTTTAGTTTTTTAACTGCTATACTATTAATCTACTTCCAGTTAGAAACCCAGATGAATTTTAAGTATGTTGTTTTATTTTGCTGTTTCATTCCCTGTTTAGTTTCTTTTTCACCTTTGCTTTTCTAGCGTTTGTTAACCAGCAAGATTACCTGTGCAAATAGTGGGCAATGTATAGGGTGCAAACTAACCCCATTCGTGAAAACCCTAGCAACCCATGGCAAAAAGTTGTCTAAATTCACCAAAAAATCACACATGTAGATGATACGATGACACATAACCTTGTAAAATATCTTGTTCAAACTCGACTTCATTTGTGAGATATAAAAATAAAAAATTTCAAGCTAGAAAGATGTCCACATGATTTGTTAGAAATTCATTATTTTCTAAACACGTGTATGCTTAGTAAAGCATTGGTACGCATGAATTGTAAACAACAGAAGTAAGGAAGGGCCCTACTGGCCATGTGCTCATTAAAATGGAGGAGACAATTAATTGAATGGTGTACAAGATCTAAAAATTAATAACATAAGTAAAGAACCAACAATTTTGAAACTCGTGAGGATATTTGGAGCTCCACGAGCTCGTCCTATATATATCGTCATACTTGATTTGGATGATGATACATATATGACCTACTTCTCGATGCATGTATGGTTTTGCTTCTAGGATACTCAAATCTGAAATGCTGAGCGTGAGAGGCATCAGGAATATGTTACTCAGCAGGCGCGTCCACGACAGTCCTTGTAGGCGCGCATCCATGATTTGTGAAGGACTAAAGCACAAGGGTCCTCCTATTCCTGACAGGCTGACACCAACGCAAGGTCCACTTTGGTGTTTCCAGTGACTAGTTGAAGGGTTCCATCGCGAACTAGAACAGAAACCGCTACAAGTTGGATGCCTCCATGATCATTGTAGCCAGGGAGGTTTGCTGTTCTCTCGGAACTCATGGTCAGGCACATTTCAGGTGTGGCTGCATGCAGAATTGGCCCACACAGGCGCCCTCCATCCTTTACCCATGTTTCTTGTGATTGCCATCAATAAACACCTTGACTATGACACATTCTCTAGGTGGGTGGTTCATGCATTCTGAAAGACTCCATGCAGCATATTGGCTTTACAACTGTGATGGACAGTTAAGGTACGTAGTTAGGCTAAGAGTATGGAATAGGAATCAACATAGCACTAGCAGACCATTTCAGTTTTAATGTGATGTCATTTACAATGCACCAATATATAGAAATACCATGGAACTACTATTTGTCCTTTCAGGGACACGTGCTATATGCCAAGTGACATTAGAAACAGCAGAAATTTGTACAGCCTGCTGATGGAACCAGCATTGGGAGCCATGCATGATCAGAGAACACTAAAGACACATCTGCTAAGGAAAGGGCTAGTACACATGTGCTAGAAACAAAATCAAAAGCTTAAAAAAAGAAAGGAAGCTACTAGTCATGTGCTCATTTAAATGCTAGGAAATTTTTCGAAAGGTGTTGATAAGTCAAGGTATAATAAACACAAATAAAGAACCAACAAATTCAAAACTCGATCGCGAGGACATTTGGAGCTCTCTATATATATCATATTTCAACTGAATGGCGATATATACCTACTAGTGTACGCAGACAGCGCGAAGCTAGAAAAAGATTTAGTTGGGGCTAAGGCCCTTCTAATAAAGCTTAGCACCTCCTAATGTCTATAATTAGACACAAAATTTAAGGGAGGACTTAGGGAGGGCTCCACATGTCTCGCATGCGCGGCCAGCCCTACCGCTGGCTTCATCGCTGTATGCAGATGTATGTTTTTCTTCGTAGGATATGCCATCAACGTTGTTGGGCATGAGAAGTATCAGGGATTGGTTATTCTCCTCGCGTTCACGTTGTTCCATGGAGAGATGGCCCTCGCAGCAATACAAGTGTGCCAGGCATTGAGCCTTCTCATGCTACAGTGTCACTACGAGTGGGAGGGCAGCAACGTCAGGCAAAGGCTACTGCAAGACGACTGTCCTTGTACGTGTATGCATGTATGATCAGTGAGACTGACATGACAAGCGCCTCCTATCAACGCACGGGCGTCTCCAAAGGCACATCATTGTATATGTTTTATTATTATCGGTAATGGATTCCAGGACAACCATGCCGACTACGCAAGAACATGAGAAGCTGAGGAAATACCTGGCCACTTAGATCATTTGGAAATTTTGTAACTATTCATCTTTAGAGTTCATGAGTAATATAGTTCCACGAGAGGTCCAAAGGCATAGCCGGAGCACTTCACATAGAGCTAGTTTTCGCGGCCTCATGTCCATACATGAAAATTGGTCCAGCTCCATGCTTCTAGAAAGACTCCTCGATGTGTGAACGTTGGTATGGATCTGCTCACTCCATCTGTGGAGCTTGTGGACAAGCTGGTACCGGTGTCACAGCTAATGAGGCCATAAAAATACCGTGGTACTGGTATTTGTCCTTTCTAAAATGGACATGTGCTCTGCAGTTAACATTAAAAATGATAGGAGATGCATGTTTCTACATCCTGCTGATACAACCAGCATTGGGAGCCATGCATAATCTAAAAGCAAAGGAACACTAAAAACATATCTGCTTAGTAAAGGACTGGTACATATGTAGTGGCTGGAAACAACAGAATGTTAAAGAAAGAACCCTACTAGCCATATGGTCATTAAAATGGAGCAGGTAAAGAAGTATTGATTGATGTTGATAGGACAAGGTCTAATTGATATATGTAAAGAACAACCGCTTCAAAATTCATGAGGAGCTTCAGGAGCTCCCACGTACTCCCCTCTATATATATGGTAATGTTTGAATTGGATGATGAGACATAGATTACCTACCAGTTGTTGCACGTATGGTTTTCTTTCTAGGATATACAAATCAGCATTTCTGAGCATGAGAGGCGTCAGGAATAGGTTATCTTCCTGCCGCGTCCACTACTTTATGCCATTCTAGCTTGTAGAGATGTTCCAACTTGGGAAGATTGCTTGGTCAAGCTGTGATACTACTAGTTTATCCTTCTTGACATGTCACTCCGAGTGGGAGTGCACTTGCATGAGGTGAAGAAGGCAACTACGAGACATCTACCCTCGTAAGATTGCAAACAAGGAGTCCTGGGCTGAAATGCACTGGCTGATTCAGTATTTCCAGTGACATAGCTCTTACTATGGGAACTAGGACAGAAACCGCCACAATACAAATGCTTTTGTGTGTTCAGCAGGATAGGACGGACCAACCCCCATGGCCAATGTTTTTTTTGGAATCCCCTTGGCCGATGTTCTTCAGATGTACACTGAATCCTACGACAAAAGGAGACTTGCTTCCAGCCTTTCGGCCAAACCAGTGGACACTCACTTGGATGAAGAACAGAATCCTCCCATCCCAAGACACCAATGATGGAATGGATTGGTTCTTCATGACAGTGCTTCTGCCAGGTCATCAATTCCAACTCCCAGTCCAAGCCCTTCTACCAAACCAGCAGAACACTGAGTATGGGTTCTTCGTGTCAGATCATGGAAGTTTAGTTGTTTAACTTATATAGAATCAATGCCCTTGTGTGATCATGCATGTATCAATGCCTCAATGTTGTTGTTCATAAAAAATAAGTAAGGTGTTAAATATAATTTTTTTAGATCTAATTGATACAGATATGAGTTTAGTACCCTCAAATGACTGTGAGTGTCCATTTGCCGTTTCAATCAATTGTGAATTTTCTACAATCATAGGAGAGCGAGTGAGATATTGAGAGAAACTTCAATGGGAGGGAGAGATGCTTCAATGTTAGGCAAGATAAGAGAGAGTTGGACGGCAATCACTAGTGAGAGTGACAGAGAGAGAAAGTAAGAGAGAGAGAGAGAGAGAGAGAGAGAGATGGCTAGTTTAGATGATTGTTTCGAGGTACATAGGTTTTGTTCATATGGGCCTGAGCCGTAGGGCCTCTATTTGATGTTTACCACCATATATTGTGCTAACATAGTATTTTTCAGCTTGCATTTGATGTTTACAGTGCACCATGTAGAGCATAGGGCCCGTTTGGTGTGGCTCCTACACACGAGCTCCATAGCCAGAGCCGGACCTCACGTGAGAGCCAGTTTTTGTGTGCTCGTGCCTGTATCGAAAAACGGTTTGAGTTTCATGCTTTACCTGCTCAAAACGCTCATGTGCGGAGACTATTTGGTGTGGACCTACTCACTCCATTAGTGGATCTAGAGGAAAAGTAACAAGTGCATCAAAAAACAATTAGTTTAATATAAATAAATTATGTTATATTTAAAGTTGCAAACGAAAAAGATTCATCATATCTAGTAGATCATGCATGCATCAATTAGATCTAAAAAAATTATATCTAACACCTTACTTATTTTGTATGAACAGCTCACGGTCATTTGAGGGTACCACAGCAGCTCCCAGATTGAGAAACATATCTCCTTACCAAAGGACTAGTACACAGGTACCTCAAACAACAAAAGGTTAAAGAAATGACCCTAGCCATATGGTCATTAAAATGGAGGAAAGAAGTATTGTACGATGTTGATAGGACAAGGTCTAGCTAATTAAGATAAGTAATGAAGCAACAAGAAACTCATGAGGACACATATGGAGCTCCAGGGAGCTCTCTTTCTCTCTCTATATATATATGTATATGTAGTCATATACTTGAAATGGATGATGATCATTGATGATCGTATATTACCTACTCGATGCACGTATATATGGTTTTCATTCTAGGATATATACTAATCAGAATTGCTAAGCGTGAGAGGCAACAGGAATATGTTATCCTCCGGCCATGTCATGGATTTGTGCCATTCAAACTTGAGGAGACGTTAAATGAGGCTGTGCCACAACCAGCAGCATGGCCAGCCGGTCATTGGTGCCTATCATGTCACTATATGTGGGAAGGCAGTGACATGAGTCCATGGAGACTGCAAGAGGATTATCCTCGTAAGTGCACATACATGAAATTTGACATAATGCACCAGGGGCCACCTATTGCTCACACCAATGCAAGGGCACATCAGTGTTTCTAGCAACGACTGCAACACTTCCAACTCAAATAAGCACAGAAACCGCCAGCTGAATGCCTCCATGATCATGGTAGGCAGGGAGGTTTGTTGTCCTTGTGGAACCCATGGTGAGTATATTTTACCTGTGGCAGCATGTAGAATCGGCCCACATAAGCGCCCTCCATCCTTTACTCATGCTTCTTGTGATTGATGTCAATGAACACCTTGAGTGACACATCCTCCATCAGGCAGGTGAATGATTCACGCATTCTGACCGACTCTATCAAGCATATTTCCCATGGGTGTTTTTATCTTACATAATATATAAATAAGAAGATTTAGAATATACTTTTACCTAACATCTCGGAGTTGCTCTAACAGACTATTTTCAGATTGAATGTAATGTTTAGAATGCACTATAAACCGTATATATATAGCGACCGATTGGTACCACTCCTCCATAAGAGGTCTCTGGGTAGAGCCAGAGTACTTCACGCAGAGCCAGTTTTTGCAGCCCCTCGTATAAGAAAATGGCTCCTGCTCCATGCTTTGCCAAGCAAAAACGCTAATCGGTGTGTGACTGTTTGGTGTGGTTCTGTCCACGCCATATGTGGAGCCCGAGGAGAACCCAGTTGAGGCTCTGCAGGGAACAAGGCCATAGAAATATCATGTATAAGTCCTATCTGATAAGTAGAACCAGCATTGGGAGCCATGCATAATCATAAAAGCAAAGAAACACTAGAAACGTATCTGGTTAGGAAATGGCTGGTACACATGTTCTGAAAACAACAGATTGTTAAAGAAACTGATACTACGAGCGACATATGTCCTCATTAAAATGTAGGACATAAAGAGTATTGAATGGTGTTGTTGATAGGACAAGGTTTAATTGACATAAGTAAAGAACCAACAATTTCGAATCTCATGAGGATATTTATTTGAAGCTCCAGGAGCTCTCTATATATGGATGATGATACACATATTACCTACTTGTCGATGCATGTATGGTTCTTTCTAGGATGTACAAATCAGCAATGCTGAGCACGAGAGGCATGAGGAATATGTTATCCGTCTGCTGCATCTACGGATTCGTATTGTCCCAGCTTGGAGAGGCTTTCGAGCTTAGAAAGACGGTCTGTGAAGCTGTGACACTATCTGGTTCGACAGCTGGTCGTTCGTGCCTATGTTTCTACTGTCCTTTGGATCGTGAGCGGTTCTTGGGTCCCCTCTTCCCGTTTGGTGCCTACACTATGTACTTGATGCAGCATGATGATACGGGGAACACGCGCACCTTCGATCTGGACCGGGAAGCTTAGGTGATGCTGGTCGGGTTCCCAGAAGATCTGAAGACCACCCAAATCATCTTGAAGGAAGTTTCAGGCTTTGGCATTTTGGTTGAATGGCACAGCATTGATCCAGCCAAGGTGATCGTGATAGTTTATCTTAATGATGACAGTAAAATTCCAGATGATATCAAGATTAATGCAGGACTTCCACCCAGGGAAGACTCCTGGACCTCCCTGCTACATTCTGATCAGGAATGACATCCCTGTGCCACTAGATGAAGAGGCCTACCACCAACTATGCACTACGTACTTTTTGTTTGAGCAATCTTGATACTACTACTGGGATGCACAATCAGTATACCTTAGTTAGAATAACAGTATGGAATAGGAACTAACATAGCACTACGAAACCATTTTAGTTTGAATGCGATGTTTACAATGCACCATGTAAATCGAAAAATACCACGGTACTAGTATTTGTCCTTTCTGTATAGGGACATGTGCTCTGCCAATTAACAATAGAAACAACAGAAAATTCTACAACCTTTTGACGAAACCAGCATTGGGAGGCGCCATGCATAGTCACAAAAGCAGAGGAACACTAAACACTCACATGCATAGGAAAGGAAAGTACATATGTGCTGGAAACAACAGAGCGAGGTTAAAAACAAAGGACACTACTAGTCATCTGCAGGAAATTAAATATTGAATGGTGTTGATAGGACAAGGTACAAAAAAATAGTAAATAGCCAACGATGAAGGAACTCATGTGGAGCCTCCAGAAGGGCTCCCTCTATATATATCATACTTGAACTGGGTGATCATACCTAGTTGCAGACGTTTGGTTTTCTTTCTAGAATACACGATAAATCAACATTGATGGGTGTGAGAGGCATTGGGAATAGGTTATCTTGCAGTTTGAAGCAGGGTTGTGTCATTCCTGCTTGGAGAGACGCACCGCGTTGCTGTAGCAGATTGGCCAGATGGTCATTTTGATGCTTCTCACCACAGATCGCATCTGTTACTGCAGTAGCTTGAAGCAGTAGATCAGTTGGTAGTCGTGGTTTTTTGGCCATATAGGAGCAACTTCCTCAGAATATTTGCAAAATATACTAGCAGAAAAGAATAAAAGCAAGTTGTTGGTGGATTATATGTCTTACTAGTAATCAGCATATCATGCATACAGAATCAGAGAGAATAGCAAACAGGATATGCATTTATGTTTGGTTCAAGTATAGGATACCCTACACCCACTGGAAAAGAGTTTGGCTATGTGCCCTGCATTCAGCGCGGGTTAGGCACATTTCAGGTGGCTGCATGCAGAATTAATCCCTCAACACCTAATAAACACATCAAATGGATCAATTAAGCATCGCGAAGGGTTCGAAACCTCGACTCCCTACTTCAGGAGTTTGGGATGCCGTAGATCGGATCTGCACCAAGTTCTTCATCAGGAGAGAGCCCATCTCTCAAGTCTAGAACTCACTTGAAATGGCTGAATGTTGGGCTACAAATAGTCTCAAAACAATCCCTACTAACCATATGTTTCATATGTGAATTTTCTGTGATGAAGACACAGATAGTAAAGCGTCAATAGGAGAGAGGGCGAGACAATAAGAGACTTGGGCGTCAACGACTTGTGGGAGTTAGGTTTTGTTTATGAGCCTTGGGCCTCTACTTCCATATAGTGGTCACAATAGAGGGTGTTAAAGAGAATGGAACCCCAGCACTAAAATGGAGGAAATAAAGAAGGGATTATAGAATGATATTGATAGTAGGACAGCGTATAATAAACACAAGTAATAAAGAAACATTCAAAAAAAGTAATAAATAACTAACAACTTTGAAACTCAGTAGGAGATTTGGAGCTAATTCCAGAGCTGCCGCTCTTTATATATGCATAGTTGGATGAGATGATGATATATACCTTCTTCGATGTATAGTTTTCTGTAGGATATAATACCATCAGTATTTTTCTGGGCATGTGATGGATCAGGAATAGGTTATCCTCCCGCCACATCCACTCATTTGTGTCGTTCCAGTCTCAAGAGACGACCAGTAGCAGCTTGGCCAGCCAGCAACTGACGCCTATCATGTCACTAGGAGGGTGTGGGCGGAATCCTGAGGCCGAGGCCACTACAAGATGGCGATCATCGTACACGTGCAGGCATGATGTGTGATAGGCTAACGCACACGGCACCTGTCCGTGATGCCAAGGCATGGGTGACACCAGCGCTTTCAGTGACTTCAGCTCCTGAAATTTGAAGTCGTGTATAAAGAGATGCAACCTTTGTACTTCTGTAGCGGCCCAGAACGTAAATCATGGTGCCTAGCTAGGGAGGTTTGCTGTCCTTCTAAAACTCGTGGCGGGCCATGGTTCAGGTGTAGCCACAACCTTGGCGCCCAGAAGTGCCCTCCATCCTTGAACCATGTCCAGGCACCTGTACTTCCAAGTTCTGCAACTGAATGGAATCAAGATGATGAGTGCAAGTTCATGCAGCATGCCTCTTAGCTCAGACCTCATGCTCATTTACATTTTTTCTAATTGATCTGTTCTTGCTGATATGCATTTTTATTTATTGAGTTGAATATATATATTTAATTGTCACCCTACCAAAATCCTCAATTTTCAACCAACATATTTCACTATCCATGGTGTATGAAAAAATATATATATTGTTACCAATGTAATTTTCTATTATTTATGGTACTACATCTCATTTAATTCCTTAGGGGTTATTTGAAACTTTTGTGAAATGGTATATAAAAAAAATGTTGGCAACTTTTGCTTAGGGTATGGAAGTGTTAGCCGGTATTTGACGCCTATCATGTTGCTACTTCTCATCTAATGGAATGTCACTAGTAAAAAAAAAAAAAAAAATTAGAGGCCTCACATTTTATTTTTTGCAAGGAACGTTTATCAAACGGTTTCTTGGTAGCCCTAAAAATTAAATATATTTTTAGGGGAAGTTGTTCTAAGTAAACAGTCACTAAAAATAGATCTATTATCAAATATGATTTTTGATACATGGTGTATTAACTGTAAGCAGAAACCATATTGTGTGTTCTAGCCACAAACGTGGGAGTATAGTCTTTTAACAGCTATACTATTAATCTACTTCCAGTCAGCTAGGCACCCAGATGAATTTTAAGTATGCTATTTCATTCCCTGTTCAGTACCTTTTTCAGCTTTGCTTTTCTGGCGTTTCTAACTAGCAAAATTACCTGTGCAAATAGTGGGGCTAGACTTGTTGAGTGCTTATTTTTAGCATGACAAACACTTGGTTTTGCAACCTACTGACGGTAACAGAATCGGGAGTCATGCATATAATCGCAAAAGCAAAAAGAAAACTAAACACGTGTATGCTTAGTAAAGGATTGGTACGCATGAACTGTAAACAACAGAAGTAAGAAAGGGCCCTACTGGCCATGTGCTCATTAAAATGGAGCAGACAATTGAATGGTGTACAAGATCTACAAATTAATAACATAAGTAAAGAACCAACAATTTTGAAAATCGTGAGGACATTTGGAGCTCCAGGAGCTCTTTATATATCGCCATACTTGATTTGGATGATGATACATATATGACCTACTTCAGGATGCATGTATGGTTTTCTTTCTAGCATACTCAAATCTGAAATGCTGAGCGTGGGAGGCATCAGGAATATGTTATTACAGTATCCTCCCACTGTATCCACGACTGTCCTTGGCGCGCATCCATGATTTGTGAAGGACTGAAGCACGAGGGGGCCCCTATTCCTGACACCAATGCAAGGTGCACTTTGGTATTTCCAGTGACTAGTTGAAGGGTTCCATGGCAAACTAGAACAGAAACCGCTACAAGTTGGATGCCTCCATGATCATTGTAGCCAGGAAGGTTTGTTGTTCTCCTCGAACACATGGTCAGGCACATTTCAGGTGTGGCTGCATGCAGAATTGGCCCGCACAGGCACCCTCCATCCTTTACCCATGTTTCTTGTGATTTCCATCAATAAACACCTTGACTATGACACATCCTCTATCAGGTGAGTGGTTCATGCATTCTGACCGACTCCATGCAGCATATTGAGTTTACTACTGTCACGAGAAGGGAATAGATTTTCCATCCCAGCCATTTTTGAGCCCGGGACTAAAGAATGTATTAGTCCCGGTTGGTGGCTCCAACCGGGACTAAAGTCCCCTGCCAACTTGGCTACACCTGCAACTTTTGCAGGCGGCTTTCCTTTAGTCTTGGTTTGTAGGTCCAACCGGGGCTAGAGGTGACCCTCTAGTCCCGGTTTTAGTTCCCAGCCGGGATCCAAGTTTCTCATCCCGGCTGGTGGCTCTAACCGGGATTAGTGTTGGAATTTTAGTCCAGGTTGGAAACACCAACCGGGACTAAAGGTCCCAGATATAGGTCACCTTTCTACACCTTCAACCTGAGTCATTTCCAGTACTCTGTTCTTGCTCATTGCCTGCTCTGTTGCTGCTGCCGTCTCTGACCATCTCCGATTTCTTCGAGACCTACATTGATAATTCGGTTCTAAATGTTACCAACTTCATCCTCTATTGTTTCATCACTAACGTTTCTCATTTTATTGTCTAGAGTAGTGCAATTTGAGTTTTTTTAGAATGAGAAATAGTGTTGGATATTTTTCTTAACATGTACCGCATTTGAGAAAAACAATCACTTGATTGTTTGCATATCTTGAATTCCTTTACGAATAGCTTGAAGGTACATAAGTACTGCTAATGTATTGTAACTTGGTAATAATTTACTAACTTTATTAAGTTGATTGAGTATGGCAACACTTAATACCAGCTTTACACCAGTTTTCGTACAATGGGACTTATCACGCAAAGAGCACCAACAAAAAAGAGAAAGGCCATGGTTTTAACAAGAAGGATAAATGAATCACAGGTGGTCTATATCTAGCAATATAAAGTGGCCATCAAACATTAGAAAAACAGTTTAGATGGTACTCAGAAGGACACTGTAATAAACACGAGTAACAACCAGCTTAATAAACATGTACTTGTTGAATTGGGCAGTCATATTCATACCTACGTACCTTGTGAATTGGGCAGTCATATTCATACCTACGTACCTTGTGAATTGGGCAGTCATATTCATACCTACGTACCTTGTGAATTGGGCAGTCATATTCATACCTACGTACATGCCACGGCGACAAAACCGACAATTAAATGATTAAATAGCCTTACCGATCTAACTCCCAATATACCATCACCTGGGCTACTGGAGCAACCTATATACAGTATGTGCAGCTACGACACCCATGAATTGGTTCAACATTATAAATTTATGTCGAGGCTTTTTTTTTTTTGTGACTCAATTCAGGTTGAGGCTTATCTAAAGCCTCTAATTCATGTTGAGGCTTTAGATAGCGGTAGACCAGGACCAAGTTTATGAAAACTCCAGTACCAAGACCAGATATATACAAGCATGGGTCATTTCACCATCATATATGAGCATATTAAGCATGAGAGGCAACAGGAACTTTGTCTTGGCATCTGCTGTTGCATCCCAATTATATGTAAAGTGTGGGCTTACCTAGTTCCAGAGATATTGAGCAACTAACATTTTTGAACCCCTTGTAGAGGCAGAGCCACCACTAGGGCCAGTTAGGGCGGCTGCCCTAGGCCCCTCTGTTTGAGCACCCCTTCCCCAGCCACGGAGCTAGCATCTCGTGATGGCACGTGGCTGAGGTTGAAAAACGACGTTGGCGGCGGTGCTGCTTGCCTGCTTCCTTTCAGCTCCAGACAAGGGCATTGCGATGGAGTGCGTCATGGGCCTGCTTTCTGGACTGGACTGCGGCCGTTTCCTTCCCAATGGCCCAACAGACACATACAACCTTAGGTTGTGTGAGTTCTGAATTCAAGGAGGATTGGAGTGAAGCTTCGCCATGCTTTTCAACTAAACGTTTATTAATATACGTTTGATTCAGTTCATTGTAATTTGTACAACCTGCTAATCACAGAACCATCACTCACAAAAACAAAAAGTATCACTAAAAATTATCAGCATTGAAAGGTAGTAAACAAAGGTACAAGTGCCAACAGAAGGTTAAAGACAAGAACGTACTAGCCATGTACCCATTAAATGCAAGAAAAGGGATATGGGATGATGTGGATAAGACAAGGTAATAAAAAACACAAATAACCTACAATTTTAAAACTAAGAGAACATTTCCACCTCCAAGAGCTCTCTCTATATATGATGCTTGAATGTGTGGTGATGATGCCTGGTTGCCTATGTATGGTTTTCTTTCTAGGATACAAGATACATTGGCATGAGAGGTATCGGGAATGGGTTATCCTCCAGTCTAGTCCATGCCTTTGTACTATTCCAGCTTGCAGACACGAGCAGTAGTCAGCCTGGCAGTAGTGCATTAGCAGCATGGCCAGAGGATCATTGGTGCCCTATTACCCTTGAACCCAGGGCTTTGCAACGCTGTGGTCAGCCCCATGAGGCCAAGCCATCACAGTTTAGACCATAATCCTCGATTGTCGTGGGTTAGTCAACACGGCTTTTGTGTTCCTAGGGATCTACGCATGTAAGGTTTATAAGCCTATTTTTTCCTTAAAAACTAGGCCAATTCAATTCTGTACTTAATTGAAAGGAAGAGCTCGTACGATTAGATTAAAAAAATAATCCTCGGTCGTATGCTCAGTCTCTCTGTTTTCCTAGGCCCTCACACGGGTGACACCAGATGCATACCCTGATGCTTCGTGGTCAGTGACACAGTGACTGATACCACGCTAGCCGCACCAACTACTGTGGAGCCCGAGAAGCTGAGAAGGATGTACTTCAATACTTTGACCATATACTCTGTGTTTTTAACGAACACCAGCCAAAGTGTGTTTCTATTGAAATGACAAGAAAAAAAGATTAATAATAGAAAAATAAATAATGTGTGAGGTGCCGCAACAACTCAACAACACAGCTAGAAAAGAAGATTTGCTCCAAACTGGCTGCTGCTAAGCGTGACCGATCACTGCTCGGCCCATGTGAAGAAGCCACAAGTTTTCCATCCAAACCGAAGCCTGCATGCATGTTTATCTTCTACAAATCAAAACCGATTATACCTCATGTATTTAACCAGGGTACACTAACTGACTATTTTCAGTTTGAATGTGGTGTTTCCAATGCAGCATAGAAATACCACAATACTAATATTTGTCCTTTTTGTACAGGGACAAGTGTTCTGCCAATTCGCATATTAGAAATGCAGCATAATTAAGATTGTAGAACCTGCTCATAGTCGGTTTGGAACCTGCACCATTGAGTGCCATGCATCGCAAAAGCAAAGGAGCACTAGAAACATATCTGCTAGGCAAGGACTATTGCACATGTGCCGCAAACAATAGAAGATGTGTTAAAGAGAACCGAGCCATGTGCTTATAAACATGGAGGAAATAAATAATTACTGAATAATGTTGATGGTCAGACTATAATAAAGACAATTGAAGAATCAACAACTTGAGACTCAGGAGGACATTTGGAGCTCCAGGGGCTCTCTATATATATCATACTTGAACTGGATGGTGATATATACCTTCTTGTCGATAGATGTATTGCTTTATTTCTTGGATATACCATCAGCATTTTGGATTCCTCAAACAAACCATCACCATTTTGCTGGGTTTGTGAGGTATCAGGAATAGGCTATATCCTCCTGCCACTACCACTCCTTCTCGTGCCATTCCAGATTGGAGAGAGATCCCATGCAGTTGCACTAGTAGCAGCTTGGCTAGCTAGTCATTGGTGCACCTATCATGTCACAATGAGAAAGACAGCCGCAGCATGCCAATGCTACTACGTACCAGATGATTGTCCTTGTACGCGCGCAAGCATGAACAATGAAGAAATGATGCACCAGGCACCTCCAATTCCTGGCAGTTTCAGCGCATCCAATTTCGGAAAGAGAACAGAAACCGCAACAACTTGAATCCTTGTGGCAGTGCTCGTAAGTCAAAGATCCATCATCATCTTGGTCATCAAGGATTTGTGGGACTCTCCAAATTAATTAGCTTCTAGTTCAACAATTAATTCAATGTAAATCGAAGGTCCATTTTATTGCTAGTTCTTCTTCCATTGTTAGTATCTCAGATTTAAAATATTACATTGTTTAGTTATTCTTGACTAGTACTCCCATTTTCTTTCTGATGATTGCACTTAAAAATATTATCCACTATCTTAATTATTTTTGCCTACGTCCAGATCGACCCAATTCTCCACAACAATCACAAAGTGTGGAATGCGACAACGGCTATGAATGTGACAACTGTGTTGCATGTACCTTCTATAAACCCATGACTTTGCACTATGTATGTCGTGTCCACATTGGGCCTCTATTTGCAGACACTGGTCACATAAGGATCCACCTCTAAAAATGGGTTATCTTTCAGTCGCACACATTGAAATTGCCCCTAACAGTCGTATTATTTTAGGTATAAGCAATGTCTATGTAGTACCTATAAATATTTTTATAAAATTGGGGTTTTCTTATGGCCATAAATTGGGGAGCCCCAAAAATAATTTTTTTAGTAAGCGTCCTAAAAATACCGACAAATAATTATTGATATAGTGTCCCAAAATGCATGTCTTTCTTCCAAAAATCAAATCGAGTATCTCATGTGTCCTTCGAATTGACATGTATTTGTCCTTTTGTAGATTGACATGTGCTCTTCCAATTGATAATAGAAATGCGACAGAAGACTGTACATCATTGGGAGCCATGCATCACAAAAGCAAAGAAAAACTACATAAACGTATCTGCTGCTTAGGAAAAGGACAGTACACATGTGCGGAAACAATAGAGGCTGTTAAAGAGAACAGAACCCAGCACTAGCTAGGCATGTGCTCATTAAAATGGAGGAAATAAAGGATTATGTATTGATGTTGAAAGAACAAGAGGGTATAATAAGCACAAGTAATAAAGAACCAACAATTTTGAAACTCATGAGGAGATTGGAGCTTCCAGTGCTCTATATATATGCATACTTGGATTGGATGATGATATATACCTTGTTGTCAATGTATGGTTTTCTTCCTGCCATGTCCATTCATTTGGCACCAATCATGTCACCACCAGAGTGAGTGTAGAAGCATGAGAGGCTGAGGCCACTGCAAGATGACAATCCTTACATGTCAGTGCAGAAGCATGAGGCTGGGTGTAGTAGTATGAAGCACTATCGATGCACTGGACGCCCCCTGTCCCTGATGCCAATGCACAAGCGACTCTAGTGACTTGAGCACTAGAAACTGGAGCTAGAGTAGACACCGCATACTAGGATTCAGGTGTGGCCGCATGATGGGTGCTCACAAGTGCCCTCAATCCTTGAACCATGTCTAGACACCTGTGCTTCCAAGCTCATCAGTTGAGTGCAGTAAAGGTTATTACAAGTTCATCTGGCATGGCCTCTTAGCTCAGACTATTATGAATTTTGAATTAATATAATGTGACTTGCACTTCTTCGGTTGTTAGCATCTCAGAATAGAAATAATATAATGTTCATGCTTTTAGTTATTCTCCAGCCACATCCATTGCTTTGTTCAGTTCCAACTTGAGAGATGGTCCATGAAGCTCTGCCACTACCAGTTTGACCAGATGCGGATCATCGTTGGTGGCTGTCATATCACTACGAGCGGGGGGGACAACGACATCAATCCATGGCCACTGGAAGACGACTATATATCCTCGAAGGAGTGAATGCACAAAGTATATTGATGCACGAGGGTCCTCCTATTCCTGACACGAATGCAAGGGCCATCTACAGTGTTTCTAGTGACGACTTGAATACTTCCAACCCAACAAACTAGAAGTCTAGAACAGAAACCGACACAAGTTGAATGCCTCCATGATCATGGTAGCCAGGGAGGTTCGCTGTCCTTGAACTGTGGTCGGGCACGTTTCAGGTGTGGCCGCATGCAGAATCCCCACACAGGCACTCTCCATCCTTTACCCATGGTTCTTGTGATTGCCGTCAATAAACACCTTGACTATGACACATCGACTATCTGGTGAATGGTTCATGTATTGCTACTGTGATGGACAATTATGATACGTAGTTAAGCTAAGAGCATGGAATTGGAATCAACATAGCACTAGCAGACTATATAGAAATACCACGGTAGTACCTGCTGATGGAATCAATTCACATTAGCAATAGCAGAAAATTGTACAACCTGCTGATGGAACCAGCATTGGGAACCATGCATAGTCACAGAAGTATATAGGAACACTAAATACACATCTGTTTAGGAAAGAACTTGTAGACATGTGCTAGAAACAAAAAATACTTAAAAAGAAAGGAAACCACTACCCATGTGCTCATTGAAATGCAGGAAAAGAAATATTAATTGAAGGATGTTGATAAATCAAGGTATAGTAAACACAAGTAAAGAATCAATAATTTTAATGCTCATGAGGACGTTTGGATCTCTCTCTATATATATCAGACTTGAACTGAATGGTGATATATACCAACTAGTCTATGCAGATGCATCTTTTTATCCTCATGTTCATGCCTTTCAACGTTGCTGAGGAAGAGACGTATCAGGAATACGTTATCCTCCTCACGTTCATGCCTTTATGTTGTTCCAGAATGGAGAGACGGCCCTCGCTATAATACCAGTAGCAGCTTAGACAAGAGGACATTGATGCTTGTCATGTGACACTGTCATTACAAGTGAGATTGAAGGCAATAACATGAGGCAAAGGCCACTACAAGACAACTGTCCTTGTACGCACACATGTAGGATTAGTGAGACTGACATGACAAATGCCTCATATCCCTATACATGCTTCTTTATTACCGGTGATGGATTCAAGGGCAACCATGCAACAAGAACTTGAGAAGATGAGGAAATTCCTGACCACTTAGATCATTTGGAAATTTTTAACTATTCATCTTATGAGTAATATACCTCCACAATAGGTCTGTGTCCAGATCTAGAGAGCACTTGACGAAGAGCTAGTTTTCGCGGCATCGTTGCGAGAGCGAGCACTTCACCAGCTTCATGCTTTGCCTGCTCCTCTGTCCGTGAACGTCGGTATGGCTCTGCTCACTCCATCCGTGGAGCCAAAAGAGAAACCTGGTACCGGAGCCACACCTAATGAGACTATAAAATGACCATGGCACTGATGGTATTTGTACTTTCTAAAAAGAGACATGTGCTCTACATAGGTTGTACAACCTGCTGATACAGCCACCTTGGGAGCCATGCATAATCTCAAAAGCAAAGGAATATATACAACCGGTTCACTCCATCTTGTTCAAACACTAGACATGTATCTGCTTAGGAAAGGACTGGTACACATGCACTGGCCGGAAACAACAGAATGTGAAAGGAAGAACCATACTAGCCATGTGGTCATTAAACTAGAGGAGGTAAAGAACTGTTGATTAATGTTGACAGGACAAGGTCTAATTAAGATATGTGAAGAACCATTAGTTTCAAAACTCATGAGGAGCTTCACTAGCTCCCTCTCCCTCCATATATATGGTAATACTTGAATTGGATGATGTGACATATATTACCCGCCAGTTGTTCACGTATTTTCTAGGATATACAAACCAGCCTTGCTGAGCATGAAAGGCATCGGGAATAGGTTATCTTCCTACTGCGTCCACTACTTTGTGCCATTCTAGCTTATAGAGACGTTCCAGCTTGGGGAGACTGCTTCATCAAGCTGTGATACTACAAAATTATCCAGTCTGTCATGTCACTACGAGTGGGCGTGCAGTGGCATGAGGTCAAGAAGGCCACTACGAGACGTTTACCCTCGTAAGCATGCACACACCGCGAGTCCTGGGCTGGCACGCACTGGCAGATTCAGTATTTCCAGTGACATTGCACTTACAATGGGAACTAGGACAGAAACTGTTACAATTCAAATGCTTCCATGTGTTCAGCGGGATCGTACAGACCATCCCCCATGGCCGATATTTTTTATTTGAGGAATCCCAATGGTCTTCAGATGTACATTGAATCCTACGACAAATGGAGACCCGCTTCCAACCTTTCTGCCAAACCAATGGACGCTCACTTGGATGAAGAGCAGAGTCCTCTCATCCCAAGACACCAATGATGGAATGGATGGATTTTTCGTAGCAATCCATTTGCCAGGTCATCCCAATTCCTGCTATCAGTCCCAGCCTTTCTGCCAAACCAATGAACACTACCATGGATGAAGAAGTGAGTACTATCATGCCAGGACACCGACACTATATAGTATGGGTTCTTCCTTACAGGCCAGAAGCATCGTTGAGGCCCCAATGATTCTAATGTTTGCCCCATAGCCTTAGCTGTCTTGTAATGACACCGCTCTGTTGTCATCCATTTCATCATTGATCTCTGTAAATTCTTTCCATATATGGTGTATTAATTAACTCTACGTAAAAATCATAATACCATATTGTGTTCCAGCCACTGCCGTGGGAGTTCAGTTTTTAACTGCTATACAATCAATATTCCGTGTGCTCAGCAGGATCCCAGATGTTTCATTCCATGTTCAGTTTTAATGTGATGTCGTTTATTATGCACCAATATATAGAAATACCATGGTGCTATTATTTGTCCGTTATTTCAGTATAGGGACACGTCATCTTCTGCCAAATGACATTAGAAACAGCAGAAATTTGTACAGGCCGCTAATAGAACCGGCATTGGGAGCCATGCATAATCAGAAAAGCAAAGAAACACTAAAGACGTATATGCTTAGGGAAGAACTAGTGCACATGTACCGGAAACAACAGAAGGTTAAAGAAAGGACACTACTAGCCAGGTGAATGATGTTGTTTGTTAGGACATGGTCTAGTTAACGTAAGTAAAAAACTAACATTTTTTAGACACATGAGGACATTTGGAGCTCCACGAGCTCCCTCTCTTTCTATTTATATCGTCAACTTGAATTGGATGATGATACATACATATATTTAAAACTTCTGGATGCATGTTTGGTTTTATTTATCTGGATGTACAAATCAGAATTGCTGAGCATGAAAGGCATCAGGAATAGGTCATCCCCCGTGCGCATCCATGTTTTGTGCTGTTCGAAACCGAGAGACGGTCCATGAGATTGGCCAGACGATCATTGGCGCCCGTCATGTCACTACGAGAGGGAGGGGTGTCGGAGGGCAGCGACATGAATCCATGGCCATTGGAATATGGCCGGCTATCCTCATTGGCCTGCATACACAAAAGAGTGATGAACTGGACGCGAGAGCCCTCGATCTTATTCCAGATGACACCAACGCAAGTGCCACATTATTGGTTCCAGTGACGACTTGAAGACTTCCAACCGGAACTATAGAACAGAACACCACTAGTTCAATGTCTCCATGATCATGAAAGCTAGGAAGGTTCGTTGTCCTCGTGGAACTCATGGACTCATGGTCAGCCACACTTCAGGTGTGTCGCATGCAAAATCAGCCTGCACAGGCACCCTCCATCCTTTACCCATGTTTCTTGTAATTGCCGTCAATAAACACCTTGACTTTGATACAACCTCTATTAGGTGAAAGGTTCATGCATTCTGACTAACTCCGTGAAGCATATTGCCTTTACTAATGCGATGGACAATTACGATATGTAGTTAGGCTAACAGCATGGAATATGAATCAACATAGCACTAGCAGACCATTTCAGATTGAATGTGATGCCATTTACAATGCACCAATAAATAGAAATACCATAGTACGAATATTTGTGCTTTCAGTACAGGAACACTAAAGACACACCTAAGGAAAGGACTAGTACGCATGTGCTAGAAAGAAAAAAAGCTTAAAAGGAAAGGACGCTACTAGCCATGTGCTCATTGAAATGCTTGAGAAGAAATATTGAAGGTTGTTGATAGGTCAAGGTATAATAAACACATGTAAGGAAGCAACAATTTCAAAACTCGGGAGAAAACATTTGTAGCTCTCTCTCTATATATATCATACTTGATTTGAATGGTGACATATACCTAGCAATGCAATTGTCGATGTTCTTTCATCGCTTCAAAAACATTTTGGACTACGCCGAACATTGGATCTTGTAGCGTGTCCAATGTTCTGTGTTTAACTGTTGGATTTGGCATAAGGACTGTACCATAGTTTCAATATTTAACAAGGTCCTATCTAAAGCATTCTGCATCAAGCAAAGATCTTTGGAGAAACTACACCACAACATAGGGTTAGATATCTGATTCTAAAATGTAAATTTGCAGATGGTGGATCTATTGCTGAAGATTAATTGGATGTACTACTTCTCTAGCAACTTAGGTACATAAACATATGGTGTACAATTCTAATTGGATGCGATAAATATTGATCTTTTTTTGTGTACATGTGTTTGTGTACCTTCACATGACATGTGGATGCTACATTGCTTAAATGTGGATATGATGTGTGCTAAATGTTTTCTAAATGTATTTTTTTATTTATTAAGCATATTTACATTGTTGCGTTGAACAATCTGTCGCTATAAATATATGGACTGTTGGATGGTCTATCGGTATATGCCGGCTAACAGAGCATCTGTCGCTAAAAGTTAGCAACAGACTATCATTTGCTATAAATATTCAAAGCAACAAACAATCTATCACTAAAAGTACTATTTGTGAGAAAGATTTTTACTTGGCAGGATTTACACCGGCTGCTGAAGTCTGTTGCTATAACTTTTTATGGTAAGATTGTGCTGTCACCATAACCGCTTTTAGTGCCAGATTGTCCATCCCTAATCTTGGTGTTGTGGTGTAGTGAGAAGAGTACAGTGGAAAATGCTAATATATTCTATTATAGATTGTCCATGTGTAATTTGGGAATATATTGTGCTAGTGTTAATATTCTTCCCCTTGCTTTTGAACAAAATCAGAATAATCCATCTATGATAAGTCTCTGTTATTAGAGCGCAAGACTCACAGTTCCATGTGTAGCAAACATGTGTTGCGTGACGTGATGCTGTATTTGCGTCAGGTGTACAGCTTGATAAACTCCTAATGATCATATTCGCTTGGCATTAAAAAATACCAACAATTAGATTAGAGTTCTAATATATTTGTTTGTGGCCTTTACCTAGAGATTACATTGTATATGTACACCACTGTTGATCAATGGAAGATTCCATCCGTTCGTATCAACTCTTCCATGCTTTCTGCAAGATAATTCTTGTGTGTTATGTAACCATCATCTGGCTGAAACACTGGAGCACCTTTTCATTACCTGCCCGTTTGCTAAGAGATGTTGGTTCTCTTTTGGCTATGTTCTTTAGCTGTCAGCAGATCTGCGTTATGTAAACATCTAGATGCACTCTCTTTGTTGGATGACTTAAGGGCAATGGTAAACCAACCTTTCTTCATGGAAATCATCATAAATGTGCTTTGGTCAATTTGGGAAGTTCGACATAGCAGCCTAAAAAGAGTTAGGCAGGCTGCCCCTTTATTGACTTAAGCAGTCCTGAATCCAGTTCATAGTGAAGCAGGCAACTGTGAGGAAGGAAAAAAAAGTACTGCTAATGTATTGTAACTTGGTAATAATCTACTAACTTTATTAAGTTGATTGAGTATGGCAATACATAGTACTAGCTTTGCACTAGTTCAGTGCCTGGAGAGATAGCTTTAGCATCTAATATTATTTGTTTGTTTTTTTCCTTTGGGCCTTGAGGCCTTGTAACTCTATGTACAGCCTACATTCTTTCATTTAATTGAAAATCCAAAAAAAATAAAGGTAGGGGACTCCCCTGTCGTTTCGGTCAAAAAAAAAAAAAAGCTTTTGCACTAGTTTCATAAGAAGGCTAAATGAATCACAGGTGGTCTATACCTAGCAATATAAAGTGGCCATCAAACATTAGGAAAACATTTTAGATGGTGCTCGGAAGGACATGGTAATAAACATGCGTAACAACCTGTTTAATAAACATGTACTTGTTGAATTGGCAGTCATACTCATACCTACCTTGTGAATTTAATGTAATAAACATGCGTCAACCCCTCATACTTAATGCACTATTTATTTTTTTCTTCTGTACAAAATTTATAGTACAGAGATATGTCACGGAGACGATGCCAATGATTAATTGATTAAACAAACTTACTGATCTAACTCCCAATATGCCATCACCTGGGCTACTGGAACAACCCATATATAGTCTGTAGTCTGGTAGTGGTATGTGCAGCTACCACACCCATGAATTGGTACAAATATACAAATTGATGTTGAGGCTTTAGGTAGTTTGTACACCAAGACCACACTTATGAAAGCTCCACAAAACCATATATTTACAAGCATGGTCATCTCACCGTCATATATGAGCATATTAAGTATGAGGGGCAACAGGAACTTTGTCTTGATATCTGCTTTTGCGTGCCACTTCTATGTTAAGTGTGGGCTTACCTTGCTCTAGAGTTAGTGAGCCACTAACATTGTAGCACCACATGCAGAGGCAGAACCACCACTAGGGTGAGCTACGGTGGCCGCCCTGGGTCCCCGTGGCCGAGCACCGCTTCCCCACGCCCGGAGCAAGCATCTGGGAAGGGCACGAGGCTTCTGTTCAGCTTGAGACAAGGGACAGAGATGTAGTGCGTTGTGATGGAGTGCGTCGTGGACCTGCCTTATGGAATAGGTTATCCTCCAATCGTGTCCACACCTTTGTGCTCTTCCAGGTTGCAGAGACAGGCTGTAGTGCAGTAGCGGCATGACCAAACGATCATTGGTGCCCTATTACAATTGAACGTAGGGTTTTAAAATCTTGTGGTCAGCAGCATGCATGAGGTGAAGCTGTCGGGACGATAATCCTCGTATGCTTTCGGCCTCTCTGTTTTTCTTAGGGTTTTAAAATCTTGTGGTCAGCAGCATGCATGAGGTGAAGCTGTCAGACGATAATCCTCGTTTGCTCGGCCTCTCTGTTTTCTTAGGCCCTCACACGGGCGACTCCAGATGCACAACACCGAAATCGTTGACTCCTGATGTAAACCCAGATGCTTCATGGGTCACCACTAGCCCTGTGCTCATAAAAATGAAGGAAATTAAAAATACTGAATGATGTGATGGTCAGACAGGGTATAATAAAACAATTAAAGAATCAACCAATTTAGACATTTGTAGCTCCCAGAGCTCTCTGTATATATCCTACTTGAATGGATGGTGATATATACCTTCTTGTCAATAGATGTATTGCTTTGTTTCTTGGATATACCATCAACATTTTGCTGGGTGTGTGAGGTATTAGGAATAGGCTATATCCTCCTGCCACTACCACTACTTCTCGTGTCGTTCCAGTTTGGAGAGTCAAACCGTGAAGATGCACTTCTCGTGCTGGTCATTGGTGCCTGCCATATGTCACCACTGGGGCGATGGGAGCAGCATGAAGCCCACGAGGCAACGCGCGCACGCAAGAATAGTGAGGGACTGATGCCCCATTGACTTTCAGTGCATGCGATTGGAATTAGAACAGAAACTGCAACAAGTTGAATGCTTCCCTTACTGGATCGTATGTGGTATCTGGAGCAGTTTGTTTTGTCCTTGTGGAATCAAGCTGGGCTCGTAAATCAAATATCCATCATCATCTTGGTCAGCAATTAATTCAATGTAATTTAAATATAATTCTGCATCCATTTGCCATGCTGTCACGACAGACCTCACACTACTAGGAATATGATCATCAGTGACGATTTTCTCGTGACGCTACTAACTTTGGTCACAGATATGGTAGTAATGTATGACCATATTTGTATGTTCGTCATAATATACCATTGACGAAGATTTGGCTTAATATGTAATGACGAAAGGGAAATAAACGACACAGATAGACATAACAGTTTGGTCACAAGTATGTTTTGGTAGTCCAGACCGCTCCAAGTAGTCATTTGACGAGTTTTTTTTAGAAACACTTTTTTTTTGGGAAACTTTTTTTTTTTAACAAAAACATGGCTGCACAAGAGCAGTGGCTGCAGCAGGCCGTGCTGCTATATTTTTTTGTGAGGAAAGGCCTTGTCCATAGTTGGGCCGGTAGTGTGCGAGCAAGGCATCCAAAGATTTATTCCTTTTAATCGGCAAAAATTGCTGTCGCACGCCTTCGAACCCTCGACCAAAGGATGGACAGGAAGGAGCGTTACCACTGGAGTACGTTGTCTTAGGTGTCGAAGTTGAGTGTTTTATTATTTTGTACGTTCTAAACATGTCTATTTGCCCCTAATTAGATGGATCAGAGGCGGTGGCCCACTAAAGATGATCGCGAGGTAACGACCTAAACCGACCGCGACGACTAGGGAGGCGGCTGCGGTGATCTGGACGATCGCGACGATCATCCCAGGGCTCATCTCGACGACGACGTGCGGCGGCAGAGGCCTCCCGAGGCTGATCTTGACGACCAACTGCGCCGGGCGCAGCGCTCTGGCTCCCAGGGCTCATCTCGACGACGACGTGCGGCGGCAGAGGCCTCCCCGAGGCTGATCTTGACGACCAGCTGCGCCGGCACAGCGCTCTGGCTGATCGCGTACGTACCATTATTTACTGTTATTTGGAGATTGATCGCGTACTGTTTTTGGAGACAATTATTTACATGTCAATTTGTTGATCGCGTACTATTTTTTGGAGACAATTATCTTGACGACCAGCTGCGCCGGCACAGCGCTCTGACAATTATTTACAGTAGACAATTATTTACGGTTAGCTGCAATCTGCATTTGCTTGGAACTCAACTTTCTATTCTACATGCAACTTATCTGTTTTGGTGCCATTGTGCTCGGGGGTGGAGCTGGAGGATGGGAACAAGGCAACGAGGGTTCCTAAAACTGGATAAGGACAATTAGATGTAAACCATAGTTTTGGGCGTACGTGTTAATCATGGTTATACACTTTAATCAAGAAACTGTCTACTGTGCATATATGGCTAAAATGGGTAACATGTACGGTGCTTGGGTTGGATTGGTGGGGAGGGGTTTTGCAGCCCTGGCAGCACCTTCCCTGTATGCTGTCCCTTGTTGTGGTACTGACATTTACTATTATGTTTGCATGCTTAATGATTTATTTTGTACCCCTTTGTTTTGTAAAACCTTGTATCTGTAAGATCTTTTCATATAGTGTAACTTTGATATTTTCATTTGTTTGCCAACTGCTGGAACAAAATCCTTGTTCATTTCAAATAATTTTGTCTTTATATATTCGCTTCAGGAATTGTTTGGCAATTCTGCATCGGGCTGATCGCAGACGTACGAGAAGGCACATCATCATCGACTACAAGGTTATTTGGTTTGAACTTTTGTACATAATATGCATGTGTTGGATTTGGTTTCCAATTTTGTTTATCCTTTTATGACCACAGATGGACAGAAGTTGGGTTTTTGGGAAACAATTCACAACTGCATACGTGAAAGGAGTTGAAGAGTTCATGGAATTTGTTAGTCAGAGATACCACGAAGACGCACACATTTCGTTGTCCATGCATGAAGTGTCGTGAATCGAAAGTGATGCATCCTCGGTAAGTAGAAAACCATATACATGTTTATGGAATGTCACCTACATACACCAGGTGGATTCATCACGGGGAGCCGGCAGATAATGAAGACGAGGGGGTACAGCAGGAGGTGGAAGGACATGATCATGACTTTGGGGTTCCAATGAATGTGGACGATGATGTTAATGATGATGGTCATGGAGTACCAGAGATGTTAGGAGAACTATATGCAAAGCAGCAGAGGCAGATGGAGAGAAGCCAAGGTTTGCAAAAGATTCTTGAAGATGCAAAGAAGGTGTTGAGCCCACGGTTCTAAACATTCAAAATTTTCTTTTATGGTGAGGATGTTGTATATGAAGTCGCGTTATCGAATCTGCAATACAGCATTTACCACAATGATGACGATGATTTCAAATTCATACCCCGAGAGTAATTTGCCAAAATCATATGATGAGGCGAGGAAGTATCTGAATGAATTGGGGCTTGGATATGAAAGCATCCATGTGTGCAAGAACAATTGTGTGTTGTTTCGGGACTCGAAAACATCCAAGTATGCTAAGTTGAATGTGTGCCCAGATCCGCAAGGAGTCTAGATGGAAAGATGAAACGGGAAGAAGCGGGTTCCACATAAGGTTACGAGGCATTTTCCACTCTTGCCAAGGTTGAAAAGAATTTTTCATGCAAAGCAGGACTCGAAAGCAAACACAATGGCACAAGAAAGTGAGGAAGCCATCGACAATGTGATGAGCCATCCGGTGACGGGGAAGCATGGCAGGATTTTGACAAGGCGTTTCCGGATTTTGCACGAGATCCGAGGAACCCGAGGCTTTCTTTAGCTACGATGGCTTCAATCCATTTGGAAACATGAGTAGCCGATGCAAGATGTGGCCGGTGCTTGTGACACCATCGAATCTCCCACCATGGGAATGTGTGAATCCAAGAAACCGCTTTATGGCATTACTCATCCGGGTCCAAAATGTCCGGGAAAGGATTTTTGATGTGTTCCTTGAGCCCCTAATTGAAGAACTTCTCGAGCTATGGAAGGGTGTCAGTACATACGATGCATGTACTCGTAAGAAGTTCACCCTTCGTGCTGCTGTTCTCTGGTGTATACATGATTATCCAGCCCTGTCCACCTTATCTGGGCGAACAACAAAAGGATATTATGCATGTATTCATTGCGACAAGAACCCGTTGTCTCGGAGAATAAGGGGTAAGATTTGCTATATTGGACACCGTTGCTACCTCGCTATGACACATGAGTGGCGGAAAAACTTGGCTTTCGATGGTAGGATTGAAAAAAGAGATAAGCCGGGGCAAGTTTTATTGTCAAGGAGGTCCCGGAGCAGCTAGAAAAGGTGAAAGATGTCGCCGGGCAAGTCGACATTATTGGAAATAAAAGGAAGTGAGCGACGGTCCACAGATTTATAGCCGCAAATCTGGATTGTGGAGATTGCCGTATTGGCAATATTTGAAGCTTCCACATAATCTCGATGTGATGCACATAGAGAAAAATGTATGTGAAAATATTCTTTGCACCCTACTTCATATACTAGGCAAGACCAAGGACACACATAATGCAAGGCTAGATTTGTATGATATGGGCATAAGACCTGAACTGCACTTGGAACCCAATGGTAACAAAGCCTGCAAGGCTCCACCTGCTCCATATGTGCTTGGGAAGGATCAGAAAGTGCAGTTTTGCAAATTCCTCAGAGATATCAAGTTCCCTGATGGATATGCGGCTAACCTAGCAAGATACATAAGTGAAGATGGTGCAACGGTGGTTGGAAAGATGAAAACACATTCTTGCCACATACTCCTACAAAGAATCATACCCATTTGGACTTAGAGGACTGGTGAGGAAGGATGTATATGAAGCAATTGCGAGCTTGGGGCCTTCTTCGGGGAACTATGCAAAGAGAAATCTTAGGAAAGATGTTGTCAAACGACTGAAAAGAGAGATTCCATTGATCCTATGCAAGCTTGAGAAAATCTTTCCACCAGCCTTCTTTGATGTCATGGTACACTTGTGTGTCCATCTTCCTGATGAGGCATTGCTTAGAGGACCTGTACAGTATGGATGGATGTACCCAATAGAAAGGCGACTAGGCACTCTGAAGAATTTTGTAAGGAACAGGGCTAGACCGGAAGGATCAATTGCTGAGGCATATGTGGCAAGCGACACATTGACCTTCTGTTCTAGGTACATGGAGGATATTGAGACTAGATTTAACCGGGGTTGATGATAGTGGTACAGAGATGCCGTTGCGGATGACGCCTCTCGTGTTCAAGCACGGTGCTAGTCTTGTTGGAGCCTGTTACAACCCGGTACATTGATGATCTTTGTCATGAGAAAGTTAATTTGGTATGTGCTAAATAATGCTAGTGAAGCGAGGAGGAATATAGGCGGTAAGTATCGATTACTTGTTTGAGATTCTATTTTTCATTCCTTTTTATTATATCTTTTGTTCTAATGATTATAGTTTGACATGCAGATTGTACAAGGCCGAGCTCCTCCAAAGAAGGTGCATGTGGAAAAACTGTTGATGGAATGGTGGAACGAGGATTTGCAACTTGGTTTAGGAGCCATGTAAGTCAAAGACGCATTTTATTTATTTGCTTTGTAAACGCATTAGTATGGATCAGAATTGTTGAGTGACTACTTTGAGCAGCATTGAGATGAAGCGCAAGGAGGATCCGTAATCGGTTAGCGAAGGACTCTGGCTACCGTCATGTGGCCCAACTAAGCGAAGTTAAGATAAGTGCTTCTTGCAAGATTAATGGAGTCCAGACAAAGACGGTGGATCGTGAAAAGTTCCTAAAAACACAAAATAGTGGTGTAATGACCGAAAAGTTCACATGATGGGAAGAAAAACAGATTTTTATGGTGTCCTTAAAGAGGTAATTGAGTTGCAATATAACCTCGAATCATCAAGTTTGTCGGATTGTTGTGTTGTTTCGATGCGATTGGTTCAACCAAGTAGGCAAGATCAGGCCTTCGAGTTGACAAACATTTCAAATCCATCAATGTTCATTCATTTTGGTACAAGAATGATCCTTTCATCTTAGCAGAGCAATCGAAAAAGGTCTTTTACCTGCAAGACACATCTCCACAAGGTAAAGATTGGCGAAGTTGTGCAGAAATTTAAACATAGGGCTGTATATGATGTGGCCGAGACGGATGAGGGCAGTCATGAGGTGCACCGGGATGAATATGGATCGACATCGAGCATGCAGTACAAGAAAGTGAGGTTAACGAGGTGCTGCCAAATCTTGAAGGTGGAGAAGCAACTATAATTGAAGGCAATTTAGATGAACTTATAAGAAACAGAAGCAGATTGACTTCAATCTAGAAGATAGTGATGATGAAGAGGAGGATGATACAATACTGCAGTATTGTAGTGATGGTGGCGATGATAACAACGATGACATGGACGATGAAGATTTCTAGGATCGATAGTAAATCATAGTCTTTTTATTTATTTGAGTTAAGTTTTTTTTTTTTCAAATAGTTGTAGTGGACATCCGGCATCACGTAAATAAACTTGAGTACAAATTATGTCATCACAGATTTAAGTTTAGTAGAGTTTATTTTCCTCGTATGCATTTGTGTATGTCATCGTGGTTTTTTTTTAAATATGAGTTGAGTTTTTTTCATAGAATTCTAGTTCAGTTTATTTGGCATCACGTAAATAAACTTGAGTACAAATTATGTCATCACAGATTTAAGTTTAGTAGAGTTTATTTTCCTGCACAGATTTGTGTATGTCATCGTGGTTTTTTTAAATATGAGTTGAGTTTTTTTTCATAGAATTCTAGTTCAGTTTATTTGGCATCACAGAAATAAACTTATGTACAAATTATGTCATCACAGATTTCCTTGGTTTTTTTTTCAACACAGAAATGTCAAAGTCATCACAGATTCAAAATTGTCCATCACAGATCTTTGGCATCACAGATTTTTTCCATCACAGACAAGATTATACAGGATTCATATATAGAAATATCATAACACCATGTATTTCACAGGACAGCATATATATGTCATCATGCCAAGGTCCAAAAGTCATCACTAGATGTTCCTTGCTGCCACGAGCTACTGGTAATAGATGTTCCACCTGCCAAGGTTCGAAAGTGCCACAAGTGGCATAACTAAGCATTCTACTATATATTCAACCACTAGCCAAGGTTGCACAAGGCACCAGCTACATACTATATGTACATATATATACTTCTGCTCCAGCATTCTACTATATATATATATGGTCCTGCTCCACCATCTAATTACTTGGTCAGCTCCTTGATCCGAGTCTTCAGCTTGTGGATGACCTTGTCCTTCTTCGCCAAAGTGTCACGCATTGATGCCATCTCGTCCTTGAAAGCTGCACACTGACTGCACGGCTGAAAACATGGAAACAAACTTCGGTAAGTTTTCTGAGCTCAGGAAGCCAATATCAAGGGTCCAACACACTGCAGATTCTCACATCCTTCTCAACAGAGTCGCAACTCTCCGCCGTAGGAGCTCCACGACATGTTCTTTTTTCATCCTCCAGCTTTTCTTTCCGGCTATCTCCTTTGCCAGGTCCTGCACATGAGTCTCCACTGCTTGCAGTCTACGCATGATCTGAAATTTCATCCAGTGCAGCAAGTCAGGAAGAATAATATAGATATATCATAGCAACTTATACAATACAGTGGCTTCTAGATAGATATATCTCTTCCAATTTTCTTAAACACATAATCAGAAATCAGTGCCAAAACAAAAAAAAAGAAAGAACATGACTAAGTGATGTTGTTAAGCCAATCCAATCAGATGTGAGAACTGCCACTCTAAGCTGATAAGTGATGCTGAAAAGTACCCTAAACTGAGCATGTAACATAGGTAAAAAAAAAAGAAAAACAGTAAGGTACCACCTATCAGTTCCTCTAATATCAACTCTCTGATCATACATTGAACCCAGTCACATCAGTAGTACAGGTCTAGCTGAATCTCATGGGGTTCTTTACCAAGCAAGGCAGGTTGTTAACTCTCTTAATTTTTTTATAAAATTGTCTGAACTCTAAACCATTCGATAACAGTACTTTGCCTTACAAAAAAAAAAAAAGTGATAATAATCTCATTAAGCACAGTAGAGTTAACACAAGAAGGATTACAGCCAGCCAGCTATGGACCATCACATATTACTGAAACACATGCATGTACTGAATTGGAGGAGTAGGGGTTGCCTATTGTATTTTTTTATTTATCCTTTTCACAGAAATGAGGAATATGCAGTCTGCTGCTTGTGAACATACACAAAGAGTTATTCAGGAGACTGAAAAGCTGAGAAATCAATTGACTGAGAAAGAGAGTAATACTGGATGGTGGTCCAGGGAACTAATTGAACAAGTTGCTCAAACTGACATGAATGGGAATATGACCAGGTTTATATTAATCTTCAAAGTGACATTTCATCATCAGTAGTCACGAACCTTTTTTATTCTCTATAGTGAGTCCTTTCTTTGTTAGCGTTCTTGCTATAAAAAAACGTAAATCAAACCTTTGTTGCAGCCTTTATTTCATGCTTGTTAAGATCACATATAAACTAAATACAAGACTATTGTCACCGTCACCAATGACCCATAGATTCATCTTTGGATGTGTTGATGGAAAAGATTGCACCACTGCAGCTTAAACACATAAGAAATGCTTTAATACCTCCTAAAAATGTACATTTTTCCTGCCTAAAGCATCATATAGATGATAAGGCCAAGTCTAGAGTTGGATGTATGATACTTAAAAAAAGGGCAAGCTGTAGACTGTAGTTTATCTGGCGACTTTACTGCTTTCTCTGCTCTACTGTGAAATACAGTTGTGCCAATGTGTATTGTGCTAGGTACTGGGACTTGAACCTATCTTATCTGGATCTGGTCGGCTGCATGATTGTGGCATATTTATATTTCTACTTTCACTAAAGAGTAAAAATGTGATAAATGGTTATTGTTTGTGTTAAAAGCTATAGTTGCTTATCTATCAGTAATAGAACTCGAGACTACCTCAACCAACTAAATGAAAGTGACAATCATACCCTAACCACATTTGTAAATCATACCCTAATCGCATTACCTCGCCGATGATTGGAACCTTGGCCGGGTCGACGGACCCTAAACTTAAATGCGGCTTGGCGGCGCCGCCGCCCACCTTCGCCGCCACGCTTTTGCCGGGAAGTCCCCCGTCGATTTGTCATGGCATGGCGTCGCCGGGCGTGAGAGTGCTTGGCGCAGGCGGCGGCAGCGGCGCGCCGGAGTGCGAAGCCGAGGCTGCGGGCGGCGTGGGATTGCGAGTCCAGTAGGCGAGGGCGGAGAAAGAAATATATAGCGGGGCATTTGGAATGGGGAGGAGGGATTAGTAGGGATTACAATGGTAAGTAGAATAACTGTTAAATAGAATTCCGCTCAACATATGTCGAACATCACTTGATAGCGCAATGGTAAGCACCGCCGTTGTTTAGAGAACCTCCCGGGTTCGAACCCCTTGGGAAGCAACTTTTTAAAAAAAAATTCACCATTTTTGTCCCTTTTTTTTACTTATTGCCATTATAAAAATTGGTTGTTTTCTATTTTTTTTAAACTTACATCATTTATTCTGTAGTTTTAAAATTGGTTTTACCTCTCTTTTTTCTAAACTTAGCACTTGTTCCAAATATGGTTCACATTATTTTTTTTTACTTCGTTTAGTAAAGAATAAATGATATAAAACCCTACAGTACCTAGAAAAAATCCAATAACTTGCACAGGCACTTCATTTGGGTTTACATTGGTGTGAAAAAAATTCAAATCACTTGGAGGAAGTTGATAATGCCCATCATCATACACTCACCCATCACTCGACATGTCCATGTCACTTTGTGAGAGATGATGAACCTTGTGAGAGATGTATACTACCACATGCTCCAAATCATTCCAATTTTTTTTGAGGTGTCAATAGAGGTGTACAATGATGATGTGTGTGTTTTTCAAATTTTTAGATCCAGTTTTCCATTTATTGTAATTATTTCTTCGTTTAGTAAAGAATAAATGATATAAAACCCTACGGTACCTAGAAAAATCCAAAAACTTGCACAGGCACTTCGTTTTGGTTTACAATGGTGTGAAAAAAATTCAAATCATTTGGAGGAAGTTGATGATGCCCATCATCTTACACTCACCCATCACTCACACATGTCCATATCACTTTGTGATAGATGATGAACCTTGTGAGAGATGTATACTACCACATGCTCGAAATCATTCCAAATTTTTTTGAGGTTTCAATAGAGGTGTACAATGATGATGTGTGTGTTTTTCAAATTTTTAGACCCACTTTCCCATTTATTGTAATTATTTCTACGTTTAGTAAAGAGTAAATGATATAAAACCCTACGGTACCTAGACAATTCCAAAAACTTGCACAGGCACTTCATTTTGGTTTACAATGGTGTGAAAAAATTTTGAACTCATTTGGAGGAAGTTTGTGATGCATAACCAAACAAATTTCTACTACCACTTTATCCTCTAAAAAACCAATAACAAATTATCCTATATTATTTTACTGCATTTCAATTGCTTCGAGAAAAAGCGCCAAAAGTGGCGCCATCCCGAAAAAACAACAAAAAAAAGCGCCAAAACTGGAGCCACTCCCGAAAACCATTTGCCATCTCCTCCTTTAAACCGGTCAAACCCCCCCCACTCCTCTCTTTCTCCCCCAACTTCTCCAACCTAGCCGCCAGTGGCAAAACCACCGCCGTCCGGGAGCACCTTCGGTCGACCACGCCACCGACCAGGTACCTCATCGCCCACACGCGGCCACCTCGGGGGAGGGAGAGGGGGCGCGCGAGAAGAGAGTGGAGGAAGGGCGCCAGCCATGCCAGGGCCGGGAGGGCAGCAGAGTCCTGCCTGTGCCGGCCAAGGACGGCGTCGGGCGGAGAGGAGGCGGCAGGGGCTTCAAGCGCATCGCGCCTCAGGCGTCTTGCTGCAGCGTGTGCGTGGGCTTGGCGACGCTTTGCAGCAGCGTGGGTGGGGAGGTGGGGGGAAGGAGGACAGCAGCGGCTGGCGCCGTCAGAGGAGGCGCCGCGGGCGGCCGGCCGGCAATGGAGGCAGCGGCGGCGAGAGGAGGAAAGGGGATGGGATACGGATTGGGTGGATTCGGTGGTTTGTGGGTCAGGCCGACGGTGAAGCACGGGATGGTCGCCGTGGTTGGGGTGGAGCTGGAGGACAGAGGCGGCGGCCGCCGTGGGTTTCGGGCGGAGCTGGAGGATGGGTCCAGGGCAGCGCGCCGCCAGCAGGGAGCAGCGCGGGCGAGGCTGGCGGAGCTCGGCTGGGCGATAGGGATGCCGGTGGGGAGGTGGGTACAGGGCAGCACGCGGCCAGCAGGGAAGCAGCCCGACGCAGCGAGGCTGCCGGCGCGCCGGCTGGGCAATACGGATGCGCCGATAGGGATTGTCTATGTTTTCCTGTGCACAACAGGTTCGAGACAGTCTTACTGTAACTCATTCTCGTTGCAGCAGGTTTTGTTTATCATTTGGCGACCTCGATGGTGGCAACAAGGGGCAAAGAAGAAACGAAGCTGCACAAGAACAAGAACAAGGTAAAAGCCACATCGTGAATGCAATTTAATTTAGTCTGTAGCCATGATTCACTCTTTCAGAATGCAATGATACTTTGGTCTAATTTAAAGAAACACGGTTTTGTTATTTGTTAACTGTGTGTTTAGAGGTGCTGAAGATACACATGTCTAGCAGCTGGCCATATTAGCAAGTGGCAGCTATGCCATGCTAGAGCGTCCAAATGGTTCTTTTTTTCTTTATTGCATTGATTGCCTTTTTTTCTTTAAGAAAAACCAAAGTTTGTAATTGTTTTAAGTTGCTTGTGACCTCGCATTCCCAG
Source organism: Hyparrhenia diplandra (assembly GCA_015847255.1). Taxonomy (NCBI): domain Eukaryota; kingdom Viridiplantae; phylum Streptophyta; class Magnoliopsida; order Poales; family Poaceae; genus Hyparrhenia; species Hyparrhenia diplandra. Next base: position 58,347 of record JADLZK010008372.1, read on the forward strand.
ATAATGTTAATATGGTTTACTTGCAGCATAGATTTTCCTCTAACATCATATTCAGAGGATAGGTCACTGTTTTAGTGGTGCTAATTTTTGGCTTAGTTTTTTTTAGATGGAAGATTGCAGAATATTGGGCTGAGATCTTCCTTTTTTTTCACCAGATCGGGAATTGTTTTTGTTTGTGGCATACTACACATCTTTTTTGCTTGCAGCCTAGATTTTCCTCTGACATCATATTCAGAACCTTTCTGACCGTGGAACACTCTGAATCTTTATTTGATGGTGTGTGTCTGTAACTTGTTTCGGTAAAACATGAACTACTTTATTGCAAGAACAATTAAAAAACAAAACCTCTGAAGCTAGATTCTTCAATCTCTGGTAAAACCGGGTAGAGAATGGACCTCTGAAGCTCTTTCTTCTTCCATATCTGAACAAGCTGGAGACAGTCTGTTTCTAACTCAACACACTGCAGCCCCGAATGTTGTGCTAGTCTCACTGCATCTCTGCATGCCACTGCATCTCTGCAGAGAGGAATATGGTAGAAGAGATCAGCCAGAAGGAATGGTCAGTAGCTTCTACTCAATCAAGAAAAAAAAAAGATAAGCATTAAGTCATCATAACCATACAAGGTAGAGGATACAGGATGTTCCCTCTGTGAATTAATAGCAGATCTTCAAATATTCAGTTAGTGATAGTGAACTCCAAACATAGAACAAACCTATTTTTTTCCGGCTCCAGTGTCGACCTTTCTTCTGCTACATTTGGTTTAAAATATTCAGTTAGCGAACCATGCACAACTATGCGACATGTCATGAGTTCTCAGTATCAACAGTTCAGTGGCTAAAATCCATTAGCATATATGATCTGGTGTTTGATGCATTTGAATTATACTACAATTTGTGTTGCAGGAGCCAGCTGTTGATGCCACTAGGATTAGCTATATATGGTTCTGATAAAATTAACACTACTACTACGTTTTTTTAAGAATAGCAGTAGTACTGTAGATTTTCACTCTCACCTTATTGAACATAGCATGGAGTAACTGCATGAAAGGTGGTTAGTGTAATCCTTTATTTATAAGAATAAGTACCGGGCTGTGATAGAATAGATAGTTGTAATGAACAGATTGTTTTGATTTCACATCAATTAAATACTTGAATTAATTGTTCACGTTTGGTGGAAAATCATATAATATATTGATGATTAGTTACCTGGTTTCTAGTCAAGTAATTCATGAACTACTGTAAATGAACTTTTCACCTCTTCTCTGTCTCTGTTAAAAACTTTACCCTATCACCTCTTACCTATCTCCTCTATTTACCTTGCAAGTAGCACAACCTCCAAAAACCAATTATGAGAGACTACGGGATAACCGTGTGGCGCAGAATAATGAGAAGCTGGAAGCATTGGGACTGAAGAAAATATCTACTGAATTTAATAATTCTTTACCGCCACCAACAAAGGGGAAAAAATCAGGAAACAAGAACACAAGTAGTACAGATTCAGAAACATCTGAGTATCTCCTTGAAGAAGATGATCAGGGAGATAGTGATGATGATGACACTGAATCTGTTGAGCAGCCACAACCACTTGCAATGAAGGTAGTGGATGGGAATTGTTTACATTGTATTTGGGTCTGATCTATAATTATTGATGCTGCTTTTAGATTAATCTTTTATATTTCATACCTCTAATTCTGTTATGTAACATTTGCTACAGCTTACTATTTGTCATGGCTTCATTTTGTGGTGAACAGGTTCCAGCAGGAGCTAGGAAGAAAACCCTCATTTCAAAGAAAAGTAGGAATAAAAACATGGCTCCAGTAGGTAGAGGCAAGAGAGTGAGGGCATCTGAACATTCAAAGGAGCAGCCTCCTGCAGCCCCACTAAGATCTTCAAAAGGCTTCAAACTCAAGAGAAAGCTGGGCACAATGATGAGCATCCCTGAAGCTGCTATTTCGACGTACCATCCCAAGTTCAGGGAAAATGATTCCTCTGGCCGCCCATGACACCGCCAAAACAGGTATTGGCCATGACAAGGCAAAAGAAGCAGAGGAAGATAGTGGATTTGGTGTCACTGATAGTAGAGACGCCGACGATGACAATGTAACTGCAGAGGAAGGCAAGTAATAGTGTTTCTTGTCATTTCAATTACCATATATCTTCGCTGATATTGCATGAAACTAAACCATTAAATAAAATCTGAATTGAGTTTTGTAGGTCCCGCAGAGCGAGCACCAAGGAAAACCCGTGTGTCCAACTAAGGGAAAACAGCTGGACAAGATGACTAAAGCAATGCGAAGGAGGTTGCCCATACAAGTTGAAGAAGGCAATAAAAGGCCACATGATCCCGTTCAATCCGCCAAGTTTGCATCGAAAGTCGGGCGTCATCATTCGAAACGATGCCTATCCTTACTCATTGGAAGGAATACAAGAAAGACACCAAAAAATACTTCGACCCCTTTGTGGGAGAGCTCGTGTAAGTGCATTATTGTTTGTTTACATATTGCAGTGATTAACATGAATTGACAATCTAACTATGGATTCCACATGTACCTAGGGCCGCTTGGTCGTCAACAAAAAACACGAGCCAACAAAAGAAGCTTGCACCGGCGTGATGCGCACTATCATAAAAAACCAGCGCACAGGCTAAAGAAACAATACTTCAACGGTGTACCGCTAATGAGGTTAGGACAACTTCTCCCGTGGATTTCATGACTGATAAAGAGTGGAGGGCACTAGTTGCAAAGTGGTTCGATCCAAAGAACATGGTATGTTCAGTTTTCATATACCCTTGTTTCTATAAAAGTTTGCAAATGATCTTCTCATATTGAACATTGTATGGTTTGATTTTCATACCTTGATATTCTTGTAGGAAACATGTGAAAAGAACAAGCTGAACCGCATGCAGGTCCGGTACCATCAGGCTACGAGGTTCTCGCCCCTATGTGGCACATCTACATGCATATGTAAGTGTAGATTCCCCTCTTCTCCTACCTGAACATTTCAATCAGCTTCTCATATTGAATGTGCTTTGTGATTGTGTATCCACAAAACGAAGCAAAAAGAGAGCGAGGGAAGAACCCAGCTTAGAAGAGGATGGCTAATTAGATGCGGTGGAGGCCTTCAAGAGCTGCCATACCAGCTCCAAACATGGCTTGAGTGAACAAGCAAAAAAGCTCTTGTAAGATCATTTGTTTGCTTTATTCAAAAAGTATTATTATCTGATCATATGATGCAACAATGTTTGATTAGCTACACCACCATTTGAAACTTACAATTCTTTTATGCAAAAGTCCTCAATACAGTTTAGCTAGACAGGTTGATGAAAAATGTAGCAATCAGATCAGTAGCATGCTAAACAGATTTTAAAAAGTAACACCAGTTAATTAAAAAGTTCTAATTGATGCCATTCCCATTCTGTCATTGAACAAACTAAATAGTGTAGAATAGGAACAGTTATAAATAATTAAACCAACAAGTTGATTGACAATATGGTTAACTCAATCTTATAATTCTCATCCTGTCCATGGACAAACTATTCAGTGTAGCACATGAATGGTTAGAAATAATTAAACCAGTAGGTAGAATGCTTTTTGCTAAGCAATGTGCAAAAATCATTTCGGTACCTACCAGCATTTATCACTCCCCTTCTTATGATGAGTTGATATGTCCTTCATGCTGATTAAATAGGCTTGTTCAGTAAATTCAGTTAGACCACTGGATGATCTCTCTCAGGCCAAGCAAGAAGAAAAAACCACATTCATTGGTATATATTCTATTATCTGATCATTAACTTGTAAACATATAAGGTGGTACAAAAGGTTACCTGATTGACTATTCGGTGCATCTGCCTTGATAAAAGTAAGGACTCACTGCTCAGGTTTCTAAAGTTTTCAGAACACCATCGATGCTTCTTGAAATCATAAACAACAACATTTACAGGTTGAGCACTAACAGTTCTGTGCTTTCCAGAAGTTGTTCACCAAATGCATCTGCAAGCAAAGACCACAAAATAAGTAGCAACTGGGTCAGTTTATAACACAGCTAAATGCTTATTTTGCTGAAATTAATAAGACCACTAAACTGAGTATAAGCCTGTTCGGCTGAACACTTCTGGGCTGAAATTGGCTAAAGCTGTTGTTGGCTGTTAGGTGCACTGTTGGCTGAAGGTGGCTACTGTACACATTCAGCCAATTTCAGCCCGAAGTGTTCGGCCGAACAGGCTTTATATGATTCTTAATAAAACAAGGCATATCTGCACAACAAGAGATCATAATGAGTCCAAGGCCATATAGTTACTAAAAACTACTAAAATGTTTGGATTATTTGTACTAAAAAACTGCACAAGAGATCATAAATGGAATGATACAGTACAAGGTTTTCCCAAAGTTGGATTATTTGTAAAGATGAATTATTGGACTTGAAATATGAAGTATAAATGTACTGACATAATATTACATTCAATCCAAATTTCAGATTGGTGTTGTTTTGGCTATTAATGTCTGCTAACAAAGTTATCACCAGTTTATGCTTTATAAGACTCCTTTAGGTCATGATCACCATTGTCCATGTGTTTTTCGCCCTTGTTTTTTTCAGTCCGAAATGGAGGCTATGAACGAGGACCTCAAGGATGCGGGTTATACAACGAGGGAGGGTGTGTGGATGTGCTGTCCCTTTGTTTCTCCCCAAGGGCAGCTCTCAACAATTCCTCAAGAGTGTTGGCCTAAAGACACCTACATCGCCCAAGTCAACATCAACAAATGAAACCGAAGCTTCGGGAACAACTTGCGGCTGAAGCAACGGCTGCTGTTCAAGGTGAAGTTGAGGAAATCAAGAAGAAAAGTGCAGTAAGCGAGGAAAGGATGGAGAGGCAACAAAAGATTTTGGAGGAGTACAAGCGGTGGTAGAGAAGAACACCAAGGAGATGGAGAAGAACAGGGAGGAGATGGGAGGAGAACAGGGTGCTCCTTACGGGACTATCTGAAGATCTATGCTCCTTCAACATGAAGTGTCTTCTTTGTCTTTATCATGTTTTATTTTGGCTACTCGAAACTTAAAGTTCCCCTGTGGCTAGCAACTTTTTAGTATTTGTTTCTTATATGTCTTTGTGAACTAAGTTTTAGGTTGTAGTGGTGGTCTTTGTCGAAATTTTGTATGCTCGATTGAATACTACTTTATATTTTGAGCATGGAATTATGTGGTCTTGCTACTATCAATTGCGAGTTATATGGTTTACCCTGATTTTGTGTGACCAAATTATCTTTGTATTTGTTGATGATTCGACATTTCATGCGTGACCAAAAAGTTTGAGTCTTCGTTGACGATTTTGTAAATCAAATGTGTGACCAAAATTGAAGCCACGTGTCCACGTGGGGCTACGAAAAACAACCGGCCGAGCTGCCACGTCATCAGCCATGTCACGTGCCACGTCGGGAGGCGTAAACGGCGTTAACGGCGTCGGCGGCGGCGTAGGGTTCTGACGAAAATGGAGGCATAGCCATGACCAAAGCCAATGGTCATAGAAGGAGAGCTTTTCTATGACCGTAAACGTTTGGTCATGGATTGGGAGCACTTCGTGACCAAACTTGTCACTTCGTCACTCATTACAAAATGTGTCGCCACCTCAGTGACGATATCAATTTCGTCAAAAGTTCGTCAAAGATTTGTGTGCATGACCAATTTGGCATCTTCAGTGACGAAGGATGAAGGTCATCAATGAGCACATCCCTAGTAGTGTACGCTTCTTGGGCCGACGGGCATAGAAGAAGTCGCGTGTCCTCTCGGGAAGGTCTAGCAACGGATTCTCTATCCCTTTCTCGGCGTCCTCCCTTTCTTTTCCGCCGCCATCCACCCTTATGACCAAAATATCCTACCATGCCGAGGTTGTGCACGAGTTCGTTCTTCTTTGCAAGTTCTTTACCCATTTTCGACTTGGCCTCATACTCTTCGTTAGTCGTAAGGTTGACGAACTCATCCCAGACGGGTTGCTTTAAGAAGTTGTAGGCTTGAAGTGGTGACTTGCCCTTCTACACATAGTTTGTGTACAGATGGTTCCGCAGGGTGCGAAGCGCTTTGCTTGCAACGGTTAGCACATACTTCTTGCATTTCTTTTTGTCAAAGCACGCCTCTCGCCCCTGGATAATGGAACAGGACTTTCACGCCTTTCCACACCTTCTTCTTCTTCAGCACCTTCGGGACATTTCTCCGGTCTAGGTAAGTGATGGGCACGTTTCCTTGGCTATAACGGAGATCCGGGTTGCTATAGGTGGCCCCGAGGGATTCCGGCTCCACGGGATCTCCATTCGCCCTATCCTCAATATATTACGCACCACCTCGCCTTTTTCGGTGCCTCCCGTCGGCCGGGCCTCTTTTCAAGCCCGACTTCTTGGACTTCTTGGAGGTGGTGGTCATTTGAAGTCTTTGGGGGTGGGACCAGATTCCCGCCCCCGACCGAGCTCTCTCTTCACCAAACTCTAGACGCAGAGGCACCAATGGTAGCTGTCACGACAACAACTAAAATTAGTCGTGTAATTACATGAGGCACACGACGTTGTGTTAGTCGTATACTTACGTTTTTGGTTCGTGCCGCCCACTCACGAGAACCCCGTGTGTTGGGCTCCTCCGTTTGCCGGTCCGGATCAATTTCTTCCTCCCTAAGACGTTTCTTCTGTGGCCTTGGGCTCAACTCTTCGCTCACGTATCCATTTCGTCGGAAGAAGAATGGGGACGTGGAGGCCACATCCTCCTTGCTCGGGCACCTATTGCACGATCTTTTATCGGTTGGTTCGGATGCCATTGGATTCTACGGGAACACACAGAGCATTTTATTATAGTAATTTATAGTGAAAGAGTAAAGTACAGCGATAGTATGTAGTAGAGCCATAACAGAAGTCATCTCAAATTATATTTATTGTATTCCTCTCATGATTACATATATAGTTTTCCATTTTACATAGAGTAGTTACAAAAAAAAACCAAAAATTTACAAAAATAGATAAAATAGGTACATATTTTCCTTTTTACATAGTACATACAAAAAATACAAAAAATAAACAAAAAATGTGTAAAAAAATAAAAAAATGTGTAAAAATGTGTATTTGGCTCGAAGTACCCAACTATCTATCACATCAGCGTCTAAAGCGGGTTGCTTGTATATGTTATACAAGCCGCCCTCGTTAGCCGCTCACAAGTATGGGGGACATTTCATCATCGCCGCTGCCAAAGCATTAATAGATTCACATCATCGCATATGCCTTTGCCTCGGCACTAAAATTGAAAAAAAAAAAAAAAAACGCCACGGAAGTTCAACCGAGTAGTAGACAAAATAGAGTCTAAGGTTGGGAGTCAAAAAGAGGTAGATAGAGAGCCACCATATATATGTGACCCCGGCCGTGGAATCGGCTAAGTCCTCCGGCCGTTCATTTCTCACCCCGAAGGGCGGCCAAAATTTTCCGGCGACCGACGCCATAGAACACAAGCTTGCCTTCAAGCAAAATTCATCTCAATTTGGACAAAAATCATCTCAATTTAGACAAAAATCATCTCAATTTGGACAAAAATCATCTCAATTTGGACAGAATTCATCTCAATTTGAACAAAATTCATGGACAATAATATGAAGCATCATAGGCAGTGGCATATAGTGCTCAGCTAAAAAAAATTCCCATGAATTTCGATGACAGCATCACAGGAAGCGAAAATTTCCATCACAGCATATCACAGGCAGCGAAAATTTCCATCACAGCATCATAGCTTCACAGGCAGGGGATGCAGCAGAGATTTCTCACCGGTGGAGCACACAAAGACACGGGAGGGGAGCAGGGATTTCTCACCGGTCGAGCACACAAAGACGGGGGCGGGGAGCCGGGTGGAAGCCGGCGAGGAGAGGGAGAGGAGGACAGGGGCGGAGTCGGTGCCGGCGGCGGCGGAGGTGCCCGGTGACGTCGGCGGAGGTGCCTGGGCCGCGTGGAGGGGCGGGGAAGGCGCTCGGCGGGAGGCGCGCGGACGGGGATGCGCCGCACGGGCGGCGCGGAGGAGGCGCGCTGCAGACGGGGGCGGCTGGGACGGGAGGGGCTCGGACGGGCGGCGGAGGAGGCGCCCGGCGTCGGTGGCGGCGGCTAGGGTTAGCCCGGCCGGCGTCGGGGAGGGAGGCCGGGAGTGGCGCGCGGACGGGGAAGGCGTGGACGGGAGGCGTGCGGACGGGAGGCGCGCAGATGGGGCGGCGCTGGGACGGAGGGGGAGGCGCCGGCGGCGGCGGCGTCGGCCGCCGAAAAATTCCGAGAAGCCCTTCGGGGAGACAAATGAACGGCCGAAGGACTTAGCCGATTCGACGGGGGGTTGCTCATATATACCGTCTATTTTGCGTGGCGGACATTTTACAATGCCCGCCACGGTTATCGGATTTTCGTGGCGGGCATTGTAAAATGACCGCCACGCCAAAATAGATTCAAAAAATTGAATTTGTAAAATTCGTAACAATTCAAATGTTCATTCAAAAAATTCTGAAAATTTTTGTGTGGCCTTCCTATGAGTATGTGTACCCATGAAAAATGTGAAACTTGAATTTGGGATAGTTCTTGCATGATTTAAAAATACAGTATTTAATTGACAAGTCGGGGACGTTTAGAGCAAGTGCGGCGATCTCCAATACATTTTTAGTTCCATTACATAAATGTCGTGACATACATATTTGGTTCCATTACATATTTGGTTCTATTACAAAAGGATCAACTTATTTTTTTTGCCGGGGCTGCCACTGTCTTCTTCTGACCATCCGTGCGGCACCGGGGCTTTGTCTTGGTCTTGATGACATTCCCCACACGCGTGTCTCGACTTCCTTGATCTTGGTTGGATGATCGGTAAAGAGCGTAAACTCGCGTAGTTGTTGTACTCTTGAGGACTCGCACTCCATTGGCTCCCACGATCCTTTGCTTCCCTCCCACGACCGCATGTAGTTGCTTTTGCCCCGCGATTTGGGCACCGGGTAGTAGGCTACCCGGGCCACTCGACTTTGCAGTACCCACTCATCATCTCCGGTACTTTCTAGCTGAATCGGTGGTTAACCCAACTTCATCCACATCAACCGTCGTTGGCTTGACCCACACTTAGGAAAATGGGTATCCGTAGCTCTCTCGCCATAATCAAGTTCCCAAATCTCTTGGATTTGCCCATAGTATGTCTTGAGTTTCTTGGTGGCCATGTCAATGCCCTCATACCAAACGCCGCTGTTACGTGACGCGCTCTTGTTGTCCTTTTCTTTCATGTGGAACTTTGTATCCGTTGATGTCGTAACCTTGCCATGTGATGATTTGGCTAGATGGGCCGTATGCAAGCATCGATTCTTCGTCTCCACGTTTAGGGGTATCTCCTGTTCGCGGATCCACGTTGTGAAATTCATCCGGTGTTGTCTCGGTACCCACCCCTCCGCGCCGCCGGCCCGTAGTCTTTGCGAATTTCCTCCGGATGCTTCTCAACCCGGTCTTCCATTCATACTAAGCTGGTTTAGAGCGCTGTCATGGGCTTCTTCAATTGTTTCTTGGTCTATATTGGTCCGTACTTTCCTCCCCCACAAGCAGCCCATCCCCGCGGTCCCCGCCGTGCGGGTGGTCGGGTAGGCCGATTGCATTTCCATCCCGGATGTATCTAGTGCAGCAGATTAATGCCTCCTGTGTTGTGTATGCCTCGATCATAGAGCCCCCCGGGTATGCACGGTTAAGGACGGATCTATTAAGAGAGGACATGAACCGCTCGTTCATCCACATCTCGTGCGAGTAGAGAGGCCCCAGTTCTTCTATCGATCGACCATGTGTATCATGAGGTGTGGCATAATATCGAAGAAAGACGGTGGTAAGCACATCTCGAAGCCGGCATATAGTCTCCGCGATGAACTCTTTTCAAGGCGGGAGGTCATTTTCAGCGATGACCTTCTACGTGATGCGATTAAAAAAGTAGCACGGGCGTGTAATGACCATCTTCACGAACTCGGGCTGATGCACCTAATCACAATTGGAAGGAACACCGTCGGCATGACATGGCGGTCATGGGCCTTGAAGTTTGACAGTGTGAGGTCTTTCATCGATACAATGCTCTTCATGTTGGAACGAAAACGATCGGCACTTTGACATCCCCGAGCCATTTGCAAAAATCCCTCTTTTCATCCCGTGTCGATTGTAGCTCGCGGGTGGAAGGTCGACTTTTCCGCTATTCCCGAGGGTATCGAGTGAAGTTCGGCCCGATGCCCATGTCGGCAAGATCGGCGTGACTTGACACCGCCCTTCGTCTTAGTCTTGATATCTAGGAAAATCCCGACCAAGCTCTCGAAGACATTCTTCGTAGATGCATGTTATCGATGGCATGGGGTGTATGGAGCATCTTCCAGTATGGCAGGTGCTTGAAGAAAATCGGCGCTTCTTGAATGGGACTTTGGCCGGTGCCAGATTGGGTTCTTCTTCTTCTTCTTCTTCTTCTTCTTCTTCTTCTTCTTCTTCTTCTTCTTCTTCTTCTTCTTCTTCTTCTTCTTCTTCTTCTTCCACTTTGCCGTTTTGTTCCTACGCTTCTTCTTTGCCTTTGGCCCCAAAGCTTTCTTCTTCTTTCGAACTCGTGGTTTATGTTCTTCACCATTTCAAACACCTTTGGCCCATACTTTACCCTTTCCGGCTCCTCCGTTTCAGCCTCGGCTCGCTCAGTCAAAGTACTCATCCATCGAAGTATCCCGGTACTGTGTTCTTTGCGAGAGGAATTTACGAGGCTTCATGTACACCAATCTTTTGGGATCCGCTAAGGTAAATGGAGCAGGTATTCTCAATGCAAACTGTGCAAGCTGTCTTCCCCTTAATCTGCCCCGACAATGAAAAGAGAGCAGGGTAATCACTGATGGTGACCATTATCATGGCCTTTAGAGTGAACTTCTTCTTCTCGGACGCATCCATAATCTTGACCCCTTTCCACAGTTCCGCCAATTCCTCCATTACTGGCTCAATGAGCACATCTATATCATTGCCCGGCCGCTTTGGTCCGTAAATGAGCATGGCCGAAAGAAGATATTTACGCTTCGGACACTCATAGGGAGGCGGGGTTGTATATGGTGAGGGTGACCAGGCCGGTCTTTGGCGAAGCTACCGAGGTCTCCGAACGGATTCATCCCGTCGGTACTCAAAGCGAACCTTACGTTCTGGGCTCGCCCCTAAATTCCTCGAACATGTCATTGATGCGTTTCCACGTTTTGGCATCCGAGGGGTGTCGCGACTTGCCATCGCCCTTCGTGCGTTCTCCGATGCATGCCGGGACATCAGCTTGGCATCCTCTAGGTTCCCAAAAATTGCACGCAGCGATCGAAAGCACGGGTAGGTACCCACCGATAGGGCGGGGATCTTCCTCCGGGTGTAACCCTGTTCTTCCTCGCCCTCGGGAGGTGGCATCCGCTTCTTCTTGCCCGTCTTCTCGCTTCTTGGGCCTCTCGATGGTCCCTCCTCATCGGTGGCACGACGCCAAAGATTCCTCTTGTAACGACTCACGCCAGATCGCGGATAGTTGTGCAAGTCAAGATAGTCACCCGGTATAGAATACGAGTGGTTGGGCACGCATGAAACTTCCTAAGCTTCATAGCCACGGATCTAATCAACTTCTTCGCCCGATAGGTATTGGCGGGCACCTTATTCCCCCTCGGGTAAAAACAAGTGTCACCGAGGACCCGAAACAGTCATTGAAGCTCGGTTCGACCACCCGTGGGCGAGCCTTCAAAGATCAACATCGTAAGGTTAAAACGTAGCACCGTGCAATGCTTCTGGACATTTGCCATCGTCTTTGTATAGAGGGTCAATTGCCGCCGCTTCATCTGTCTAAAATTCTCGAGCCATCTTGGATTGCCAAACAACACGTCATCTTCATCTTTGAGGTTAGCAATATCCTCGAAAAGCTCGGCATCCTCGGGCGACATGTCATCAACTATCGATCGTTCACCATCTTCTCCACCCGCATTGTTTTTCGGCATGTCTTCCGCCAGTTCATCTACGGTGATGTAATCACGATTATCAACTTGTTCTCGTCCCCCGTCCACCACCGTTGTTTTGGTCGTTGCGACGGTGGGGTCCTCCAGATGAACCGCCGCGACACTCGGTTCTTTTTCACCATGATACTTCCACACGGTGTACCCTCGGCTCCCTCGATGAAACCATACCGCAGCAAGTGCTCCACGGCGGCGTCATCCTTGTGTAAGAACATATGCTTGCAGCTATAGCACGGGCACACCATTACTTCGAACCCCGACCGATTCGATGCTTCGGCGGCGGGCATAAACTTCTTTTCAAGACAAAGATCAACGAAATCCAAACTCATCCTCTACCTGTACATCCAATCCCTATTCGGCGCCGCCATGACGGCTTGCTCAAATTAATTCAACCAAAGCAAAGAGAGCGATCGATGATTAGAGATTGAAGTATCGATGATTAGAGAGATTTAACTAAAGTGCAAAAAAGAGGAACGAGAGAGAGAGAGAGGGGAAAGAGAGCACGTACACTCAAAATGAGAGGGAGAGAGAGGGGAGGAGAAAGAGGGAGAGAGAGAGAGGGGGGAGGGAGAGAGAGAAGGAGAGGAGAGAGGGGAGAGGAGCTAGCTTGAGAGGGAGAGAGAGAGAGGGAGAGATCAAAACTAGATCTCAAAAGAAAGGGAGAGAGAGGGGGGGAGAGAGGGGGGAGAGAGAGAGGGGGAGAGAGATAAGGGAGGGAGGGGAGAGAGAGGGGGAAGAGAGAGAGCACAAACCACATTCAATTAGATCTCAAAGAGAGGTATGACCATGCATAGGGAGAGAGAGGGAGAGAGAGAGGGAGAGAGGGAGAGAAAGAGGGAGAGAGAGGAGAAATACCCCTAAGCGGTGCCAAACTTCAATCAAACCAAGGGCAAAACCTTCCCCCCCCAAATGTTGTTTTCTAGAGTTTTGAAGCTCAAAACCCTAGTAAAATGGCGAAATCCCATGGGGAAGAAGAAGGTTGGGGCTGTATTTATAGCCAGACTTTTCCGTGGCGGGCATTGTAATAAAACCGCCACGGTTAATGGGGATTAACCGTGGCGGTTATTTTACAATGCCCGCCACGGTTAATCGATAACCGTGGCGGGCATTCCCCGGCCGGGGGCTGCCAGGCCAACTTTTTTTTTCGTGGCGGTTTTCTAAATGCCCGCCACGGAAAATAAAAACTAAACACCATGCAAGTTCAATTCTGTAGTAGTGCCAGAACTTTTGCTATATTTTTGTGCTGAAGCTATGAAGCAAGAGCAAATAGTGACTCGCGGGGCGTTGTACCCATTTCCCTTCCACCCCGAGGGCTCAGCAAGGCCCAACTACTTTCCCAACCTATCCCACTGCCAGCCCACATCCAAACCCGGTATATATATATACCAAAAAAGAATAGGCAAGTGTTTCTCAAAAAAAAAAAAAAAAAACTTAACTTTTGACAAGTGTGCCATGTTTTTATGGCAATTGTGGCTAGGAACAAAAGATATACCCTGCATAAACCAAAGCATGGATAAAATTGTCTAAAGTTAAGTGCTCAAATATTTAAGTTTGGCACACTTAACCTTACCTCCCCCACCCCCAACATACTATAACCATCCTCCTGTCAAAAGATGCTTGCTTATACTAATTAAAAGAACATTCAAAATTTTGAAGCTTTTTCATTATTGTTTTTTTTTTCTAGAGTAACACACGACACATTCAGAATTTAATAAAGATGATGTTTGGTAATCTATTTCCGTCTACCTTGATAGCTAGTATTAAATACAACCATCCATCCATTGTGAAGGAATCCAGGTAAATTCAAACTTGGCTACTTTTCATGTGTTTTGAAGACCTAACGAAGATAATCAAGTACAGCTTCTGGAACTGATCGACGTTTGCTTTTCGAAGGTGGCTTCCGTCCCGTGAAGAATTCGTTTCTTTTGCTAAAGAACATCGCATGTTCTTGTTCGTCATCACTTTGGGCTAAAAAGGCCTAATCTGTTAGATAATGCAGTTGCTTGCACCTACTCAATTACTGTCTAATTGATGTATAATTTTGAGTATTCTTTGCTACATTTATATTAGCTTTGTTCTAAGTCAAATGTTGTTATCTTGACCATCAATTTTGTTTTTCTTGAAAAGAATACATATTAACAACACAAGACTTACGTTTTGAGATTTTATATAATAAATATTTTTGTAATATATAGTTTGAATTTTGTGAAACTAGATGATTTTATTTAATTAAGTTGAAGGTGAAATGGAAATGTTTGACTTAAGACAAAGCTAATACAACGTGTAAAAAAAGAGACATATTAAAACACAAATGATTAAAAGAAATTGTCAGTGATTATTCTTTGCTTTATTATCCCTCATGTTTAGTTGCTAAGGTATCTGTCATGTATTAATCATGTTTAGCATCATCATAAATTCAAAACCAACCTAACAACCTTATTGAAAAAAAAAAAAAAAAAAAATATAAATATAAATGCTAGAAATCCATGACTCACAATGACAAACCCGGAGCCCAATGGGCCAGTATCAAATGTATTTGGGCTTCATCAAATCAAATCAAAGGGAAAAAAAAAGGAAAACTATTTTATGTCGAAATGGGCGTGCCAACCTCCAAGTAGCAGTAGGGCCCACCGCCAGCGAAGAAAGAGAGAGAGACACATCAGCGCACTTCCTTCCTTCCTTCCTTCTTTCCTTCCTTGCATCCCACCGCTTCTCTTTCCCGACCGGATCTCCCACCGCGTCGGGACTCGAGATCCACCACCTCGGCGCCGCCGCCGCCGCCGCCGTCCCGTTCGCGAGAACCATGGACGGCATCGAGGGTCTCCTGGCCCGCGACTTCGGCGTGCGGCCAACGGGCAAGGCGGCACCCATGGCCGGCGGCGGCGCCTCCTCCCGCTCCACCGGATCCGCCACCACCGGCTGCCCCCGCGTGGGCCAGCTACGGCAGATCCACCCCGGCTCCCTCCGCTGCGGCCCCGTCCTACGACGACCTCTTCGGCTCCCCGCTCCCGCCGCTGCCCCCTCCTCTGCCTCCTCATTCGACTCGCTCTTCGACTCGTTCAAGGGCCCCACCACCACCACCCAAACCCGCCGCGCCTTCGCCTGCCGCGGCCCCTGCGTACGACGACGACATCTTCGCCGCCGTCCCGGGTCTGCGCTCCTCCACCTCCGCCTCCTCGACCTCCGCGCCGCGGTACGACGACGGCGTGTTCGGCGACGACGTGTTCGGCACCAGCGGCGCCCGGTCCTCGGCGCCGCCGACCGCGTACGACGACGACCTCCTCGGCGGGTTCGGGAGCGCGCCACAGCGGGCGGAGCCGGTGGCGGTCGACGACGACGGCGACGACCTGCTCGGGGCGTTCGGGAGGAGTTCGTCTGAGAAGAGGAAGCCGGTGGCGGCACGGGAGGAGCGAATGGGGAGTGGCTCCGGGTTCGATGATCTCATCCCTGGGTTCGCGGGGAGCAGCAGCCCGCCGAGGAGTAGGTAATGAGCAAGCAAACTCTGGCCTTCCTACATTTGGATCTGCGGTTGGGTGTGGTAGATAGTTCAGTTAGATCAGAGCATTTGGGCAATGTGAGGTGAAGGTGATGGAATGGAATCAAGTTGAAATGTGCAAGATAGATCTGCCTTTTACAATTCCAGAACTTGTGCTTGTTAAATTGAGGAACTTTAGCTGTTTTTTTTCTCTTCCTCTGCAAAGTTGCTGTGATGTTTTACAGTTTGTGTCACAAGCCATGATTTCGTTCGTCAATTATAACCCACCCTTGAGATAAAAGACATCTGTATCTTTATAATATAGTGAGCTCGTCATGAATAGAGTCCTGTTGGAACTTGTAGCAGGAAGTTGAGAGATCAGTACACACTTGCAAGTAGTACTATACAAGAGACCAGTGAAAACCTCACATTTACATGATATATATAAGACTTGTAATTGTGGTTTCGTGGTAGTTCTTAATCTTTAGTTATGTTTCCTTGCACAATTGACCCAGCCACCATATGTTTATGTGTTGAACCAACTACCTTTCTTTTGTGCCATACCGTATCATTACATAAATTACTGTCAATGTATGAGAAGCATTAGATTCAATATAGATTGTACTCATCTCCTTCTCATGTCACTTCACCACTTGAAATGTCAAAGTATACCTATGGATTACAGAATCTGGTGACACTTACTCGGTAATTTCCAGAAGATCTTGTGATTGTTAGAACATATATTGAGAATGCGTCATAATCTGTTCAGTAGGAAATGTTGTGGCATTTGTTTCATGTTGTTGAGTATAGTTGTATAAGCCTAGCGTGCCCTTGGTTCCCCATATTTCGCCCATTGACTCTCTTTTGTGTTTACATATCCATGGAAGTATTGAATACCGTGTGCTACTGTGCTGTTGTGAATGTCACCACTAACTTGCCAGGTTTATGCAAATAGTAGCTCATTTCTTCTAAATCCTATCAGTAATTCGTTTTAGTCCTGACAATTTCTTATGCTCATTCAGGAAGTCCAATGATGATAACAAAGTGAAGCCTCCAATTCCAACTTCTAAACAGACAGCTAGCATGGCAGATGACCCATTCGTTGTCCTAGAAACAGCCTCTGCTTCAGGCTCTTCGTATACATCCCCAGGGAGATCTACAGATCCCGTGGACGATCTGGATAAGTCTGCAAGCTTTGATGGAAAAGCTGCTAATAATACTACTGATGACAATAGTTTATTTGAGGAATCAATTGCTTTTGATCAGGCTCCAAAATCAGATCCTTTGTTTACCTCTGAACACAATGGTCGTGCAAACGACGCAAACCCACCAAATGTAGTCCGAGATTGCAGTCCTCCATACCATTCAGTGGACAGAAATCCTGCACGTCAATCTTCTATGGAAGACTTTGGTAATGTCATGCCTAAGTCACAGTCTGCAAGGTATTCTGACATTCGTGGTGATGATATGGAGGATCAGTCACCAAGATCTACTGAATCTGAAGATGACATATGGCTTACAGTTTCTGAGATTCCCCTTTTCACAGAGCCAACTGCTGCTCCACCACCCTCCAGAGCACCACCTCTTCTTAAACGAAAGCCACTGGCAGCAAATGCAAATGGAAAGGAGAATGGGCATGCTCGTCAGTCTAGCCTGGAAGGTTTCGGCATGGCCAAACCTCAAATGCCTGCTTATGACAACAATGTTTTCGATGAAGACTTTGAAAAAAGCTCATCAGATCCTGAAGAGAAAAACAGACAAGAAAGATTGGAGAAAGAAAGGGAAATGAAGGTGAGGGAGGAAATGGAGAGGGAGCGGAGAAGGCTTGAAAAGGAAAGGGAGTTGGAGCAACAAAGAGAAAGAGACAGAGAACGACAGGCAGTGGAGAGGGCTACAAAGGAGGCACGGGAGAGAGCAGCTGCTGAAGCTCGTGCAAAAGCTGAAAGAGAAGCCCGCCAGCGTGCACAGCGTGCTGCTGTTCAAAGGGGCTCAACAGGAAGCCCGCGAGAGGGCTGCAGTTGAGGCCAAAGAAAGAGCGGCTAGGGTAGCTGCAGAAGCAAGGGAGAGAGCTGCTGCTGAAGCCAAGGAGAGAGCTGCTGCTGAAGCCAAGGAGAAGGCAGCTGCTGAATCCAAGGAGAGGGAGCGGGCTGCTGCTAGGGAGAGGGCTGCAGCAGAAAGAGCTGCTACTGAGAGAGCTCAACAAGAAGCAAGGAAGAGAGCTGAACGAGCTGCTGTGGAACGAGCTGCTGCCGAGGCTCGAGAAAGGCAGGCAGCTGCAGCCGCTGCTGCAGCAGCAGCTTCTGCTGCAAGAGAAAAACAGAGCACACCAGATGATCTTGAGTCATTCTTTGGTGGGGGTGCTCGTGCCAACAGTGCACCGAAGCAGAGGGCACCAACACAAACAGTGGTAATTATATCTGTCAAAATATTCACATAAAAAAATTGGAGCTCAGTCTGTTACCTTTTTGCTAATATTGGATGTTCTAGGATTCTATGTTTGGTTTTGGACCTCAAACCACAGGAACCACTAATGGATCACAGAGAGCAACATCAACTTCGGCTCCTGTGCGAAAAGTGGCATCAGCCACAAGTTTTGGCGATGATCTGTCTGACTTATTTGGAGGTATTAGATTATTAAGTCTTCCAATGTAGCATGATTCTGTGGATTTAAGTTTCTGCTGATGTTGTGCTCTTAATTTACTGCCATACTTGTCTTGTCTGTAATCCATGATTTTTTTTTTTGTGTGTCTCCAGCCCCTGCATCGTCTGACGTGTTTCAAGACGTCGAGGGGAAAGTGAAGAAAGAAGACGTGCTAGGTTAGAACGACATCAGAGGACTCGTGAACGAGCGGTAATGTTCTGCAAGTAATTTCAGATTCCAAAAAAAAGAATATTCATTATCATGTGTGAAATAAGTGTTATTGCATTTGATCGCTTATTCCTATGCTTTATCAGTCTACCTTTCCCTGTTTAAAGAAATATGCAATAGCTACTCTGTTCTCACATCTGGCTATGGTTTATATATCTCCAGGCAAAAGCTCTGGCTGAGAAGAATGAACGAGATATGCAAGTTCAGAGGGAACAGGCAGAGAGAGATGTAAGTGCTAATGCTTTTCATATCCAGATCAGCATGATTATGCTTGTTTTAGATGTCAACACTCAAAACAGTCTACATTATGGTGTTTATGTACAATTGTTATCACCTTTCAGATTCTTACCATCATTTTCAGTCAGTGATGTGGCATGCGTTGGCCCTTTAGCTACACTTGCTAGAATGCTAACTGTCCACTTGTTTGTTTGGACATTCTGAATTACAGAGAATTGGAGACACTCTAGACTTTGAAATTAAGAGGTGGTCTGCTGGGAAAGAGGGCAACTTGCGTGCTTTGTTATCAACTTTGCAATATGTGAGTTGCTGATACTTTTGCTACTGGAGTGTGAAGCTGCATTTGTTTTTGTGCAGTTGTATGTTTCCTTGGTCACTTTTTTTTCTTTCTCGTTATGTCAAAATGTTTAATATTTTCCTTTTTTTTCCCCCTTTGAGTATCATTATTAGTCTGACCCCTTCTTTTTGGTTGTGGTTTACGCTTTGGTCCCAAACTTGTTGATGTTTTAGGTTTGGATATGGGAATTTAGGAGTGAAAAGGTGTGGTGCATAGAAAACAATGTGAGAGATGGAGGGAAATAGAGATAGTGATGTATTGGAAAAGAAAAAAAATGTGTATGGGGAGAAGAGAGGTGCATTGAGAAGCGAGAACAACAACCATTTTGGGACAAAATTTGAATCATATAGGGTCAACTATTTTCGGAGACAGGGAGTAGTAGTCATTCTTTCTGGTATTAGGTATACTGAATATGACCTAATGTTCCTGACTAAATAGTACTTTTTTTTCTTGAGCCAACCTAATTCATGTATTAATTTTGATTCAAAACCAACTCATGGAACTGTGTTTGGCTTTCTAGGTTTTACTTTTGGTTAATCCTGTTGGCAGCTTGATATGATTTTTTGATGGTCTACATTACAATCATAAATTTGATGAATTTTCTTATCTTTTACTTGATAGAAATTCAATTTATTTATCTGTTTAATTTATCAGTAGCTTATTTGAACTCTGTTAGGATGCAATTCCAGTTATCCTAACATTAAATGGCAAGCGCTTTGAAAAAACGATATAATGAATGCCACATTGTTTGAAGGCTCATAAACGTAGTTAAATCCTATTTACTAATATATGCCTTCTGAAACAGATACTTTGGCCAGAATGTGGATGGCAAGTTGTATCCTTGACTGATTTAATTACTGGGGCTGCTGTTAAGAAGCAGTACAGAAAGGCAACACTATGCATTCATCCTGATAAGGTGCAGCAGAAGGGCGCAACACTTCAGCAGAAATATATTGCTGAAAAAGTCTTTGACATTCTTAAGGTATTTGTTCAAATTCTTCTGGAAACATTTAATACAATATAAGAGCTTAAGTACAAATTCACTTGTATAGGAGAACTATACTAATTCTGATACCATAGGGTTATCAGAACCACTTTGCATGGTTTTCGTTGTGAATGCAAATAAGTGTTTGGACTGCATGGTAGTTCCTGAAATAATTTAGCATTGGATTTATGATTCGTGACTAGGAATAGGAAGGGCTAGTGTCATTCCATGATAAGTTGTGTATTTGTGACCCAGTTCTGGGAGTCCAATTCTTACATCGGTGGTTCATATCACTGTGGTTCAGACTAAACAGTCTATTGCCAGTGGATTTGTTGATTCCTGTGTAGCTGACATTTAAGTTAAATCTTGCACCTTTTGTGTTAACAGGAGGCATGGAACAAATTCAACTCTGAAGAGCTCTTTTGAAGCAATCTCTGTGAATATAAATATCTTTATGGACAGCTTAACTGTAATACCAACATGAATTGCTGGAGTGGCAAAGGCACAGATGAACAAAGTGAAAGCAACACTGCAATTACCTTGGTTGACAGATTCTGTTCAGTTGCCTTGGCCCTGTGTTTTGGTCCACTGTGTTCTTCCCCTGATCCGTACTTCGGTTCCGGATCTATGTATATGTAGCCTTCTGTTCATTCGAGGGTTAATGGCATGCCTGTTTTTTTGGATAGTTTTTACAGGGTGGTTTGGCTCACTTTGTATGTCTTCTTAATACTGTTTTATGTACAATGGACCACAGAAATTCAAACTACACTTGCTATCTAGCCTTATTGGGTTCGATACAAAAAGGAATGTACAATGTACAGATTGTATCATAGTTGATTTGAAATGTGATTTGGTTTACTCAAACCTTAAACATGTATCTCAAATATCCAGCTTGCCAAGACTAGTTAGTCTGCACTTCTGCAGTATGTGCAGTATGCACCACCTTCTATTGCTGCTTGTTCCCTATTCACGTTTCCTATCTTCTTTGTGTTTTTTGAACTAAATTTGGTAACGTTGTTTACAGTATGTTCAGTTTGCAGCTTTCCAGGAGACATGAAAATCCGGGTTCCATTCCAGCGTGAATCCGAGAGACGGAAACTCGCTGGTTCTACTGCTCCGGACGTCCTCGGCCGTCTCCTGGCCTGCAGGGTCGCTTGTGCGTCCTGAGCTCGTGGTCGAGAACGCCCCGGCCGTATCACGGCAAGTTTGACGGGGAGGGACCTGTAAGTTTTTGTTTAGATCATTTCTCATCCAATATCATTCGAGGAATTCAACAAAATAAATGACTTGTAACTATCTGTACATGCATTATTTTAAGAAAACTACTAGAGTACGAAATACAATTTGACTACTGTTATATGATTGACTAAGAAAGGTCCTACATGTTAAAAGCAATTAAAATGAAAATCCATTTGATTTGCAATCATGTAAATACTTTTTTAGAAGTATTGTTGGCAAACTACTATTTTGTTTTGTTTTATTCCTATCTCATGACCTAGTAATCATATATATTATTAAAACTTGATGTTGTATAATGACCAAATATTTGTAACAATAAAATAAATATCTTTTAATCACACCTCATGTTTTGAGAGTCTTGTGTTATAAATTCCTTCGTTCCAAATGCCTTTATCTACATTATTCCTATGTTTTTCCTTTTTTTTTCTTTCCTATGTTTTGCGTTCCTCTATTCCAAACAAGCCCTTAAGAAGGTGAGGCGCCACTGCGTAAGCCTGCTCTCGAATGTGGGCGGGTAGGCTGGGCCCAGCTCAGCTGACCAACCTAGCCCCGACTGGGTTCTCTCCCCCACGCCATTTTTCAGCTTTGCTGACATGTTTTATTGGTCGTTTTAGGTTGCTACCAAGTTCAACGTCGATTGAATGCACCTTCTATACCGTGTGTCCAAATACAATGGACGTTGCTATGAAAATAGATTGTTGACAATAGCGTCAGAACAACATTATATTTAATACGGGACGGAGCGGGTACGCTGTTTCTAGCTCAGCTCACCAACCCTCTCCTCTTCCTGTCAACGAGCCAGGTACCACACCTTAAATATACTACCTTCCCAAGCAACCTCATTCCCACACCTTGCTGCCGCACCATACCTCTCCACAAGATTTAGAATCCTCCTAGCATCAGGCATGGCCACCACCGCTCTCACGCTCAAGTCCTCCTTCGCCGGCGCCCGCCTTCCACCTGCCACGTGCTCTCTGTCCCCCGTCGTCGTCTCCACCCCGCACGCTGTCGGCCCCATCTCGGCCTCCATCTCCTCATCTAGCCCACCGTACAACCTTTACGCTTTCAAGTTCAGCCCCATCTAGGAGTCCATTGTCTCCCGCGAGATGACGCGCCGGTACATGATCAGCTAAACCGACACCAACGTCGTCATCATCGGCACTGGATCCGCGGGTCTTACCTGCGCATACGAGCTCTCCAAGGACCCATCTATCAATATCGCCATCATCGAGCAGTCCGTGTCCCCCGGCGGTGGCGCGTGGCTGGGTGGGCAACTGTTCTCGGCCATGGTGGTGCGCAAACCCGCACACCTCTTCCTAGACGAGCTCGGCATCGGCTATGACAAGGCAGAGGACTACGCGGTGATAAAGCACACCGCGCTCTTCACCTCCACCGTAATGAGCCGCCTCCTGCCGCGCCCCAACGTGAAGCTCTTCAATGCTGTCGCCGTCAAGGACCTCGTCGTCAAGCAGGGCCTTGTCGGCGGCATGGTCACCAACTGGGCACTGGTGTCTATGAACCATGACACTCAGTCGTGCATGGACCCCAACGTGATGGAGGCCAAGGTGGTGGTGGGCTCCTGTGGCCATGATGGACCCTTCAGAGCAACCGGTGTGAAGAGGCTCCAGGACATTGGCATGATCGACACACCGTGCCTGGGATGAAGGCGCTCAACATGAATACCGCTGAAGATGAGATCGTGCGGCTCACCCGCGAGGTTGTGCTGGGAATGATCGTTACCGGCATGGAGGTCGCCGAGATCGACGGTGCCCCGAGGATGGTAATTTTTCCTATAATATTCGTCCGGCATTTTTATTTCTTGCCATTTTTTTCCTTTTGCTTGGTTCAATTCTGGACTGACAACAAGAAATTGTTTCGTTCATTTTTGTTGTCTGTAGGGCTAGGGCCTGCTAATGGGTGGATACCCACCCCATTTCCAGCCCACCCCAAACAAATTTGTTATTATATTTGAAACCACCCCAACCCACAAAATTAAAAAATTTACCCAACCCAACCCAACCACTCATTTGCACCACCCAACCCAACCCACGTGGTGGGTTTTAAACCCATGGGAACCCAATTTCAGTGTGTGTTCGTGTAAAACAGCAGTGATCTGATACATTCCCAGGAAGTGTGTGCGTGTGGGAACCCAATTTGCACAGCAGTACAAGAAGCGTATCTTCCCAGTTCTGAAAGCAGATACATTCTAGATGCTCACAATAGGATGGGTGCAGTACAAGACAAATCCATAATTTCGCAAGACAGGCACATTGTGATAGTAGAATTAGATCATTTGGTCATTCACTGGCGTTAAAGAGTCAGTTGAAAACGGGACACTCATAGCTACATCCAGAAGGCTAGCTCACTGATCAGGAAAGACCGAAAGAGTACGCCGGTGGTAAAAGGCACGCAAGGATCATGCCAAAAGTCTTGCGCCATCGCAGATGCTTAGGAATCAACAGCAAACTATGCCAATGATGAGCCTACTCTGTCATGTCAACTGTAACTTGTTACAGCAAACCTACTCCCTTCACCGAAGCATCCAGATCACTTGCCCCTTAGCTTTTCAAGGTCAGGAAGATCTGCAAACAAACAAAGCTGTTAGAACATGAACTCTAGGTGGTTGTCAGTTTGTTTACTAGGCACATGTCAGAATGTTTGGAGTCATGGTGTAAGTCAGTAAAGTTTGAGTGCCCATAGGCACTCAAAGAGAACTTCAAAGAAATAATTAACCTATTAAACAGGTTAATTATTGCTCATATATTGTCCTGTAATACATCAGTGGCTACCACAATACTTCATGACACCAAGATCGACAGGACTGGAACATCAAAGGAAAAATTTGAAAATCTTGGATCCTCAAACTGAATTACTTAGGTTCTATTACAGGTTACACCACAACAGGTCCCAAATTCTCAAATACACCAGTATCAGATTTAGGAAATTAACAAGAGGCCTTAAGCCTTGGAAGTTTCTTCTTCCTCATTTATTTATTTTAGAGTCCTCAACTACACATGGCTGACTAGTGACTACAGCTACAATTTTCTTTAACCACAGGAATATACTGAAAAACTTACTTCAAAACAGAGGAGAAACACCACAGTTAACAAAGGAAAAATAATAGGATGGCAAATTGTACTGACCTGTGCTAGGGAAACCATAATAGGAGAGCACTCTTCATTGCTCGGGAGCTTATACAACCAGTCCTTAACGCAAAACAAGAACTTCAAGAGTTTCGGGTGTCATTGAGCTTCGGTTGTCACTAAGAATCCGACCACTCAAACTGAACGCGGACTCAGAAGACACGGTGCTCAGTGGTATTGCAAGGAAGTCTCGTGCCATGGTTGATAGAATAGGATATTTGTCTTTATTTGTCTTCCACCAGCTCAAGATATCAAAGTTCTCATCACCTCTCACATGTTCATCTTCCAGATATGCATCAAGTTCAGATTTTTCAGTATAGCTAGCTCTCCTTTGATTTCTAAACTGGGCAAACTCTTGGTGCATTCTTCTTTTACCTAGCACGGGTGAACCCATGATGCTCCTGGATGCAGTACTATGAAACACTGGAACTGCACCATTTCTCCTAACAATCTCTTCATATTTCCTAAAATACTTGGTCATCCACTCTCTAGCTATGCTCATGTTTGTTTCAATATCAACAAAGAAGCGGCACACCTTTTGATAAAAGAATTCTAGGAAGTCCAATTTAGTTCTTGGATCAAGTATTGTGGCAATTTAGTTGATTGCTTACATTAGTACCCGAGCCCTCAGACCAATGAGGAGAAACCAGTGCAAACTGTTCAGACTGATGAGAAGACATTTGCTCCCAAATCCACTACTATTCAGGTAAGCATGAGAAATCAGTAAGCATGCAAGTCAATCAGTAACTAAAATAAATGGATTCAAAAGAAATGGCTAGTTTCAGACCACTCCTGAATGGAGTCAAAAGAAATGTCAGCATAAAATCATTAATATTAGATGCCAACAGCGAGATTTTGCACCTACATTGGCCATGAGTTCCTTATGGCAGCAGAAACAGAACTCCAACTAATGGATTGAACTTTGCTAGATTGCTGTAGTAGAAACCTATTCAGAAAACTGTACTGAACTCTACTACCCTGCTCCCAAGTCATCTGGGATGGCGAGATAAATCTCAGAGGAAACAAAAACTAATCTAATGACACCGACAGATCAACTAACAAACACACAAACTGCCAATGTTATTTTAGATAGAAAAACATTCAGATAAGCATGTTTCAGGTTACTCATTGACCCTCTAATAAGATTAATTCCAAGCAATTTGACACCAATGTATTTTATTTATCCTTAAATAGCAGATGACTGTGGAGGGGACACCTAGGCTCAAGCTCAATGTCCCTCCTGTTAGCCATGAGACGTGTGTTGCCAGATTTGTTGTAGCAAGGAACCAGTCAAGGTTCAGTAACCTACAGAGCCAATGGATGACATATTTTCTCAGAAGGTTCAGTAATCTACATTGAACTACACAACTACACAAGTCTGACTACAGTGAAATCAGTCAAGGTAGTGGAGGCGTCCTGCTCAAGGACCCAAGGAACTGAGCAATCGAAGTGCAGTAATTAGAAAAGAACCCCTACGGATTCTGAATCTTGGTGGACCAAAAAGTTCAGGAAAAGGAACAAAATGTCCATGCAGAAATAGTGGTGAAGTACCTCCGGCGGATCTTCCCGGATGATGGCTCCTTGCGAGTAAGTAGCTCCTGGAGAACCCGGATGGCGACCGGCGGCGGCTGGCCTGTGCACAGGGGAAGTGGCGGCGGCGGCTGTCGGTGTCGGCAAGAAGCGCCGGCGCGGAGGCCGGGCGGGGAGGGTTCAGTGCTTCAGGCAGGATCTTGGCTCTGGTGGGGTGGATGCCACGGCGGTGCGGCGGCCGGCGCCATCGCAGTCGGCGCCATCGCACGGTGCGGGGAGGCCTGGAGAGATGCAGCTCGATTGTTCCCACGGCTCACGGCCCGGTTAACCCACACATACCCATTCCAACCCATCCCAACCCGATTTACTAAGAAACCCAACCCAACCCAACCCGTTTAATCTCTAAACCCATTTACAACCCATCCAAACACCTCCACTTAACAACCCAACCCAAAAAACCCAAAAATTACCCAACCCATTAGCAGGCCTATGTAGGGCCCGACGTTCGGCGCCATGATGATCTCTGGACAGAAGGCGGCGCACCTAGCGCTCAAGGCGCTGGGCAGGCCCAACGCCATGGATGGCTCCCTCCAGAGCATGTCACCGGCGCTGCGAGAGGAGTTCGTGCTCGCCGCCAAGGGCGCCGAGATCGTGGGGGCATGAAGAGAAGGGAGTAGAAAGCAAATTGTCGCTGGTGTCATGAGAATGCTGCATGCATGCCATAACACCGTTTGCTGTCTTTTGCCACAATGAATAAAACGGATTAAAACTGTGCCATGTTGATGTGGTTGTTGATTGCTAAATTTAGCAAATTGTAAATGTGTACCATATGCAGATTATTTGGCCTCCTATTATTAGGAGCTTTTTACGAGGACTTGCAGGTGACGAGAGATGCGGAACTCTGGGTGGAGTTGCGATGGAAGATAGCAGGTGCACCACGATCAAGATGGCAACGGGTAAATACCCGACGGGTAGTGCCCACCCGTACCCGCACCCGTCAGGGAATAAATCTTACCTGCCGGTTACCCGTGATCCGCATGCGGGTAGGAAAGTCATTCCATACCCGCACCCCAAGACGGGTAAATTCTACCCGACGGGTAACCCGCACCAGCGAACATACTCGAGTATGACATATGAAATGCTTTATAAATTCAAATATTTAATAAATATTAGGTCAATATATGTGCACAAAAGCAAATCTAACACCAATTAGCAACAATACTAGTGTTATATATGTAGACTTTAGTTGAATTGGCTCAAATTCTAGTGTTATATGGGCCAAATTTATTATGATTGTTAGTGATATATGCAGTATTTATTACACATGGGTAGACGGGTATGGGTAGCATACACCCGCAGCCGTACCAGCGTGCACTGATGGGTAGAAGATTTTTTCCAAAAACGTACCCGAGGGTAGAAAAATCATTCCATACCCGCATCTTTATCGGGTAAAACCCGTCGGGTACTCGAAGTTTCAGGTACCCGTTGCCATTTTGAACCACGAAGACACATGCCCAGGAACTAGGCAAACGTTTGTGGGGTTAAGGCCGGTAGAGGGCAACCCAACATCGTCCAAACACAATCTACTATTTTGAGTTCTTATTTACTTTTTTTCTCTCTTTCTTTTGTTGCCAACTTCAGAGATCGCGAAGCTAGAGTCAATCCTATTTTCTTGCATCCATCAAGCGGGATCTAATTAAGCACCACTTAGGTCCCATTTGAAATTCATTTGCGAGACGGCCGTGTGTTCTTTTCCTCTGACAAAAGAGAAGACCGGCCAGGTTATTCTCTTGACTGAGAAATCGCAGTGTGTTGGTCATGCGATCAATTTTGCACGTCAACAATGGTGTGGTTGATTTGCTTCATAACCTACTTCTTCTTCACCTTTTGGATAATGAAATGAGTAAAACATATGTGATGGTTGTGATATATTGTTGATATATGTGATTTGTATGTGTGGCGTGCAACAAACAAATAAAAGACAATTTTCAGACACTTTGTCGTGTGCTATAGTCGGCAAAGACCTCCTTTACCAAGTACAATGACCATAACACTTGAAAAAGAGGCTGCTTTTACAAGTGCAGTGCCCATAGCACTCGGCAAAGAGTCACGGCTTTGCTAAGTGCCTAGTTTATGACACTCAGCAAAGTCGGTTGCTTTGCCGATTGCCTTTTTGTTCTGGCACTCGGCTAATTAAGCTGCTGAGTTCGACAGTGAAGTATAAATCTTGTTATGATGTGGAGCTCAATTTCAATATATTGTGCGACTTCTACGGTCGTATATCTATTGTATTAAGTCTGTAGCTCGAACTAAAGGTCACGTCGTGCATTGCTCAATGGGTATAATATATAGCTCAATGGGTATAATATATATAGTCATGTTTTTTTTGGCAATAAAAATCTCGACATGTCCCGTATCCGTATCCAACCACTGCATTGTTGTATTCCCGAAGAAAAAGAACCTCTGCGCATTGCTGTAATATATTTATTTTATTTACGTGCCCTCGGGACATCGTTGCGCGATCTGTTGCATCGCAGGCAGTCTGGTCCATGGCACCATGGACACGAAGTCGGCGGCGGGCTGCTGCTGCGGCGGCGGTTCTACGCGACGACTTGCTCGCTGCCGTCCTGGAGCGTCTCCCGGATCGCAGCCTCGCGACGTCGCGTGGCGTCTGCAAGGGGTGGCGCGACCTCATCGACGACCGCCGGCTGCTACTCCCGTCTCGTCCCCCGCACTCGGTGCGCGGCCTCTTCGTCAACTACAATGACTTGTACGGGTCCAAGTTCTTGTCCCGGCCGACATACAATGGCCCTCGCCGGATCAACGCCAAGTTCGATTTCATCGAGCGACTCCCCTACAGGTGGTGGCACCAAGTAGTGGATCACTGCAATGGCCTCATCCTCTTGCTGGACAGCTACCATTGGAATTTGATGCACGTGTGCAATCCCACCATGCGGTGGTCGACGCGGCTGCCACGGTGCCCTGGAGTTGGCACTGACACTGCCTGGGCCAGCGGCCGCCGCGCGTTACTCGTGTTCGACCCTTTGGTGTCGAAGGAGTACAAGGTGCTGCTGTCGCCCGAGGAGCCAGAGAGGAAGCAGATGGAGAACGACGACGCATGCCGCTGGATGGAGTGGCCGCCGTCGGCATGGGCGGAGTGGCATGAGTTCTCGTCTAGCACCGGGAGGTGGGAGGAGAAGGTGTTCGTCCGAGAAGGTGAGGCAGCAGGGACAGCCGGGGACCTGCTGCTGTATGATGTCGAGCAACTCGAACGCCCTTGCCGCTATGCTGCCTACTGGAAAGGTGCACTCTACGTACACTGCCGTGGTGAATTTGTATCGAGGTAAATAAATAATTTATAAATCTGTACTCTAGTCTTCCAAACATGGATGGTATAGTATAGTAAAATTTTCTATCTACATATTTGGATGTGTACAGGTTATCTTTGTTAGATGATAAGTACAGTGTGATCAAAACACCAGTACAACTCGAGGAGTGCAAGAACAAGGATGTACAGTCTTTTCTAGGTAGATCGGAGAAGGGGGTGTACATTGCAACT
Organism: Hyparrhenia diplandra; assembly: GCA_015847255.1. Taxonomy (NCBI): domain Eukaryota; kingdom Viridiplantae; phylum Streptophyta; class Magnoliopsida; order Poales; family Poaceae; genus Hyparrhenia; species Hyparrhenia diplandra. Next base: position 87,721 of record JADLZK010008372.1, read on the forward strand.
ATTGCGAGTGATGCTGTCAAACTTCGTGTCTGGACTCTCAACGAATGCAGTGAACAAACGGAGTGGGTGTCAAAGGATCAAAGCAACCTCAAGATCAATACATCCTCATGAAAGATAGGAAACAAAAAATTCGATGAACAGAAATATTGGATTTTAGATTGCGATGATGAATGCAAGAACCAAGATGTGGTAGATCAAAATGTTTGCTGGAACTCCGATGACGACAACATTGTCGACGCCTCAAATGACAAACATGACTTAAGCCCAAATGTCATGTTCCTTGGATTTCATCCATACAAGGAGGTTATCTTCTTGTGCCATGACGATGGCAACGTGGTGTCTTTACATTTGAACACCTCAAAGGTTCAGTATTTAGGAACAGTTGAACACAAATACGGATTTACTCGTAACATTCGTGAGTCATTTGTGTATACACCCTGCTTAATTGGAGATTAGCAGCAGACGTTTGTCTGAGTGGTTAATCTTTGTCAAACTAATTTATTGATCCTGTGAGTCCTTCAATGTAATTGGTAACTGGAATTTGGAAACCTACTCTGTAATTTTTTTCATACTAAATTACTGGTGTGCCTTGGAACATTCTATCAAGAATAACTTTTATGTTCATATTTTAGATGTACTTTTCTTTCTGCTCCAATGTCATGGTGACAAAGATACAAAACATTCAAGGTAAAATGATCTTATTATAAAAACCAAAATTCAGTCTAATATACGATAGTTAAAACACCTCTAACAATGCAGAGGTTTTGTTGAAAATAAGAGGATATTTGTTGAAGGACTCTAGTAGACATTGGAAGAATAGTTCGAGCTCTACCAACAGAATGTACATGTGTACTCAAAATTTGGCTTCATCTAGGGAAACAAAGTGTTTGTCAGTACCATTTTCAACGCCAATTGCTTTAGTAAGTTGTGATTCAATCGTAATGAAAAAACTAAGTACTTCCAACGTCCACACTGTCTGTTGATACACTACACCACAACACCAGAATTGACACTTGACGATCTGACGCTAAAAGCTACAAATAGCGCGAGATGATCCACTCTAAAAACATATAGCGTCAGACTTCAGCTGACGCTAAAAATCTTTAGCGTTAGACATTTCGATGTCCAGAATACCTTTCGCGTCCAGACCATCCGTTGCTAGTCTTCAGCATCAGATCCTCCATTACCATACATCGCTAAACACAGATTTAGTGTCAGACCGTCTCTTAGTAATCTTAGCGTTAGATTATCCATCAATAAAGAAAATTTTTATTGTCATACATTTTTACAGTGATTCGGTGTTGTGGTGTAGTGATAGCTACTTATTTACCTCATCAACATCAGCTATGGGCACATCTTCTCCTCCACCACCGTCCATCCACTGATCGTGCACATATTTGACTTCCAAAGGCTTATGTGCAAGCGGTAACATTATCACGCACGCTGCCGTGGCCGGCACCGAGCTCGCCCATATGGCGATAGCGGTCGACTGAGCTCGAGTTGTCGCATGTCACAGGAGACCTCGACCTTATCCGTTTGAGCGCAGAGGTGAGGCGGTGGTGGCACGGCCGAGGAGCCAGCAGTGACGTGGTGTGTTCGCCTCACTGCAGGAAGGCAGGAGCCGAAGCTCACCATGGACCCTCGCTTATTGGTGGAAGAGGGAGAGGAACGAAGGGAGTGGGCGCGTGTCGGCTGGGGCTGTGCTGGCACAGTGCGTGAGATGATCAAGAGAGAGGAAGGAGATGGCACGCTCGGGGAGAAGAGGACGGTTAGGTTTTGCGTCTGCGGGCAGGTTTCCCAATTTTATTTTCTTTTTCCTTTCTTTCTGAAATTTCCCAAACATGAATTGAATCAAATTCAAGATTGTTTTGCAAGGAGTGTACCATCATATTATTTCTATATGGATCTATTTGGAAGATGGTTTTAAGGTCCTGTTTGGCATGGCTCCAACTTCGGTGGAGCAGCTCCACTCCAAAACTTCGGTTGGAGTCAGCTCCACTCCGAAACTCCTGGCTCAAATTGGGGTGTTTGGCTAGCAGCTCCATCTTTAGTTGTGGGTCCCACCTATCGGTTTAATTTTCCCCTTCTTCCCCAAACACGTGCATGGGCCAGCCTCCGTCGCCGTTCTTTGGTTCAGCGGAGGAGTATGTCGGCCGGGTGCGGGTGAGGAGTACGTCATCGCACGGCCACCCTAACACCGAGGATGAGGGCGCTCAGGGATCTAGCCGCCCCATGGCCGCCCCACGACGAGGGCCCTTGTGGATCTCGCGGGAAGGGCGGCCGGGGAGCTCCGTGGCGGCGTTGGGGGAGGCAGGACGCGTGGGCGGCGCCGACAGAGCTTGTCGCCGCGTGAGGAAGTGGATCTACTGGCTGCGCGCCGGGGATCGAGGCGTAGCGTGTGGTGCTACGGTCGAGTTCTTCGCCTCCATGGATGCGGCAGAAGACACATCATCGTCGGAGGCGCCGAGGGCGGCGACGCACCTCCTCGACGGATGATCGGCTAAGGGGCGCGGTCGTGTATGTCGACACCGGCTACTCCTCGACACTAGTGGGCGGAGTCGCTTGAGGGGCACGCTTGCCGTGACCCGGGCCCACGCTTGCCACGGGCCCGAAGCTCTTCATCGAGGGCACGGTCGTGCTCACCGTTGTTGGGGATGGAGGCCGCAAGTGGGGAAGAGTTGGGGAGGGTTTCATGGGTAGGGAGGCAGCGTAGGGGCCGGCAAGGGGCCGTCGGCGCGGAGGAACTCACGAACAGGGGAGGCGCTCGCGGGAAAGGGTGGTGCTGATGGAATCTCTGTGAGCAAATAGAATAGATCGATCCGTTATTTTCCACTTATCAATGGCATTGTTGGGTAATTATCCGTCGACTCCATGTCTAGTTTTATATTGATCGGTTCTAGAGCAGCAAAGGAGGTGCTCCAAAACTCCAAGTCCATTTGCACTACAGCTCCAGAGTTTAGGCTGCTCCATGGATTTGTGGTGTTTGGCTAGCTTCAACCAGCTCTGGCCTGGAGTTCACCTCTGGAGCCATGCCAAATACCCATAAAAAGAGGGGTAGACACCGTTAAGAGAGACCTTATGGAGTGCAATATCTCCAAGGATTTGTTATCGATAGAAGCATTTAGAGACTAGCAATTAACGTGCCTGTGAATTTTCAAACTAGTGGAAAATTCATAGTGTTTATCGCAGACGGATCGGACAAAGATTTGTATAAGTCTATTGCAGTTTTGATGTGTTAGAAGTATACGTTTGTAACAATATTTTGTAGCCAATGTTTGTCACGTTGATAAGCCATGCGGTGGTGGTTAGTTGTAGTGTCTAGATTCATAGATTGTTGTACAAGATGTAATTAGTTGTAAGCTCCTAGATTGTAGGCCAAGATGATCACCACCGCATGCACCGTGTAACAAACTTGTGTACGCCACGATGAGGGCATTTCTCATCCTATATAACACGAAGCCGAGCACCGAGCAAAGGTGACTCGTTAACCCAAATCATTCTCCACTTTTACATGGTATCCAGAGCCAGAATCCTCATGGATCGTGATGGCTTCCTCTTCCTCATCCTCCGGATCGTTTCCTGCAACTTCCCTCGGCGTCTTCCTCCCGCGCCCGGCGAAACTTGTTCGCAGCAATCATGTGCGTGGAAGGCTCAAAGTCACGTCGGCCATCAAGGGAGGCGCGGCTTGCCGGGTTCATAGATCCCGACTGCCAAACCTCAGGAGATGTTCCCCGGCGCCCAAGGTGAAGCCCGACGCCAAGCCCGACGAGAAGCCTCAAGACCCGGTGCCAAACCCCGAGTACGATACGTGGATGGCGAAGGACCGAGACGGTCCTGTCGTATCTCCTTTCCAATCTTGGGAAGGAGATCCTCTCCCAAGTCACCATGAAGACCACTGCTGCCAGCGCTTGGGCAGCCATCGAGGGGATGTTTGCATCCCGAGCCGGGCAAGAATCATCGCCACAAGGATGGCGCTCGCAACCAACACCAAGGGTGCAATGTCAATCGGTGATTACTTCACCAAGATGAAAGGCCTGGCAGACGATATGGCGTCTGCGGGCAAAAGACTTGAAGACGACGAGTTAATCTCCTATATCCTCACTGGTTTGGGAGAAGACTTTGAGTCGGTGGTGTCTCTTTGTGTCCGCTCGGGTCGAACCCATCGGCATGGGAGAGCTCTACACCCAACTCGTGGGCCTTGAGAGCGTCATGAGCTAAGGGGACCGGTGGCGGCTCCAACCAGTCGTCGACCAATCGGCGGCCAAAGGTGGAGGGGCGTGGAGGCGGCAACTCCAACAACTTCCGAGCCGTCAACAACAACAACAACCCCAACGGCGGGCGCGGCGGTTTCTCTCGCGGCGGTGGTCGCGGTGGGAGATCGGGAAGTCGCCCGCTAGGGAAGAACTTTCACCGGCATCTCACGCCGATTTGTGGTAAGGAAGGTCACCCCGCACACCGTTGTTTCAAGCGCTTTGATTCTTTCCGCGTGAATGGCCCTCCATCGAAATCGGTGTCTTCGCTACAACTTCATCCTACGGGGTGGATTCCAATTGGTACATGGACACGGGAGCAACCGACCACATCACGGGTGATCTTGAGAGGCTCACCGTGCGGGACAAGTACCATGGAGGTGACCGTGTGCACGCTGCAAACGGGACAAGTATGGAGATTACTCATGTTGGTCATGCATCCCTGCACTCTCCCACTAGCAAAATTCATCTTAAAAATGTCCTTCATGTTCCTAGCACTAGTAAAAGTCTAGTTTCAGTCAATCGTCTTGCCAAAGACAACCATGCCTTTCTTGAGTTTCACCCTGATCATTTCATTGTTAAGGAGCGTAAGGCGAAGAGAACACTCCTCCAAGGTCCATGTGAGGGTGGTCTCTATCCGGTTCAACCCACGCCGCTTAGAGTTGAAAAGAATAAAGAAGTCCATGCTGCGTTCAAGCCTTCCACCTCCGTTTGGCATCACCAGCTTGGCCATGCTGCTGCTCCAGTTGTGGATCGTGTCCTTAGGAGTCATAATTTGAGTTTTGTTAGAGATTCGAACAATAAACATGTATGCGACTCGTGTCAACAGGGTAAAAGTCATCAATTGCCCTACCCTAGGTCTACGAGCGTGTCATCTAGGCCTTTGGAACTCATTTTCTCTGATGTTTGGGGTCGTGCTCCCTCATCAGTGGGTCGTTATACATACTATGTTTCATTCATTGATGATTATTCCAAATTCACATGGATCTACTTGTTGAAACATAAATCAGAAGTGTTTCGTTGCTTCACTGACTTTCAACAATTAGTTGAACGTCAATTTGGCCACAAGATTCTAACCGTGCAAACCGATTGGGGTGGAGAGTATAGATCTCTAAATAGCTTTTTTCAACAGATCGGCATAGCCCATCACATCTCCTCGTCCCCATGCCCACCAACAAAACGGGTCAGCCGAATGCAAACACCGCCACATTGTCGAAATGGGGCTCACACTTTTAGCTCACGCCTCAATGCCGCTTAAATTCTGGGATGAAGCCTTCCTAGCTGCAGTTTTTATTATTAATAGACTGCCTACTAAAGTACTTAATGATGATACCCCTTTCAAAAGGCTATATGGTCATGATCCTGATTACTCGTTCTTTCGAACATTTGGGTGCGCGTGTTGGCCACATCTTCGACCCTATAATGACCACAAGCTTCAATTCCGTTCAAAAAGATGTGTTTTCCTTGGATACAGTAATTCCCATAAAGGTTTTAAATGCCTTGATCCATCTGAAGGTAGAGTCTACATCTCTAGGGATATCGTCTTTGATGAACATGTGTTCCCTTTTGCTAGCTTAAATCCCAATGCCGGTGCACGTCTTCGGAAAGAAATTTCACTTCTCCAAAATGATCTCCTTGATCCTTCTTCGTCCTTTGGGAGTGCACGGCTTGCTGATCTTCATGATGTATCTCCTGGTAACACTAACGCTTCTGCAAGCCCTCGTGCTTCTGTGTTTCCTACAGGTCAAAATCCAATGCAAAATGGTGAAGAAACGGGCGAGAATGGTGGCCGTTTGAGCTGTGATCGCATGTGTCTCCGCCCCGGCGACAGCACTCTATCAGGGTGATCCTCCCGGTGGTGTCGGGGGCGAGTCAGCGAATCGGCCTCGGGATCGGCCGCCGCTCCGCTCTGGCTGAGCGGATCAGCGCACGACGAGCATGTCCCGCTCGGATCCTCTACACCGGACTCGCCACCACAGCTCTCGTCACCAGTCCGTGTGGCGGCACAAAACGATCCCGGCACCCCTGTGCTCCCGGACGCCAGCGGATCAACCTCGTCCCCCGCACCTGCTGGATGCAGTGCGGGCCGTGTGCGCTGGCGGCAACGGTGCGCCTCCAGCGTCTACACCCGGTGAACCCTCCGCCTCAACGGCACGTGACACGGCTCCAAAGGGGATTGTCCAGCCCAAAACATACACCGATGGCACGGTGCGGTGGGGTATGGCGTCTACAGTCTCCAGTGGTGAGCCAAGCACTGTTGCTGAGGCTCTGCAAGATCCCAAGTGGACTGAAGCTATGAGTGAAGAATATCAAGCACTTCAACGCAATCATACCTGGCACCTTGTTCCCAAGCCAAAGGGCAAGAATATCATAGGATGCAAATGGGTCTACAGGATCAAAAGAAGGGCAGATGGTGTCATTGACCGGTACAAGGCACGATTGGTTGCGAAAGGTTTCAAGTAGCAATATGGGATTGATTATGAGGAGACGTTCAGTCCAGTGGTCAAGGCAGCTACTATTCGTCTAATCCTATCCATAGCGAAGGTCGCAAGGATGGTCTCTTCGTCATTTGGATGTGCAAAATGCGTTTCTTCATGGTGATCTTGCCGAGGAAGTATACATGTATCAACCACCAGGGTTCTCTGATCCAGCTCATCCATCATATGTTTGCAAGTTGGACAAAGCACTTTATGGCCTTAAGCAAGCGCCAAGAGCGTGGTATGCAAAACTCTGTGAAAAATTGATTCAGCTTGGGTTCACACCATCCAAAGCTGACACGTCCCTCTTTTACTTCAGAGCAGGTAACCTGGTTATGTTTGTTCTTGTCTATGTTGATGATATCATTGTGGCAAGCTCGGTGCCCAATGCAACCGATTTGTTATTGAAGAATTTGCAGCGTGACTTTGCTCTGAAGGATCTTGGCGCTCTTCACTATTTTTTGGGGCTTGAGGTCAAGAGGAACAGTGAGTTCTTACTTCTAAATCAGAAGCGCTATGCCACGGAAGTTCTTGCGAGATCTGGCATGCAAAATTGCAAACCAGTGGACACACCTTTACCAAGTACTCAGAAGTTTAGTGTAAAGGATGGAGACCCACTTGGTCCTGATGATGCTACTCGGTATCGTAGTTTGGTGGGTGCCCTACAATATCTTACATTGACACGGCCTGACATTTGTTTTGCAGTCAATAAAGTCTGCCAATTTCTTCATGCTCCATCTACTGTTCATTGGACCGCTGCCAAACGCATCTTGCGTTATATCAAGGGGACCTTGGATCTTGGTCTTCGTTTTGGGAAGTCATCTTCAGCTATTGTTAGTGCATTTTCTGACGCGGATTGGGCAGGTTGCATTGACGATAGACGCTCAATAGGTGGCTTTGCTGTGTTCCTTGGCAGTAATCTTGTCTCATGGATGGCCAGAAAGCAAGCTACCGTGTCCAGGTCCAGTACTGAAGCTGAATATAAGGCTCTTGCCAATGCAACAGCTGAAATGATGTGGATCAAGAAGTTATTGCGTGAACTCGGTATTGTTCATTCTCCAGTTGCTCGGCTTTGGTGTGATAACTTAGGAGCTAAATACCTCTCCACAAATCCGGTGTTTCATGCTCGTACCAAGCATATAGAGATTGATTATCACTTTGTGCGTGAACAAGTTGCCAACAAATTGCTTGATATCAGATTTATCAACACGGGAGATCAGGTAGCCGATGGATTCACAAAGGCCTTGCCTGCTGCTAAGTTGATGGAATTTAGACGCAATCTCAACCTCCAAGGTGGCTGAGATTGAGGAGGGGTGTTAGAAGTATACGTTTGTAACAATATTTTGTAGCCAATGTTTGTCACGTTGATAAGCCATGCGGGGGTGGTTAGTTGTAGTGTCTAGATTCATAGATTGTTGTACAAGATGTAATTAGTTGTAAGCTCCTAGATTGTAGGCCAAGATGATCACCACCGCATGCACCGTGTAACAAACTTGTGTACGCCACGATGAGGGCATTTCTCATCCTATATAACACGAAGCCGAGCACCGAGCAAAGGTGACTCGTTAACCCAAATCATTCTCCACTTTTACATGATGAAGTCAAAGATAGAACGATGTGTCTATTGCAGTTTGAAGCACGACTGCACGAGTCAAAGATAGTCACGTTGGATTTCTATAGGCTCAAGTCACGTTTAGGAAACCCCCACCGATAGAAAGACGTGTGTATTAGGGATGCCTTTTATATTTGCCCTATATTATAAGATCTGGGAACGTCGTCGTTAAGCCTCTGATCCTTTAAGTCCGCTCCATGGAGCCGGCGGCGGCTCTACCCGACGACTTGCTCGCTGGCGTTTTTGACCGTCTCCCGGCGCGCAGCCTCGCGGCGTCGCGCGGCACCTGCAAGGCATGGCGCGACCTCATCGACGAGCGCCAGCTGCTGGTTCGGTTACGGCGCCTCCTCCCGAACTCAGTGCGCAGCCTCTTCATCAACTACCAGGACTACGGCAGGCCGCACTTCTTGTCCCGGCCGATGCCGACGTCGTCGCCGGAAAAAGACGGTGCCAGCCGGATCAATGCCAAGTTTGATTTCATCGAGCGAGAAGACCCCAACAGCTGCTACGAAGTCGCCGATCAGTGCAATGGCCTCGTTCTCTTCACGGAAAGCTATGGGAAGGTGCTGCACGTGTGTAATCCCATCACACGGTGGTCGGTGCGCCTGCCACCGTGCCCTGCTGGTGCCTACTTGTACTACACTGCCACGAGCTGGGTTCGCCGCGCGTTTCTCTTTTTCGACCCTCTAGTGTCTTCGGAGTACAAGGTGCTGTTATCGCCTGCCGAGCCAGAGAAGAAGATGATTGCGAAAAAACAATGCTTGCCGCATAATGCAGTGGCCGCCGTTAGCGTGGACGTCGTGGCACGAGTTCTCGTCGATCACGGGGAGGTGGCAGGAGAAGGTGTTCGTCCGGGAAGGCGAGGCGGCAGGGAGAGCTGGGGACTTGCTGCTGTACAAAATCCGTTGGCGCTACCGTGTGGAGCCCCCATGCCGCTATGCTGCGTACTGGAAGGGGGCACTCTACGTGCACTCCCGTGGCGAATTTGTATCCAGGTAAATTAATATATCTCCATCCACTCTTGAAAAGCCGATATATAGTAAATTCTTTCCTGTCTAGATATACCGATCGATGTGCGTTATTTTGCAGATTATCCTTGCTGGATGGTAAGTACAGAGTGATCAAATCTCCAATAGAACTTGCCGAGTGCAAGTACCGTGGTGTACGGTCTTTTCTGGGTAGATCTGAGAAGGGGGTGTACATTGCAGCAATTGATAACAATGGTTTTGAAATGCTTCGAGTTTGGACTCTCAGCGAATCTGGTAGTGACTGGGAGTGGGTGCCAAAGGATCAAAGCAACCTCAAGGTCGATACACGGTCATGGTCGTTGGAAAACAATGAATTCGATGAACTGAAATATTGGAAGCTTGATCTCGATGATGGACGGAAGAGCCAAGACATAGCATCAGTAGAAAAAAATGTCGGTTGGAACTCCGACGACGACAACATTGTCCATACTTCAGATCACGGGGGTGGTTTTCACCCATTTGTGAAATTCCTTGGATTTCATCTTTACAAGGAGGTTATCTTCTTGTGTTACGACGGTAATGGTGTGGCTTTTCATTTAAACAGCCCAAAGGTTCAATATTTAGGAACAGTAGACCTTGCGGATTAGTACAATGGTGGCATTCGTGAATCATTTGTGTATACGCCCTGCTTAATTGGAGACTATTAGCAGTCATGAGCATTAGTGGCCAACCTCTTGGTCTTTTGAATAATCTTGTTGTCACCCTTCGCCATAGATATAAGTCTTGTTTATTTATCCTATGAGTCCTTCAATGTAATCGGTCCTTGGAACCCTACTTTTTAATTAAATTTTAATACTGAATTATTGTTGTGTCTTGGAATATTTTGTCAGGAACTGCTATTTTCTGATCTTGGTATATGGACTATTCTCGCTGCTCCAGCATCATCAAAGTAACACATAGCTACATTCAGAAAAAAATATTTTATTAGAAAAACCGAAAAAATGTACCATAGAGTCAAGTAAAGTTATAATTCTTCGGCAAAATTGTCGTAATATAAGTACTCCTGTGCAAGCATTAAAAAATTGTGCCCAAATCTATATCTATCTATCTATCTATACTATAAAAAGAGCGAAGCAATTAGATGCCACGTGCCTCTATCTCAACCGTCCGATCTATCTAGATTTCGTATCCAACGGTCCTCAGATAGGGACCGACATTAGGCTACAGAGTGTTTCGCTTCAATTAATTGAAATCCTCCGATGTATGGCGTGAACCGGACAACAATAGCGCCTCTGAAACGTCGTACATCTACCCGATACGTCGCGAGCATCCCTCCCTTCCCGCGGTTAACCCTCCGCCACACTCGCGTGCAAACCATCGGAGTTCGCCGCCCCGTCCCGCTTACGCCGCGCCGCCGGCAACCGTCGTTGGTGTGGTTCAATCGAGCCCCATGCATCTGGTTGAGCGGCATGGAGAAGGAATTGAAAACCAGGTCTCCTCGCGGCCATCGTGGAAGTCGATGTACTACGTCCTTTTTCCGGCACGCAGAAGCGGCGTAACTCCTGCCGTCGGGGACAGGTACGACGGCCACATCGCTGCTATTTGGTGTTTCACCTTGTGCATCGCGTGACTCGCATACGAGCATTGCAGGGCGGTTCCGTCTCTCCACCGGTTCCCCGAGACCGGGATCCAAGGCCCCGCCTAGCCTTGTCGCTGTCTCTCCCGGCGCCGAAGCGTGGACTACACACGATGCGCGGTGGCAACAGAGGATCGATCGAGAAAACGCCGGATCGATCGAGGAAACGCCGGCGAGCGCGATGGCAACAGAGGATCCATCGAGGAAACGCCGGATCGATCGAGGAAACGCCGGCGGCAACAGAGAATCGATCGAGCCATATCACATAAGTCAGGCTGGTTCGCTTCCTGATCATCCCCTGGGACCCAAGACAAATGCTGCTGTTGCCACGCCAAAAATCCCGATTCAGATCCACGATTCCGTACGTCTCCCCGTCAACCGTCCTCAAACTGCCCGCTATGAGCCATGACCGTGAAGCCCATGGGCAGTGGGGGCGTTCCTGGCCCTCTTCACCGGCTTATCGTCTCTGTTGTCACGGCAAACATCGGACCTGCAGGCGGTCGAGAGCAGGGTAACTGCTCGAGCTCCAGGATCCCCCGAACCAAGGGGGCTCCCTCTCTCGCATGTAGTACACATGTACGTTGCAGTAGTAGACAAAGAGGCTGTAGTAGTATTCAATCACGTATTAGGGAGCAGTCTTTTTTCTAATCCGGGGAGCAGTCTTTCTGTACGTTATGATTCAGTAATGATGACAAGCACAAGTATAGAAACCGGGAGGATGGCTTGTTTTTGTGCCTTTCCCTTTGCAATACGTACTAACTATTTCGTTTTTTCACTTTAAATTTCAGATCAGAATCGTCAGATGAACTGAATTGGGGATAAATGTTATTATTTCTGATGATCATCCCTGCAAGGAGGCAATCTTCATTGGTAAGTTTAATTTAACCATTTGCTTTATGAAATTCCAACAATTTGGTGACACTTTGTAATTTTGCATCAAATAGGTAAATGAAATTTAGGGTAATTTAATTTATAACCTCCCAGTTCATTGCGTGTTGCTTATTTTTGCTCTAGATTTCTGGTGAAATTTTTCACTTAGAATATGGTTCAACTCTTTTGGTTTCCTGTTCTTGACACCTGTAATGCGCTCTCTGAATATTAAGCACGATCAGCCGTGCATGAAGCCAGCGGTGGCGTTGGCATACAGAGAACGCAGGCTCGCTGATCCTATTTCTTATTGAGCTGAAGTTTCACTTTTTTCAGTGCACATCAGACATGTGAAAGTGATATTTGACTGCTAATAAGGTGCAAATTTATCCATCAACAAGGGAAACGAATTCTTAAATTCTACATCATCGTTGTTGTTTTTCTGTAGTAATGGAAATGTTCAGAGTGTTCACAGAATCAACAGAATCAACGTAAGAATGACATGTTCTGAGTGTAAAATCAACTTATGTATGACTTTGATATCATATTGATTAATGTTGTTTTATCATGTAGTTCGTGGTAATCTTCTGAAAAGAAAAAAATTATATCATGTTGTTTTAATGTTGTTTTTAGGAGGAATATAATTGCTATAAACTCAAGGTGGATTTACCAATTAACTTGTTCCTTGTTTCTTCTTTATTAATATTTTCCATTTATTTATATTTATATTATCTTATATTCTTTTAATAAATAGACATATTTACCATCTTAAATAAATTATAAACAAGTCAAAAAAATATGTTCAGGAACATATAGTCATAGCCATGACGCCAGCATCAACACGTACATTGGTGAGAAGCTCCCTGCCATTGTTGTGACGTCTAGCTCTCCTTCCTCCTCCCAGCCAAGAGATCACCCCCTCCTCTTTCATTAAGATTGAGAATGGACTTCGGTGGATTTGTGATGCAATTAATCTTGTGACCTATTACTTAATTGGGGATCAAAGTTTCTATGCTATATATGTGCAGATCCAAAATCAAGAATCATAGCTTCAGTTTTGTGATGTTCGGTTTTCAACTAATTTGGATAATTAATTATATGATCCCAGTTTATGGCTTTTTTATCCCTATGCACAATGTGACCAATAATGACTGTTCAATCATATGTTAGGGGTTTATATTGGAGCTCTCTATGGAGGTGTATGGAAATACATTCCTCCATTATTCCTTAAATGTGTTAGTTTGCATTTATATTTTTTTCCAATTGTTTGTTGTTTTATGAAACTTATGTTCCATTTTAAGAAATGTAATAGGACATCAAAAAGAAGCGAGAGGAGGGAAGGACTTGAATCGGCAAACAACAAAATTATGGTGAGCTATTCCTTTCAACCAATTTTTTCTTTTTTATATTGTAACACCGAGTGTTTCAAATGGCAATTATATTCCTCCTCAGATTATTTAGGATTACATCATTATTTAGCTCTACCATATGTAACTTGAATTACCTAATGTGATCTTCGCATTTTGTTTACAAAATTTCTGAACAATTTTGGTAAAATACTAAAATAGTATAACATTGGTTCTATAAACGAGAACTATACTTTCGAACACTTTTACTATCATCTAAAGCCTGTTTCTGCAACTGATGCTACAGTAATCGTTGGACTTAAGTTAGCAGCAAAGATCTAACAGATGAGCATGCGAAAGGAGGATTACATGCAAAAGGAGGATTACATCAGTAATCGTTGGACTTAAGTTAGCAGCAAAGATCTAACAGATGAGCATGCAAAAGGAGGATTACATCTCAGGAACTGAACTGCAGTTGCAAGTCCCTTTTAGATTGAGGTAGATGATTCCCCTGTTATTATGTTGACAATGTTTTAGAACATTTGTATTCAACAATAAAATTTTGTTTATTTTATATTTTGTGAATAAATATAAAAAAGTATTGTTATAAAAAAAGAATAGCCACATGTGACAACGTGTATGTCTCATTTGTGCATATTTACTATATTTTAAATGAGACATGAATCAACTTCTCCATTTCAAAAATGAATTGGCTTCTCAAAGTTGAAAATGAATTAACTTCTCAATGGTTTTATCGTCGTTGCTTGATATTGCATAATTGTGTTTTTAGGCACGTGCGTGTCACACGTGCATTTCCACTAGTATATTTTAAAGGGGACAAAAATATCTTGAATTAAATAATTTCACAAATTTGGTGGGTACAGTAAGATAAGCATATGAAAAAGTTATAATTGCTGCCAGCTCCCTGAACATCTGTCCTTGTCCAAAATGCTAATTAAGAACTAGTGCAAAATTTTCCATAGATCAAAGTATGTTGCAGGAGCGAGGATGGATATATAATTTGGGAGACAGAGGCAAATTGCAGAGAACAAAATGAGCGAGGAAGGAATTCTTAGCTGCTTCTAGAACGACGGAATTCTACATTCCACACACATACACATGTAGACTTGCTCAAGTGAACAGTAACCTGAAGGGCTTGGTTAGGGCATGTACAACCTATAGACGGTTGTCCATCTCTAAGTATCTCAAATTTATCATACACGCAAGCATAATGACAGGTCATACAACCCATAGACATAAGATTCGTCTCTAGCTGTTTAATACTTTGCATGTAGTATGAAAAACACGCCTAGGCGTGCTCTTAAAAAAAAAAAAAAAAAAAAAATATTTTGCATGTAGTGAAGATCAACTATAAATAAATTTATGTATACCATTGTGTTGCTAATTCATCCTCCAACACATAAATCATTGATCATGTGCACATTTGATCTTTGTAGCCATTTTTATACCGCCGTTGCTTCTTTGGATCCAGGAGGAGGTCGAGCTCTTTGATTTCAACGTCTTCCGCCGCCGGGCGCTTGGCCGCTTGCTGCTGAGGGCCGCGAGGTACGTCCACTCCATTTCCGCCTCCAGGAGCTCTCTGCGCGGATAGGAAGAAGAGGAGCACGAGAAACGCGCACATCCGATCCATGCCCCTGTCTATTCCTGCCTCGGAGAATGGGAAGCAGTCATCGTCTCGCGAGACGACGGCGCACTCGTCGCCTAGCTGAGAGGAGGGTGTTTTTGCAAACTATCGGCTTGCAGACGGCTCGGAACGGTGCGTTGTACGTGCCCTTAGTGCTCCTGATGGTTTATTACTCACTTTGCTACCGCTACACAATTAATTACTTGGTACTGTTCTGGCTTGTCGACAACCTCAGGATGAGAAGGGAACTCAGGGGCTTGAAAGACATCATATTGACAGCTCGTCTTCGCCTTGATATCCCGATCTCTGCTGCCTCGATATTCCCAACTCAAGCCAATTCTTACCGAGATGTGCATCTACAAAAAATTTGCATATGGTAGTGTCATGTGCCGTGACATAGGGCCCAGGATGACAGATCCAAGAGGTCACGGGCGGCTGGAGGCGCCCCCAAGGGCGCGGCCCAGCCAGAGGCGTGGCCTAGGAGCCACGTAGCGTCCCTCTCGCCACTGTCTTTCCGCGTCTCTTTCATGGATTGATACAACAAGATTTTGGTTAGGATTATCTTAAGACTTTTAGTGTGCAAGGGGATATTCCAACTATATATAGGATTGTATCTAAAAGGTATTCCAACTATATAAGGAAACCTTTAGAGAGGTTGCTTGGTTTACATGTCCCATTAGTTGGGCTATTAAAGTAAGGAGTCTGTAATCTCTTAGAGCAACAAGCAATATTTCCCTTCCCTCTCCCTGCGCCACCGCCGCCCTGCCCGGCGCCACCGCCGCCCCTAGCACCGCCGCCCGACGCGCCGCCCCTGCTGGGCGCGTCAGCCACATGTCACCCACGAATCGATCCGGTTCGTGATAGCCGGTATCCGGAGCCACTACGATCCACCCACCACCATGGATGCCGAGACAAAGAAGATGCTAACCGATCCGACGGCCCAGTTCTCCACCTTCACCACCGCATCGACACACTCGCCAATCAATTTGTTGTCCTCTCTAGTACCTATCCGGTGGAGGCACGACAGATCAAGCTGCTCCAGGAGGCTGAGACGGAGCAAAAGTTAGTCATGGAGGACTCCGGGCACGCCTTCATCAAGGCGAGAACGGAACAGGGCAAGACGTCCAGAACAAACCCGGTACTCGCAGCTGATCTCGAAGAAGATGATGGACCAATTCCTCGAGCTGAAGCCATTGCGGTACCGGGGCGCCGGCACCGGCGCTTATGCGCTGCCCCTCCTTCGCCTATCGAGCACTTCCCCGGCCTAACACCTCGTCTGCACAAGCTGTCCTTCCTGACGTATGATGGCAAGGATGATCCCCTACCATGGCTCAATCGCCGCGAACAGTTCTTTAGGGGATAAGGTACGCCAGCCACCGAGCAAGTATGGTACGCTTCATATCATCTCACGGGAGGAGCACAACAAAGGGTACATGAGGTTGTCTCAGAAAATGGCCGACGATTGGACCAGCTTTGCCAAGTACGTCAACGAGCGCTTCGGCCCAGCTACCCAGCGCAATCCACTGGCTGAATTGGCATCTCTGCGGAAGAACAACACCATCAACGAGTACACAGAGTAGTTCCTGGAGCACGTCGCGCGCGTAGGAAACCTTGACAATAAGCAGAAGGTCAACATCTACACGGGGCTTGCGGAACCGCTGAAGACAAACGCCGAGCTACAAGATCCAAAGGACATGGAGACGGCCATGTCGCCGACGCAGCATACGAGCACCACCTCACCATCCTCTACAACTCCGGCAAACGACGCAGCAGCGGGGCAAGGCACCCGCCCCCTCGCCGCCCCGGGCGCCAAAGAGACCATCACCGACATCAGCAACGACATCGACTCGGCCATTGAAACAGCTAACACCGGAGGAGATGACGGAGCGACGCAAGGCGGGACTATGCTTCAACTGTGACAAGCCGTTCACACGCGGTCACTAGTGCAAGCATCCGTTCGACATCATGGTCTTCAACGACAACGGCGACGGCGACTAGGAGGGCGCCCGACGATAGCGCCCCCGACGGCGCCATCCTCATGGTTCGTTCGGGGACCCTAACTCCCGGGTACGTGGTGCACACTCCCTCTACCTTGTCGGCATGATCTTAGGCACAAGTGTCGCATCATCATTGACTCGGGCGCCACACACAACTACATCGACCCTCGCGTGGTGACCCACGGCCCGGTCTGACTTCGGCCGGTCGCGAGTGATGATCACCGGTGGCATGGGTGCGATCTCCACATGCAGAGCGGCCACCTTCGAGGTCCCGCTCTACATCGATGTGGAGTTCTTCGATATCGATGCCTACGTCATGCACATCGGCAATGCCGTCGACATCATCCTAGGCATGCCTTGGCTGACAAGCCTGGGAAGGGTGACATGGGACTTCATCTCCAACGAGTTGCAGTACTACCGTGACGGTCAGGCCAGAACGGTCGCACAGGCACCTCCCCTAGGCGACACGGCGGCGCCCAGGTCCGACCTCCATAGGTCGGGTCCCTTCAACCATATGCGGACCTTCGCGTCAAGATTGGGCAAGTGACCATGACACGCCAATACCTTGGATGTTCTGCGACATATCTGCCAACATCTTCGTCCAGCTACGTGTTGACAGTAGTTATTGTCAACTTTTTACCATCAATTTATGCATGAAATGATAGAAAAGGAATCACAAACACTGGTTGTAGGATTTGATTCTAACAAGTTCCACGAGTTTGGTGATTTCATTGTCTTGCAGGTTTTCATAGGTTTTCACTGAATAAAAGTATCTTATATGATGGATTAGAGTGAACCATTATGAAGAGCTCGTCAAGACGATCGAAACGGATATATTACCTGCCACATTTGGAGTCCTGAGTCAAAAGATATCAGACCGCACGAGCAGGGTCTAGGATTTTGGCCAGAACTCTCTCATACGAACTCCGTTTTTCGATTGTGAGTCCTCTATGGAAAGCTTATTCAGAGGCCTACGCACCCGTCAAGGGCAGAGACTCATCTACACAATAGGGTGCCAGGCGGCCCGCCCCTGGTGCCGCGCGGCCCCGCCAGGAGGCTTCACGTCACCGGCTTTAGGAATCTTCCTCCACCGACCTATGGGAACCCTAGAATTCATACTAGCCATCGATATAAGTCGGTTTTAGGTCGGTTTGATCCAAGAGCTCAGATTCATCGCTCAGGACTCTAAATACAGGGCAGACCTCCCCTGAAACCCTAATTCATTAGCTAATTCATTATTCTTTTCAGTAGATGAGGAGATGGATCCTTTGAATGGATCTATCTCTCAGGTTTAGCTAGCAAGAGAAGACTAGTTCTTCATAGATCTAGTCTTATACATAGAAATAGTGAGATAGAGAGTGAAGGATGAGTTAGGAAGAGTTGCCGGCCTATCGGTGCTCTCTCTTCGGCTTGTACTTCAGTGGATTCAAGTTCATCTTGTCTTCACAATTTCTCTGGTAATTTACTTTTATTCTAAGTTTACTTTGTTTATATTTGTCTATCTAATTTACAATTCTTTTGAGTGACTCTGCTTTGTTCTCTATTAGTTATCGACCAAGATAGATCAAGTAGAAGACACTGTTTACCCCAAGTTGGAAGTCAAAGACCCTTAGTTAGCCTCTTTATTTTCCCTATTTATCCTAACCTTGTTGCTACTCCTAGTTACCATAAAACCTTCTAACTATCCTAAACCCTTTTTAGTTACCTTAGAACTTTTAATAATTATTATAAACCCAAACTTAGTTAACCATTTTGTTGAGTTAGATTGTAGTTAGTCTCACACGTTTCCCTGTGGATTCAATATTAAAACCCCCTGGGTGAAAGCTACAGCGGTATCTACACTACTACGAAATGATTTTCCGTGGCGGACTTTTTTGATTTTCCGTGGCGGACATTAAAACCGCCACGAGCTAGGGTCACGAAATCGACCTATTTTCCGTGGCGGGCAAATGTCCGCCACGCAAAAATCGATTAACCGCGGGCGGACTCCTTACAATGCCCGCCACGGTTAATAAATAAAAAAAAAAAAAGAAAAGAAAACCCGCATCCAGCCCAAACGGGCCCAGATCCGCTGCCGCCCGCCGCCCGCAGATCCGCCCGCGGCCGCCCGTGGAGGAGCCTACTGGCCCGTGGAGGTGCCTCCTCGCGCGTCGTCCGCGTGGACGCGCCCGCTCGTGAGCGCCTTTCGGCCGCCGCGCGCCGCCGCCCGCCCACGAGGCCGCCGCCGGATGGGCCCCCCGCCGTGCGTGATCCGCCACCACCACCGCCAGATCCGCCACCACCGCCGCCCGATTGGGCAATCCCGCCGCCACCACTTGTCGGATCCGGCCGCCCGGTGGGGTCGCGGGTGGAGGTGGCCGGCCGCGCGGTGGACGCCGCGGTGGAGGTTCCCCGCGCCCGCACCGAAGGAGGAAGCGCCGGGAAACAGCTTCGAGTAGCGCCGCCACCGCCGGATCCGGTGGCCGCGGTGGTGGAGGTGGTCGGCCGCGCGGTGGAGGTGCCCCACGCCCGCGCCGGTGATGGTGCCCCGCGCCCGCCTCGGGATCTGAGCGCCGCCATGACCGCCTTGAGGGAGGGGAGAAGGAGCCGGTGAGGGGAGAAGGAGAGCCGCCTGGATCTCGAGCGCCGCCGGTGAGGGGAGAGGGAGGGAACCGGTGAGGGGAGAGGGAGGAAGGGGGGGGGGTCGCGCCGACGGGAACAACGAAGGGGAGGGGGTCGCGCCGGCCGGTTGGTGAGAGAGTGAGAGTTGGTGAAGTGAAAATAAACCCTAGGATCTCGTGATATATATTTGTGGTCACCGAAATGGGCCTTTGGGCTCATAGGTTGGGCCTGATTTTCCGTGGCGGGCTAATTACACCGTCGCCCGAAATGTTTACCCCAAGTTAGAAGCCAAAGACCCTTAGTTATCCTCTTTATTTCCCTATTTATCCTAACCTTGTTGCTACTCCTAGTTATTATAAAAAACCTTCTAACTATCCTAAACCCTTTTTAAGTTACCTTAGAAATTTTATAGTTATTATAAACCCAAACTTAGTTAACCTTTTTGTTGAGTTAGATTGTAGTTAGTCTCACACGTTTCCCTATGGATTCAATACTAAAAACCCCTGGGTGAAAGCTCCCTATGGATTCAATATTAAAACCCCCTAGGTGAAAGCTACAGAGGTATCTGTATGCTTGCCTGGGTGAAAGCTACATCGGTATCGCATTGTTTTCCTCGACAATATGGATCACTTGTTCGTGACCATTGAAAATGTCTACATCACCTACGACGCCGCACAAGGAACGCATCTCTTCGACATCGGCTCCTTCATATACGGTACGATGCTGAGCTTAGCTGCCTCACCTCCGACCAGGCGGGACAACACCATCTAGCGCCTTATTCCACTCTTCGTCACCCTGCCGGCCAACGATCGCTTCTTGTTCCTGGAGCCCGCCTCGGGACATGATACATCAGCATCTGGAGGATGGAGTTCCAAGGGAGCTATTGCTGGCAGCATGTCGTCAGACCGCAGCTCAGTCAGGCGGCACCATCCATCAGTAGATCTACCACGGCTACATCGGCAATCTCCACTACCTCGTAGAATTCACACCACTACACACTCGAGAGAATATCATCCTAAGAAATCCGGTACATGGTAAATTGGTTCTGCAGGTGGAGTTGATCATGCTAGGCACTCCCGATATTCCGCCAGGAGTCACAAAATGGACCTTCATGCGGTGCGAGAACGCGCCCGGTCGGAGAACGGGGGGGGTTGGAGAGATGTCACGTGCCGTGACATAGGGCCCAGGATGACAGGCCCAAGAGGCTCACGGGCGGCCGGAGGCGCCTCTCCAGGGCACGGCCTAGCCAGAGCATCGCCGTCTTTCCGCGTCTCTTTCAGGGATTAATACAACAAGATTTCGATTAGAATTATCTTAGGACTATTGGTGTGCAAGGGGATATTCCAATCTATAAGGAAGACGTTTATTAGGAAATAAATAGTATTGCTTGCAAAAGGTATTCCAACTCTATAAGGAAACCTTTAGAGAGGTTGCTTGGATTACAAGTCCCGTAGTTAGGCTATAAAAATAAAGGGTTTGTAATCTCTTAGGGCAACAAGCAATAAAGAAAATGTATTTCCCTTCCTTCCTCTCTCCCTGCGCCACCGCCG
Organism: Hyparrhenia diplandra; assembly: GCA_015847255.1. NCBI lineage: Eukaryota > Viridiplantae > Streptophyta > Magnoliopsida > Poales > Poaceae > Hyparrhenia > Hyparrhenia diplandra. Next base: position 108,670 of record JADLZK010008372.1, read on the forward strand.
CCCCAAAGCGCCGCCGCCACCCGACTCGTCAGACCATGTGTCACCCTGGAATCGATCCGATTTGTGACAGTTAGTGTTTTATATATTATGAAAAAGTAGAGATAGGAGTAGGACGAACGTCTTAATATCTGTTATATGCTACAATTTGATCGAGCCGGAATCCTTTTTCAATCGGATTTGGAGTCTCGGACGTATCTAGCGCGACTTACTTTATGCAACGAAGGAACGTATCCGGATCCAACCTGTACATCGATGCAACATATAGTTTGTTTATTTATGATGACCCAAGATTCCAGGACGTCATCGTTGCGGCTGATCGATCTGTTGCGTGCAGTAGTCTGCGTCCAATGGAGACAGAGACGGCGGCGGCGGCAGCTCAACCCGACAACTTGCTCCCCAGCTGTCTCCCCTGTGCGCGGTCTATTCATCAACCACCAGGACTACGGCAGGCCGCTCTTCTTGTCCCGGCCGACGCCGACGTCGTCGCCGAGGGCCGACGGTGGCCCCTGCCAGATCGATGGCAAGTTTGATTTCGTCCAGCACGAAAGCCGGTGCAGCTGGTCCGATGTCGTGGACCACTGCAATGGCCTCGTCCTCTTCCTGGAGAGTTGGCAGGATGTGATGCACGTATGCAATCCAGCAACGCGGTGGTCGGCACGCCTGCCACCGCACCCTGGCGCCGCCTGCTACTACAGTTCCTCTGGCTGGGGCCGCCGTGCGTTCCTCGTGTTTGACCCTTTGGTGTCGAAGGAGTACAAGGTGCTGTTGTCGCCCGAGGAGCCAGAGAGGAAGCAGATGAAGAACGACGACGCATGCCGCCGGATGGAGTGGCCGCCGTCGGCATGGTCGGAGTGGCACGAGTTCTCATCTACCACCGGGAGGTGGGAGGAGAAGGTGTTCGTCCGGGAAGGTGAGGCCGCAGGGATAGCTGGGGACTTGCTGCTGAACGAATGCGACTTCTATCACGTGGAGCCCCATGCCGCTATGCTGCCTACTGGAAGGGTGCACTCTACGTGCACTGCCGTGGTGAATTTGTATCGAGGTAAATAAATATTTCTCCAAATCCACTTTTCCAAACATTGATGATCCAAATTTCCAAACATTGATCGATTTAGTATTTTTTGGATGTGTGTTATTTTGTAGATTATCCTTGCAGGATAACTACTCCTACCAAGTAATCAAATCGCCTGTACAACTTTCGGAGTGGAAGAATGATGTACGCTCTTTTCTTGGTAGATCCGAGAAAGGGGTGTACATTGCAGCTATTGCTAGACAAGTCCTGGCCAAACTTCGAGTTTGGAATCTCAACGAATCCAGTGGCAACATTGAGTGGGTGCCAAAGGATCAAAGTAACCTCCAGATCAATACATCCTCGTGGTCGTCGGAAGACAACGAATTCGATGAACTGAAATGTTGGACTTTAGACCTAGAACCGAAATATGGCAGGAAGAACCAAGACATATCACTAGTAGAACAAAATGTTTGCTGGGACTCTGACGACGACAACATTATTGCCGATGATTCAGATGACGAAGAGGAGGATCTCTCATATATCAAATTTCTTGGATTTCATCCACATAACGAGGTTATCTTCTTATCTTGTTACGGTTACGGAGTGGCTTTTCATTTGAACAGCCCAAAGGTTCAGTATTTAGGAGGAGTGCACCCAGCAGGCGAGTATCATCGCGGCATTCGCGAATCATTTGTGTACACGCCCTGCTTAATTGGAGATTAGCAGCAGCCAAGCATGTATCTGAGTTGTCAACTTTTTGTTCTATTGAATAATAATTATATGCTGTTACTCTTTCTGACATCAATCTAGTTTGTCTTTGGTCGCTAGTATACAAAAGATTTTAGGCCTTACTAACAACGTGACCACCTCAGTCCCTACACTACCGGAACCATGGCCATTGCCATATTTTCGGGCACTCAGCTTAGAAGCTCTAAGCCGAGTGCCGTCTCTTGGGGAACACGGCAAACAAAAACACTCGGCATTGCGTCATCTAAGCCGAAGTGTCGACACAACGGACACACGGCAAAGTTACTACACTTGGCATTGAGTCATCGAAGCCGAGTGTCTAACGATGGCACTCGGCTTAGGGACCATCCCACTGTTAACTAGCCCTTCCCGTGCCCGCCGTCGTCAGTTACGTCTTGTCTTTGCCGTGTGTCCCACTCTAAGACGAGTGCCATATCTCACCGCCTCAGTCCCTAGGCTACGACAGGCCGCCTCAGTCCCTAGGCTAAGCATGTGTCCGCCGCTGTCAATAATTTTTAGAGGAAGACATACTAGGGTAACTACATTTGCTAATCGAATTTTACTCGAAGCGCCGACCACATCTGCTAATTGACGAACACTGACGAGCATTTTATAAGATGTCCAGCTCTGAAAATGTCTGGTAACTGAGACATGCATTCCAAGGTGTCCAGCACTGAAAATGTCTAGTAACCGAGACATGCATTCCAAGGTCTGTTTCTAGAAATGTCAATGTATCGAGCCCTGTTTTAAATAGCTAGTTATAGCTACGCTATAGCTGCGCTATAGCTTTTTAGAGACACGGCGCTAAGCTATTCGTCTTTTTTTTTCGCTATGACAAGTTTCCCCAAAATTTGCCGCTATGGCTACGCTTAAGTTGCATAGCTTAGCGCTTTAAATAGTTAGCTATTTCCAAAACTCAATCTCAGACTAGATTGCACTTGTGTGCTTGAAATTTAATTGGTATTTCCTACTTATGAGTTATCATTTGCTACTAATTCGATACTTTGGACAACCAAACTTTCATAAAACCATGTTTTAATGTCATGTTGTAATATTATTTTGACTTGTGGAACGTTAGAAACATATTTATGTTCATCAAATTTGATATTTTTCATGTTTTTAGCTTTGATTATTGGTGTTTTTCATATCTTTTATAAAAACGCTTATTTCTGGCATAGTTTTTCGCTATAGCTACGCTATAGCTACGTAGCTTTTGAAAAATTGGTGCCGCTATTTTGCATAGCTAGCTATTAAAAACAGGGGTATCGAGTCTAAATAAAAACAAACAAACAAAACGAGCATCAGAGGAATGTATCGAGTCTAAATAAAAACTGCAAGGCTATTTGCCATGCCATCCGTGGCATCCTGGTGTTGTCCCTATTCTTAGTGCTCGCCGTAGTGCTCGCAAAGGTCCTCTGGGAAATTTTCTCATGGTAGAGGCTCTTTGCCGAGCACCGCACCAGCAGATGCTCGGGAAAGACTTTGACGAGAGTTGGTTTGGGCTCTCGGTATAAAAAAGTAGCTGTTAACGTCAGTTTAAAATGATGGAAAATGGTCCCTCATTGCCGGCGCCATGCCCAGTAGGAACTCGGCAAAAATTTTCTCTTTTTTTCCAATTTTTTTGGCCGAGAACCACCCCGACGAGAGCTCGGCAAAGATTTTTTTTTTTTTTTTTTTTTTTTGCAAAAAAACTTCGCCGAGGGTCGCGTGGGAGCTTTGCCCAGAACTCAGTACCTGGTCCAGGCAAAGAAGGCAGCTTTGTCGAGCACAGTGGCAGCGGTGCTCGGTAAAGCTAGGAACTTTTTGCCAACTTTGTCGAGCGCCAGTGCCACTGCGCTCGGCAAAGAACTAGAAAAATGGGGGTTTTTTTGCTATACACTTTGACAAACAAACACAAATATCACATCCAGATATATGTACCATAAGTCTCACCACCTCATCAACTAACTACAATAGGCGTTCATCCTTAAGGTGAGAAAGGAGGATACTGAGTTGCCGATGACGGGAAGACTTGGTGAGCACCTAGAAGCGGCTGATTCGAACCCATCGATCGAGGCTATGCAAAGGAGACCGGTGATAGGGTGGCAGCTCAGGTGGCGTTGGGGACCGGGGCAATGTCAAGAAGCTTGGGCGGAATAAAAGGACGGGCGTGAGCACAGCGCGACCTCCTCCTCTTCCTCCACCTTCCACTCTTCCTCTTCCTCCTTCTCCTCCTTCCCCTTCTCCTCTTCCTGCTCCTTCGCCACTTCCTCCTTCCTCCTCCGGGCATGGGGTGCCCTCCACCTCTTCCTCACGTGGGCGGGGGCACCCTCCTTTTCCTCGTGGTGGCCGGCACTGAACATGCATGGGAGGCGGCGGTCGCCTTTGGGCGGTGGTAGGCGTAGGCACGGGCGGGGTGGGCGAGGCGTGGGCGGGGCGGCGGCGCACGGCAGGGGGCGGCGGCGTTGGGCCGGGCGGTAGGCAGGGTGGCAGCAGCATGTGAGTGTGTTAGTGTGGTGCATGTTGTGTGTCAGTGATGGCGAACGGCTAAGTCTTAGGGTTTAGTGGCTTTGCCGAGCGCAGGATCCAGTAGCGCTTGGCTAGCGTTTTTCATTTTTTTAAAATTTTTTATCTCTTTCCCGAGCGCCGGTTCTGGCAGCTCGGCAAAGGCAGGTTCTTAATTTGCCGAGCACTACTCGACCTGGCCCTTGGCAATGATTTTTTTCCTCTCTGCAAAATCAAACGGTGGGACGGAAGCACGTGGCAGTCTCTATGCCGAGAGCTGCCAGATGTGCCGCTCAGCAAAGTTTTTTTTGTCCCCACAAAATCAGACAACAGGATGGACGCACGTGTGAAGATCTTTGCCAAGAGCCTATATGCACTCTCGGCAAAGCCTGCAGCCTTTACCGAGAGCCTGCCAACTGCCTCTCCGCAAAGGGGATCTTTGCCGAGAGCCGAGTCAGGCGCTCGGCAAATATATATTTGTTTTGGCTTCACAATTTTTCTGTAACTTAGCTACAGTACTTACAGCTCCATGTCTAACTTTGGAAAATTTTCATAATTTTTACTATATTTCATGAATTTTCATGTTTTGAATTTATTTTCATAACTAAAATTTGAACTGCAAGTCATTCGAATAATCAGACTAGTTGAAGAGAAAAATGATATTCTTATTTGTCAATCTAACTTGAGGCCTCATCCAGGGACACACCCCAAAATTCGAACATCTTGTGCGCAAAACATGTTGACTCACTTGCGGATGAATCGTTTTTAAATTCTATAAAAAGCAAACGAAGTCGAAAAATCATCAAATTTGACGAGTTATCGTGATATCGCATGTGTACACTGTGGTAAAAATTTTAAACGGTTTCGTGCAAGATTTTTGGGGTGTGGCCCTGGATGACGCCGCAAGTTAGACTCACAAGAAAGAATATCATTTTTCCTTTCAATTAGTCCCATTATTCGAATGACTTGCGTTCATAATTGAGTTAAGAAAAGAAATTCAAATAAAACATGAAAATTCATGAAATATACTAAAAAGTACGAAAATATTCCAATGTTGAACATGGAGTATTAAATACTGTAGCAAAGCTAAAAAATCTTGAAGACAATAAAAATATATTTTGCCGAGGGCCAACATTGGCTCTCAGCATAGAGCCTCTTTGCCGAGAGCCATGCGTGAGGCTCTCGGCAAGGTTCAGGCTTTGCCGAGAGCCGGTCATGGTCCTCGGCAAAGGGAGGCCACATGGCACCCGTGTGATGTCTTTTTTGTTAAATTACCGAGAGCTTCCTGTCGTGTCCCTCGGCAAACACCTAAGACTTTGCCGAGGGTCACACCGACCAGCCCCTCGGCAAAACCAACGGCATGGGACGGTGTCACCTTTCGCTAGACCTCTGCCGAGGGTCCTGTCTTCACCGAAGGCTAGTGCTCGGCAAAGGGGCTCTTTGCCGAGAGTCCACCTATGCCGAGGGCCGAGCTCTCGGCAAATCTATCTTTGGCGAGGGTTGGTCTTTGGCGGCGACCATCGGCAAAGCCAGCCTTTGCCGGCGTCCGATTTTAGGTGCTCGGCAAAAACGTTGTACCCTTGGCAAAGGTCGATTTTTCTGTAGTGAAATCGTCTCTTTATATCTGTGATCGGGCGATACTGAAGTTCACCAGAGTGCAGAGAGAGTGTGTTTGCTTCCGACGCCGACCCTATGGTCACCGCAGGGTTTTGGCACGGTGAGAACCTCCGGTTGAAAAGGAAACTCAGGGCCCGGAGAGACATCATCTCGATAGTTTGCCTTTCTTTGATGCCTCGATATCTTGATCTCCGCCGCTGCCTCCATCGTCTGTGCATCTGAGTTTTTTTTTTTATAACACTGTGCATTTGAGTTAGACTTTGAGACGTGAATAGTAGGGAAAGTAAATAAAATGCATAGGAAAAAGTAGAGATAGGAGAGTACTCCCTCCGTCCTTTATGTATGTCGCCCCGAAAAACGTGTCCGTGAGGGAAATACGGTTTTCTAGAGAGACAAACATTTAGGGACAGAGAGAGTAGGACGAACGTCTTCATATTTGTTATGCTCGATGTGAATTGTGGGGAAAGTAAATAAAATGCATATAGTCTTTTATATATTAGGAAAAAGTCGAGATAGGATAGTGGGACGAACGTCTTCATATTTGTTATGCTCGATGTGAATTGTAGGGAAAGTAAATAAATTGCATATAACAGTCTTTTATATTTGGAAAAAGTAGAGATAGGAGAGTAGGACGAACGTCTTCATATTTGTTACGCTCGATGTGAATTGTAGGGAAAGTAAATAAATTGAATATAACAGTCTTTTATATATTAGGAAAAAGTAGAGATATAGAAGAGTAGGACGAACGTATACATATTAGTTATGCACCAATTTGATTCGTCCAGTCTGCGTCCAATGGAGACGTGACCAGAGATGTCGGGAGCAGGGACGTGGTCGTTCAGTCTGCGTCCAATGGAGACGGAGGCGGCGGCTCAACCAGAGGACTTGCCCGCCGGCCATCTCCCGGTACGCGGTCTCTTCATCAACTACCAGGACTACAGCAGGCCGCACTTCTTGTCCCGGCCGACGCAGACGTCCTCGCTGAGGTCCGATAACTGCCGCCCCGGCCGGATCGACGCCAAGTTTGATTTCATCAAGCGAGAAGACCCCAACGGCTGGTACGAAGTCGTGGATCACTGCAATGGCCACGTCCTCTTCCTGGACAAACGTGCTAATGTGCTGCACGTGTGCAATCCCACGACCCGGTGGTCGGCGCCTCTGCCACCGTGCCCTGCTGGCGCCGACTGCCACTATAGTGCCTTTTCCTGGGGCACCCGCCGTGCCTTCCTTGTGTTCGACCCTTTTATGTCGCCGGAGTACAAGGTGTTGTTGTCGCCCGAGGAGCCCGGGAGGAATCTGGAGATGGACAAGGACGATACTTGCCGCCGGATGCAGTGGCCGCCGTCAGCATGGACGAAGTGGTACACGTTCTCATCGAGCACTGTCCGGTGGGAGGAGAAGGTGTTCATCCGGGAAGGCGAGGCGGCAGGGACAGTAGGGGACTTGCTGCTGCTGGAAGAATGGGGCTTCCACCACGTCGAGCACCGATGCCGCTATGCTGCGTACTGGCAGGGTGCACTATACATACACTGCCGTGGTGAATTTGTATCAAGGTAAACATAAATCACTCTCCAACTCCTCCGAGTCATTGCTTAATCCTGTCTTCTAAACATCAATGCATAAAGTTCTTTTTTATGTATATATGTATGGATGGGCGTTGTTTTGCAGATTTTCCTTGCTAGATGATAAGTACAGAGTGATCAAATCTCCGATAGAACTTGCCGAGTACAAGAACGGTGATGTACAGACTTTTCTAGGTAGATCGGAGAAGGGGGTGTACATTGCAGCTATTGCTGTCGATGGTTTGGCCAAACTTCGAGTATGGAATCTCAGTGAATCCGGTGGGCAGATAGAGTGGGTGTCAAAGGATCAAAGCAACCTTAAGATCAATACACATACTCATGGTGGCCGGAAACAATAAATTCGATGAACGGAAATATTGGACCCTAGATTTGGAAGCAAAATATTGGATGTTCAATCCTGATAACCAAAGGAAGAACCAAGTATGCTGGAACTCTGATGACGACAACATTGTTAACATTTCAGAAGACAAACATGAGGTTCTCCCATATATCAAATTCCTTGGATTTCATCCCTACAAGGAGGTTATCTTCTTGTGTTGCGACGGTAATGGGGTAGCTTTTCATTTGAACAACCCAAAGGTTCATTATTTAGGATCAGTACACCTAGCAGGGGAGTACCATCGTGGCATTCGCGAATCATTTGTGTATACGCCCTGGTTAATTAGAGATTAGCAGCAGCCATACATGTGTCTGAGTGGTCAACTTTTGGTTCTATTCAATAATTATTATACGATGTCACTCTTTGTAACATCAATCTAATTTATTATTTTTCTCTGTGTGAAAGAAGTACTATTTTCTGTCACAGCCCAAGGCAGGCCAGCCCTACAGGCCCACGAGCGCGCGCACGCAGGGGAGCGCAGGAGCCCTGCGACCACTGCCGCCGCCGCTGCTTAGCTTGGTCATTAAGCACAGGTTATTTAGGGAGTAAAATAGAAATAAAACAGGAAATATAATAAGAGTTTGCTTATATACGAGTCTTCTCGGGATTATAAATGCAACGGACTTATAACCATTTGGAACTAATCAGAAAAATTAAAGGGGTAACACTCGTGAGCTCTCCAGCTCTATCGCTCTCGCTCATCCTAACCCTAACTACCTCGGGCGCTGCCGCCAACTATGCCGCCGCCAGAAGCAGCCAGTGCACGGCGCCGTAGCCACGCCACCGCGCCATGCGCGCCACCGCCCGCCCTCTGCCGTTGTCGCCGTTCGTCGCCTCGTGTGCACCGTCCACAGCCGCCGGAATCCGTCCGGACTGTGATACCGGTATCCGGAGACCAGGGCGATTCCCACCACCGATGGCGTCCGAGAATCACTTTTTATCCATGGCTCTCAAGCGACTCCTCGACGTCACCTCAGCCACCCACGACAACGCCACGATCTCCAACCATACCAAGGTGAAGTATGGCTCCATCCTCGCATCCCAAAGACAACGTCATCCTCGCAGCAACCTCACCTACGTGAAGGCCAGCGGCAAGCTGGACGGCTTCCTAGACACCACCCCTACCATGGGCGCCACCGGCGACAACGGTGCTTCCCTTGGTGCTGCCGACATCATCCCCTACAAGACCAGCTACGCTGCAAGCAACGAGCACACCTATTCCAAGGGTTCCCCCGCTGTCGGAGCTCAGATCAGATCAGATCAGGAGGCCACTACCGACATCCACCAGCTGCTCGACAAAAACCTAGCCAACTAGGCCAACGTCGCACGGCTCCAACATGCTGCAGATAAGTTCCTATACCAACAACATCATCTCGATATTGGGAAGACCAGGAGCTTCCACAAAATTACAATCAGGAACACAACGGCGTTGCCCGGCGTTGACACCGGCGTCGCCCGATCTCAACCCCGGCGTCCTTGACATCGACAAACGCATCCAAGGGCACCCCCAACTAAAAAACACCAACGACCACGACGTCCTTAGCATCGACGACATTACCAATGACAACTATGTCGTCCTCAATGTTGACACCCACGACGACACCTCCAAGGACAATGATGTTGCCCATATGGGCGCCACCAAAGAAGAGGACAATGACGCCTACTCAGCGCCACCGCTGACATGGTCATCCACTCACCAAAACCCGACGATGAGATCAACCCACTTCATTTCTTTGGAAGTCCCTTCAACACCGACGATAGGAGAGAGTGTCGACAAGCGAGCTGTGGATCCTATCATTTTGCCGACAACGACAGGTGCATTGTCGGCAACCCCGCTCCGGTCAACTTCCACGATGACACTAGCGTGAGCCCCCGGGCGCAGAAGGCACACCCATCAGCCACGACATCAATGGAACATCGGCCCTAACAAAGATATGAGGTATGCCGCTATCCACCTGACAATAACGGTACTTCTCTGGTTCATCTGCATGCCAAGCTAGGCGTGATCGGAGGACTGGGACACCTCCGCATGAGGTCCGCTTTACTGCTTCAAGTTGCCGAGCAGCGACGATGTTACCAACAACCTCGTGAAACCTCAACAGGGCGATGACATGATCTACTACATCTATGCCCTCAACATGGCGCCAGCCCCGTACGACTACCTCGGCAATTCCGGGGTCGCCAATAGGCTCCACGCTACACTATGGGAAGCACTACAGTGGGTGACCAACACGACGAATGAATCAATCCAACCCGCTCATCGTCTCGACATCCTTCCACCCCATTCGTCGCATGACTCGGCAATGACAGCTAACCAGCCGGCGCCCTCGACTCTCGATGACATCGACGTCCAGTACAACTACGCCCTCAAGCTCACCAATAAGCTTCACAATGAGCTTTGGGTTGCGGTGCAACCGGAGGCACCTAACACGTTAACCTTGGCGATCCACCTCGCCCCATAGTTTGATGCCCGGTCTCCTACGAGGTCTTCAACAAGCTTTGACTTGCGAGCTCCACCGACAACGACATGAGCAACATCGAAAGTTACGGGTGGGAGGACTGACTAGGACGCTGCTCAAGGTAGTTGGCGTCCACCTACCGACATCCTCGCCTTTGATGCAAGGCTTTCCGGTGATCAACATTATGACAGAGGAGCTAAGGCATAATTTCTTGTCATCGATGCCAATCTTCTTCCTCGACAACCACTGCTACTCTGCCACGACATTATCAAAGGTGCTACGGGATGTTCTCCAACCAGGTGGGATATTTCGCACACTCTTGCGGTTGGCTTTCAACCATCGACATACTCGTCTTCAATGCAAGCCTTCACGGCGAGCATCTTGCTAATGAAAGAGCTATCACATAGCTTCTTTCCATTAGTGTCGGTCTTCTTCTTCAACGACCACGACCTTCACCCGCCAAAGCATCTCACGATGTTCCTAAGGGCCGTAAAAGCAATGAACTTACATTCATCATCATTAGATAAGGTTAGCATCCTCATCTTCGTCCAGCTCATTCACTCGATAAAAGCGGATGCAACAATCTTCGGAGCCTGCTACTTCGACAACTCCATCAACATCAACAGCCATACAATACCAGAGCATGAGGACGCGCTGTCTGGAAAAGGGGGAGATGTCATAGCCCATGGCAGGCCGGCCCAATAGGCCACGCTACAAGCGCACGCAGGGGAGGGCAGCAGCCCTACGACTACTACCGCCGCCGTCGTCAGCTTCGTCGTTAAGAACATTCTATTTCGGGAATAAAATAGAGATAAAATAGGAAATAGAATAAGAGGTTTCTTTAGATGCAGTCTTCCCCGGACTATAAATGCAAGGGACTTGTAGTCATTTGGAACTAATTAGAAAAATTAAACGTTAACACCTAACAGCTCTCCAGCTCTGTCGCTCCCGCTCTTCCTAACCCTAACCGCCTCGGGCCACCGCCATCTACGTTACCGCCAGCAGCAGCCAGCGCACACGCGCGCTGCAGCCGGCACCGTGCCACGCGCGCCACCACCCATCCTCCGCCCGTTGCCACCGTTCGTCGCCGCACGCGCACAGTCACATCCGTTGGAACCCGTCCGGACTGACATTTTTATATTTCGGATAAATTTTTGTCTTCGTTCGCTAGTACAAACGATTTTAGGCTGGCTAACAATGGCGACCAACTCAGTACCTTGGCTAATGTCCGCCGCTTCTAATAACTTTTACTGAAAGACATTCTAAGGTAAGTATATTTGTATCGAAATTAGTAGAAGCGATGTATTTTGCTCAAAAATCCACTTGGCAAAGATGTATTTTGCCGAGTGCGAAGAAAACATGAAGCTAAGATGCAATTTCCTTGCATTTTGCTGAGTGCCGGAAAGAACACTAGTACAGGATTTAACTTCCGTGGCGGTTTTTGATTTTTTGCGTGGCGGGTATTGAAACCGCCACACAGCTAGGGTCACGGTTAATCGAACGATTAAGCGTGGCGGTTTCTGTCCGCCACGCAAAATCGATCAACCGTGGTGGTTATTTAACAAAAACCGCCACGGTTAATAGATTAACCATGGCGGTCATCTTTAACCATGGCGGTTTTTGTAATATAACCGCCACAGTTAATTAATTCAGGATTAATAAAAAAATTCGAAAATAGTATAAAATTATAAATTATGATTTAAACCACATATTAAATAATAAAATAAGAGAATATTGACATAAATCTTAAACATACATCACAATTCGACGGTTGGGGCTGTTTTATAGCCCAGACTTTTTACGTGGCGGATATTATTATAAAACCGCCATGGTTAATAGGTATTAACCATGGCGGTTTTTTTTTACAAAGCCCGCCACACAAAATCCATTAACCGTGACGGTTTTTCCCCTGTTCGAGAGGCTGCCGGGACAACTATTTTACGTGGCGGTTTTTAAAATGTCCGCCACGGAAAATAAAAACCGAACACCTCGCAAAATCAATCCTGTAGTAGTGGAACACTCGCAAAAATACATCTTTGCAGAGTGAAAAAAAAACACTTGTTAAAGCCATTTTGCTGAGTGTTTTTCTTTCGTGTGTTTTTGATTTGGCACGCAACGAAGCATAACCCTCTTTTTCTAGTGCCCAATAAAAAAACACTCGGTAAAGAATGGCATTCCAACAGTGAAGATCTATTTGCGATTAAGAAAAGGCCCTGTTTGTTTCCGAAAGTCCTAGTCCAAGGCCTTTTGAAAAAAAGTCCCTCAAGGTCACGGAGAGGTACTTTTAGGGAGTTTTAGTAAAAAGTGTCAAAAAAGTCTTCCTCTGTTTAGTTTCCCACCTTTCCTATTCCTCTTTCGAAAGAAATTTCAAAAAAAATCTTGCAACCACGACGTAGCAACGTTCTGTCCAGAACGGTCACTGCAAAACAGCAGGGATGCTGCTCAAGTGCTGCTGATGCACGCACGCACGCACGCCATAAAAAAATTGTTTAAAATTTGTTGTTATTTTTCCATAGAAAAATATTATTAATTGTCTCTTGTCTGCTGTGGTAAAATTGTGCTAGCTAACACTTGATGATAGATTTCACCTTTGGATGATAATCCAAGGGTCTACCATGTTGCAAGAAATGTTGATTATTTTTCTTGTGAAAGAGATATAGCAACTCCTTAGTTTCCTAGGGTCCTTTCATGAAAGACTCCTAGAACCAAACACCACCTAATTCTTGTGCAAGTCGAAGCTTTTAAAATTTTCAAATTTTTAGGGAATTTTCAATGTAGTGTAAAATTCATGGTGTTACAGCCACAATCTAATCTTGGGCGAGACAGATCGCACAAAGATATGTGTCTTGCAATTTTCAGCAAGTCAAATATAGAACGATGTGCCTATTGCAGTTTGAGTCAAAGATAGTCACGTTTGATTTCTCTAGGCCCAAGTCAAGTTTTGGAATTGCCCCCGATCAAAACCCACAAAACAGCGAGCCAAAGATAGAAAGATGTGTGTCTTAGGGATTTTATATTTGTCTTATAAGATCTCGGGACGTCGTCGTTGCGCCTGATCTATTGCACGCAGTCCGCGTCCATGGAGACGGCGGCGGCTCTACCCGACGACTTGCTCGCAGGCATCTTCGTCCGTCTCCCGGCGCGCAGCCTCGCGGCGTCGCGTGGCATCTGCAAGGCGTGGCGAGACCTCATCGACGAGCGGCAGCTGCTGGTCCGGTTACTCCTCCCACACTCGGTGCGCGGCCTCTTCCTCAACTACCAGGACTACAGGAGACCGCACTTCTTGTCCCGGCCGATGCCGGCATCGTTGCCGGAGGCCGGCGGTGGCCTCCGGATCGACGGCAAATTTGATTTCATCGAGCGAGAAGACCCCTACGGTTGGTCAGAAGTTGTAGATCACTGCAATGGCCTCGTCCTCTTCGTGGAGAGCCATGCCAAAGTGCTGCACGTGTGCAATCCAACCACGCGGTGGTCGGCGCGCCTGCCACCGTGCCCGTCTTCTATTGCATTCTCCTACACAGCCTTGGAGTGGGTCAGCCGCGTGTTCCTCATGTTTGACCCTTTTGTTTCACCGGAGTACAAGGTGTTGTTGCCATCCGCCGAGCCAGGGAAGAAGCAGATGGCGAAAGACCGCCTGATGGAGTGGCCACCGTCGGCATGGACGACATGGCATGAGTTCTCGTCGAGCACCGGGAGGTGGGAGGAGAAGGTGTTCCTCCGGGAAGGTGAGGCGGCAGGGGCAGCAGCGGACTTGTTGCTGTACGAAAGGAGAGGGGTCTTCTGTGTGGAGCCCCCCTGCCGTTATGCTGCATACTGGAATGGTGCACTCTACATACACTGGCGTGGTGATTTTGTATCAAGGTAAATAAATGAATCTGTATTTGTATGAATTTATATCGATGAATGCATTAAATTTTCTCTCAATATATGTATGTCTGTTATTTGCAGACTATCCTTGCAGGATGATAAGTACAGAGTGATCAAATCGCCGATACAACTTGCCGAGAGCCAGGACAGTGATGTACAGTCTTTTCTAGGTAGATCGGAGAAAGGGGTGTACATTGCAGTTATTACTAGCAAAACTGTGCCCAAACTTCGAGTTTGGACTCTCAGCGAGTCTGGTGGCCGTATGGAGTGGGTGCAAAAGGATAAAAGTAACCTCAACATCAATTCATCGTCATGGAGGATAGAAAAGAATAAATTCGATAAGCTGAAATACTGGATTTTAGATCGTGATGATAAAGTATCACTGGTAGAACAAAATGTTTCCTGGAACTCTGACGACGACAACATTGTGGATGTCGCAGATGCCAAACCGAATTGTCCACCATATGTCGTGTTCCTTGGATTTCATCCCTACAAGGAGATTATTTTCTTGTGTAGAGCTGTTGATGATAAAGTTGTGGCTTTTCATTTGAACAGCCTGAAGGTTCAGTATTTAGGTAAAGTACACCTGAATACATACAATCTTGGTATTCGTGAATCATTTGTGTATGCACCCTGCTTAATCAAAGATTAATTACTGGGAGTCATTTGTCTGAGTGGTCAACCTTTTGTGCTTTTGAATAATGCAGTTGTCACACTTTGCTATATCTATCAATGTTTTTATTTATCCTGCAAGTCCCTATGTAAGTGGTAACAGGAACTGTTGTGTCTTGGAACATTTTGTCAAGAAGAACAATTGTCAAATTTTAGATAAACTCTTCTTTCTACACGTGGTGGCCGGCGCGCCTACCACCGTGCGCCGCTGGCGCCTTCTTTTACTAGGATGCCTGGCCGAACTGGTGCTGCCGCACATTCCTCCTGTTCGACCCTTTTTGTGTTGCCGGCAAGGTGCTGTTGTTGCCCGCCGAGCCAGGGAGGAAGCTGATGGATAAAGGTGGTGCATACCTCTATGGAGTGGCCACCTTCGGCATGGACCATGTGGTATGAGTTCTCGTCGAGCACCGGGAGGGGGAGGCGAAGATGTTTGTCCGGGAAGGCGAGGTGGCTGGGACAGCTGGAGACTTGCTGCTGTACCAAAACCATTGGAGTGTCGAGCGCCCATGCCGCAATGCTGCGTACTGGAAAGGGTGCAGTCTACATACATTGGCGTGCGGAATCTGTATCAAGGTAAATAAATAAATCTATATGTGTATATGTGTGAATTTATATCGTTCGATGTATTAATTTTTTTGGATATATGTATGTGTGCTATTTTGCAGACTATCCTTGCTGGATGATAAGTACAGAGTGATCAAATCTCCACTACAACTTAACAAATGCAATAACGATGGTTTACAGTGCAGCAATTGCTAGGAAAGGTTTGGCCATACTTCATGTTTGGACTCTCAGCGAATCTGATGGTAACATGGAGTGGGTGTCAAAGGATCAAAGCAACCTCAGGATCAATATTTACATGGTCATGATCATTGGAAACAATGAATTCGATGAACTGAAATATTAGATTTTAGATCTAAAACCACAATATTGGAACCTTGATCTCGATGATGGAAGTTAGAACCAAGGCATATCACTAGTAGAACAAAATATTTCATGGAATTTCGAAGACAACATATATCCAATTCAGAAATTATATATAACGAATTGAAAATTGAAGGAGTACACAGCCAATTCTTGAGCAAGATCATACATGGGAATGCCAAGATTTATTCGCCACCTTCAAGCATGAGATTGCTTTTTTAAGAGAGGTGCACAATTCTATTTTGCAAGCATCAATCCATGTTAGCATAGTTAGAGATCAATAGTACACACCTTCATAGCATCAGTGCAATCCAGTTCTTGAGGAGCTACCTTCCTCAGGCATCAAACCGCCCTTCAGCATACACATAGTCCGGATGAGCCTGTTTGGCAAAAATAGCGTCACCAAAAGCTTCAAGAATGGATATGAGACAAAAACAACTTTCCTCATAAGAGCTTGAGCTGTGCCAAACAGGCTCTTTTATATCTGCGATCTGGCGATACCGAAGCACACCAGAGTGCAGAGAGAGTGTGTTCACTTCCCGACACCGACCTTATGGTCACCGCAAGGTTCTGGTGTGGCGAGAATCCTCAGTTGAAATCTCAGGGCCCGAGAGACATCATCTCGATAGTTTTCCTTTCTTAATTTGTCGCCGCAATATCTTGATCTCCGCTGCTGCCTCGATCGTCCCAACTCAAACCAACTCTAGCCGAATTATGTGCATCTGAGTTATACTTTGAGATGTGAATTGTAGGGAATGCTATTGCACAGGGGACCTCTACCGAAGCGACATATTTTGTACCGAGAGCCCAATCACAAGCGCTCGGTAGAGTCTACCTCTACCAAGAGCCGCTCTCACAGACCTCAAGCTCTCGGTAGAGGTCCCGTTGCCGAGCCCAACCCCTCGGTAATGCGGGGCTCTCGGTAGAGGGTGAGTCTACGAAAGCCAGCCCTCCGCAAAAACTCAGTTCTCAGTAGAATCGATGCCTTCATGTTTGTCAGTGGCCTAACGCGCCCTTGTCGTCAAGTCTACCGAGAGCGGGAGTTAGGCGCTCGGTAGATTATGGTCAAATTACCGAAGCGAGTGGCAGGTGCTCGGTAGATTATGGTCACTCTACCGGCGTCAACCTGCATGCCCTCAGTAATGCAGTTTTGTCAAGAGCCTTTCCCTTTGGCTCTCGGCATATTTTTTTTTATTTTGGCATCCCAACCTGACAAACAGAACCTAATAAGTCATTTATCACATCCATACAAACTTGCAGAATTTGAAATGTGCATAAGTCATTTATCATTCTCAGGCCTCTCCACTGGAAATTGTTCTCTCAAAAAAAAAATTGTAACCTTTTTATACGAACTTGGATGAAGACAAACTTTGCACCGAGTACAGCTCAGCACGATGTACCATCTAATCTTGGGCGAGACGGATCGGACAAACATACGTGTCAATTGCAGTTTTCAGCAAAGTCAAATATAGAACGATGTGCATATAAAAATGCATTTTGAGTCAAAGATAATATCGTTTGATTTCTCTAGGCCCTAGTCACTTTCGGTGCGAGGCCTCTTCATCAACTACCAGGACTACGAAAGGCCGCACTTCTTGTCCCGGCCGATGCCAACATCTTTGCCGGAGGCCGGCGGTGGCCTCTGGATCGACGGCAAATTTGATTTCATCGAGCGAGAGGATCCCTATACCGCTACACTGCGTACTGGAAGGGTGCACTCTACATACATTGCCTTGGGGAATTTGTATCAAGGTAAATAAACAAATTTATCTACGTATGTGTGAATTTAAATGGATCTATGTATTAATTTTTTTTTCAATGTGTGTTATTTTGCAGACTATCCTTGCTGGATGATAAGTACACAGTGATCAAATCTCCACTACAACATAGCGAGTGCAAGAACGGTGGTGTACGGTCTTTTCTAGGAAGATCAGAGAAGGGGGTTTACATTGCAGCAATTGCTAGCGAAGGTTTGGCTATACTTCGAGTTTGGACTCTCTGCGAATCTGGTGGTGACATGGAGTGGGTGCCAAAGGATCAAAGCAACCTCAAGATCGATACATGGTCTTGGTCGCCGGAAAGCAATGAATTCGATGAACTGAAATATTGGATTTTAGAACGAAAATCAGAATATTGGAGCCATGATTTGGATGATGGAAGGAAGAACCAAGGCATATCACTAGTAGAACAAAATGTTTCATGGAATTTTGAAGACGACAACATTGTCGATGTTTCAGATGACGAAGAGGAGGTTCTCCCATATGTTGAATTCCTAGGATTTCATCCATACAAGGAGGTTGTCTTCTTGTGTAATTATGGTGATGCGGTCGCTTTTCATTTGAACAGCCCAAAGGTTCAGTATTTAGGAACAGTACGCCTTGCAGGTGAGTACAATCGTGGCATTCGTGAATCATTTGTGTATACGCCCTGCTTAATTGGAGGCTATAGCAGTTATGAGCCTTAGTTAGTGGCCAACATCTTGCTCTTTTGAATAATCTTGTTGTCACTCTTCGCCTTATATATCTGTCTAGTTTATTTATCCTACGAGTCCTTCAATGTAATCGGTCATTGGAACCCTTCTCTTTAATTAAATTTTAATACTGAATTATTGTTCAGTCTTGGAACACGCTGTCAGGAACTGCTATTTGCAGATCTTGGTATATGAACTATTCTCGCTGCTCCAGCATCATCAAGATGACCCTAGCTATAATCAGAAAAAATATCTTCTTAGAAAAACAGAAAAAAAAATCATGATAGATTTTAGGGCAGTTGGATCTATCTGCTGATAGATTTGCTAAATAGAATGGAGTAGTAGAAAGAAGAAATCAGGCTGTTGCAAAAATGGCAAGATGCATGATAAAAAAGCTAAGCACTGCCGACACAATTGTGGGGTGAAGCAATCACTATATACTTAATATTGCTCCAACCAAGAAGCTAGAGAGGGGGTCACTTCTTATGAACCCTAGCATTGAAAGAATGGCGTGGTTGATGCTGATCGCATAGGGACTGAAGATCAACACGTAGATATTCTGAAAAAGCCTTTGGGCAGGATCAGATTTGTCGAGTTGAGATCAAGGCATGTAGTGGTTGAAGTCTAGCAAGATTAAGGTGGTGATTCCTTAGTTAGAATAAGTTCATTGTCCTTGATGTAATATTGTTGGAACTATTAGGTTTATGCTTTTAGTAGTATGTATTAGATGGCGTAGAATTGCGGGTAGCTGGTGTTGTGCCTAGCCCATGCTGTCACCGCCATCTTGGTCTGCCCCATCGCGACGTTGCACTGCGCATGCCCACGGTCATCAGTCCAGAAAAGTAGGAGATCTTCGAGCCCGTCTTGCGGCGGGTGGTTGAGCCTTAAGCCCATGTATCCTCTATATCTGGAAATTTACTGCGCCTTGGTCCAAGTGAAAATCATGTATGGATATTTTTGGGTGTCATCTGCTGGCAACGATGATGCCTAGGGCGAAGCCACATTGTGGCTTGAGGGTGCCCAGACACCCCCAAAAGTATGATAAACCACTAGTAAAAATAAAATTTCACAATGTTTATAGATAAATTCTCCATATCTATAAGAGAAAAGCACCCCCCTCTAACTTGTTTTGGCTTCGCCCCTGATGGTGCCACCTTGGACGAAGCGCACGATGTACCGCAGCAGCGGCAGCCTTCACGAATGCGCAGAGAAGGAAAAAGCCCGGCTCGAGGGAAGGAGACCAGCGGAACAGTTGTGTCTGGTAGGAAGTGGGCCTACGTTTTATATAATTTCACAAAGTCAAAATGACAAACTATTGGAAAGAGTCTACTTTTTCACTTGGCATATATTTTGGGAGTTGCCAAATCATAATTTTAGCCAAGTGTAAATTTTGGCAAACTGTTATATTTTTAAATACGCAACTGCCTTTTTTATTTGCTATACATAGTAATAATATAGAAAAAACATTTTATTGCCCCTGCAACGCACAGGGCACACACAGGTTTGCTAACATGACGCGTGCACGTCTGAATCCGCGTCATGGTCTCCTCGCATGACCACACCACAGGACGCACCATAGTGCTTTACGCCGCCGTGCCGCCACTTCTGAACAAGTCCTTGTTGAATACCCAGTCCTCGATCATCTCCTGCGCCGCTCGCCCCTGCTCCCCGGCACAAGGTGTCCGCCGCGTACGGCGGCGACGCACGAGGGCGCCATGCTTCTGCGTACCCGGCGAGCCTCCCTTCATGCTGTCGGCGCCGCCCGGGCGCTTGTCGCGCCACGGCGCTGGGGCGTCGTTGAACAGCGGGCGAGCCCGCCCCAGTCAAGCTCCCGCAGCCATGCTTCCATGGACACCACCCCGACCTGCGGCGTCACGGATTCCTTCGTACAGGAGCACACGCAGCGTGACGACGGCGCCCACGTAGCAGCGCCTCCACCTCCCTCTGGCGCTCTTCATCACGTCGCCGTGCATCGCCGCCACGACCGCGTTGCTGGCGAATTTCGAACCAGCGTCGCCTCGGACGCCCAGCGCCGTCCTCACCTCGGCGTTGTTCATGAACTCCGCTGCGCGGCAAGCTGGGCCTCCAGCGCCGTGTCCGCACCGCCACATCGAACAGTGACGCGAGCCCGCGGGCGTTGCGCAGCCATGCCAGCACGTGGTACCACGCGGCGTCCGTCGCCCGCCCCACCGCTGCGGCAGCCGAGCTGCCGCCTCCGCCCGCATGGCCTCCGCCCCGCGCCTCTCTGTTTCACGCCGATGAGGCCCATGAAGTAGAGGACATCGGGCGCGCGTGGTCACCTGAGCCACCGGGTGCACCAAGCCGTTGCCGATGGCCACGCCTTGCAGGTTGATACGCTCATGCTCCGAAGCGCCGGATTTGTGGCCAGGATAAGTGCCCCCGCCGTTGGGATGGTCTTGCCGGGCGTAGCTCGCCGGGGTGAGGAAGAGCGGGCGAGCATGGAAGGTGGCATTGGGCTGTCCCGAGAGGAAGCACCTGGAGCGCGGTGAGGACGTCTTCCGCGACGACGGACTGGGATGTGGGGATGGACGAGGGCGATCGCGCCGTGCTGTAGGCGGTGCCGAGCGGGCTCTCGAGGAAGAGGAGTCCGAAGCGGCGGTTCCACGCGTGGGGTTGGGCGACAAGTGGAACACCGAGGAGGAGGTGTTGGAGCTGCTGCCCGGCAACAGAGAAGACGAGGGGCCGATCTGGAAGAAGTTGCTGGTGAACGAGGATAAGCCAGGACCACCCTCAAGCCAGACGAGGATCGGCGTGGTTGCCAGCGGGTTGCCGGGTCGCTAGCCTCGTAGAAGGCGAAGTAGAGAGATGCGTTGGTCCTGGCGGGGATCGGCAGGTAGCCGGACTTGGTTGGGAGGGCTTCTCTGGGAATATAGTGGCCGCCGAGCCTGCTGCTGAGGCCACGGTGGCAGGATGACCACGCAGGAAGGAAAGTGGGAGAGGAGGTGCCATTGGCATTGCGTCTAGCTTTGCTTTGCCTGAATGGTTTGCCCCATCCGAGAGATAACTGAATATGTTGGTCAATTGTGAGGTTGGGTGAAAAATCTTCTTTGACAAAGGGAAACTTTTTTCCTTTCAAAGATTATTAGATTGGCAAAAGGAAAATTGGATGCGAGTTTTGTCTATTGCATCGCGTGACTTTTGACTTTTAGTCTGTCTGAATTGTCCTGGCGTAGGCGTGTTAACTAGTCAAGGATCAGCGTGTGTTGCAGTTATTGATCATGTGCATGGCCTTGATTATCCAAACATGGAACTGTGGAAGACCAAGACTGCAGGAAACAGGGCAACCGACAATTCCTAAGAAAATGAAATTTCTACACTAGCACGGGAAAGGTAATGCACGGGATTTGAGCATTTGACGGGACCGTCGCCGTCTAGATTTCCCACGTGAGACAGACAAGGACTTTTCAGGCCCCTCTGCAGATGCAAAGCACACAGCCACTGAAGGACAGAAACGGCGACCGGAGGGAGGGTGTGAATGGGAGCCTTGATTTTCCTTTTCAATTTTGGGTCATCGGCTCAACCCTAACCTCAAAAGCGAACTCACGAAGGTACGAGTGATATACGTGCTAACTGGTAGCAAGATATCAAAGGCGAAGTGTCAGGCTCAAAGAATCGAACGCAACATACGGAACAAAAATCGGAGCTCAAAAAAAGAATAAACCATGGAATAAATAGCTAGAAGGAATATCCGACGCAAATCCACTCAAGCTGAGATAATGCAAAGCAACAACAAGTAAATAATACTCTAAATGAATATTGGTAGAAGTGACCTACGGGAACAAGGAAAACATTTTGGACCAACACACAACCGAGCACTAAAGCTGCTTGCTTCTGTTAGGCTTTGGAAAAAAGGAAAACACCTAGAGATGAAGCACGAGATCACTACAAAGCAGCACCTCTACGCTTAGCTAAATGAACGTGAAACATACTGTTGTTAGATGGTGACAAGGCTAAGAATTAAGCTATTAAAACAAACAATTTGCTGCTGGACTCGAAGAACAAAACCGAAGAAAACTATTAATGCATTTCGTCTGACTGAAACTGAGTTCTCGAAAGCTGGAAATTGCACACACGCACCTCATCTAACTAACCTGCACAAGAAACAATTTAGTGGCTCGATGGCCAACTTCACATTAGAGGAAAAAAATCGACCTTTTGTTGGAGTAGAAGCCGAGCTTGGTGCAGGGGTGGACGACGCGGTCGGCTTGACGCTGCTACCGACCTGCTCTGCTGCTTCTTGGGTGGAGCAGCGCGCCCAGAGCTGAGCAAGTCGCTCAAGCTCCAGGGAAGTGCGCCTTCCTTGAATCAACAGCTGCTGCCTTGCGCAGCTGACAGCCCTGGCCGGCTGACCGGCTAGCAGACTTGGCCGCCTGCTGTCCGCCCATGAGTAGCAGGTTGCCTGATGGATGGCAAGCTGCTGCTGCTGTGCCTGTCCTGCTTGGTCCGATGGATGGCCGGCCCCTGATTGATGTCGAACTGCTTGGCCGCCTGATGCTCCAAGATTGCTGACCTGCAACAGAAACACCGAAGACCACACAAGATCCAAAAATCCAACGACAATCACAGCAAAGGGAAAGAAAAGGATCCAAACCCCTGGAGGCGACAGGGAGCTTTGGGGCTCCCCTTCCCCAACGAAAAACACCGCACAAAAGTCACCAAATTGATGTTCTTGGACCTCTAAACAAGAACTCTAAAATTTGGGAGAAAATAAGAACGAAAATAAGAGAGGCAAAAAGGATGAGAGGGCTGCCCCTCGCTATATAGTCTGAAATCCTCTTTCCCAAACTACGCCTAGATACATATGAGATGAACCGCTAACTGTTAGCGCGAGGCCATCTCGGATGACCAGTGGGCGCATGACATACAAGGCGCCCCACGACAGTCGTCCTTGTCGAAGTTTGCGGAGGTTGTGGACATTCCGCAGGGACGTGCACCTGGGGGGAGGGCGCCGAGGATCGATGGATCCTGGCGCTGGACATCTAGCGGGCAGTACTCCTCCTCCTCAGCCTACCGGCGTTCTTCCTTGGAAGATCTGGCCTGGCAGGGAGCCGAGGAGGTTTGGAGAGCTTCGGCACCTCCAAAGGTGAAATTCTTCATGTGGCTGGTGTTGCACGGGCGACCATGGACAGCGTAGCCCGGTTCCGCCACGGTCTGCAGCCTCCGCTTGCCGCCGCTCTCTCGTGACCAAGGGGACAAGACTATCGACCACTTGTTCATGGCATGCGTCTTCGGCCGGCAGGTCCGGCACCTCATACTGTCATGCGTCGGCCTCGACGGTTGTGCCCCCGCGGACTCTAGACTTGTCGACTAGTGGCTACGGTCCCACGATTGGTGGCACAAGACGTTAGGCGGCCGTTCGACCGCCGTTCGCTTAGTGTCTTGGGTTATCTAGAAGGAAAGCAACAAGCACACTTTTGACGGCACCGGGCGCCGAGTGACGCCCTCATCGACCGCTTCAAGTCTTGCTTGATCTAAGGCGAGTCCCGGGTATTAGCTGGATTTCGAGGTGTTTCGCCGCCGCTCGCGTGCTTCCTTAGGGTTTGGCGGTTTTTCTTCTCTCAGCGAAATAGGTTTCTTCCTAAGTACAACTTGTTAGCTCCACCGTTCTAGCCGGTGCCTTTTGTTAGTGTGTCGCCTAGTATACCTTTGGCATCTCGCCCGGTTGTATGTCTAGGATGTAACTAAACTATCCCACTTCTCTTAATGCAAAGCGGGCAATGTCCCGGTTTGAAAAAAAACCCTAAGGCTATTTTTCGTCCGACTTGGGATAATTTGATCCAACCGGCTGGCGCCTTCTCACCTCAGAAGCCGACCCGACGCGAACTCCGACGCCACCACGTGTCGCCCTTCCGTCCACCGGAACATCCGCCGGGTTTTCAAGCCCAAACCCACGAAACCTGCCACCAATGGTTTTGAGGCTCAAACCACCAAACCCGCGCCTATGGTTTTGAGGCCCAAACCACGAAAATCAGCGCCGATGGTTTTGAGGAAAACCATCAAACCTCCTTGACACGTGTCATCGCCCGTCTTGACCACCCGAGTCACCAAGTCATCCGAGCGCCGCCGCGCTTGCATGCTCGTCGTCTTGACCCGATCGACACAGTCCGCCATGTCCTCTTGCATTCGCCGATGTCCTTGATGTCAGCCACCATGGCTAGCCACCCGGCAATCCGGTCCCTCGGTCCATGCCTCACGTCCGTCCTTCACCTCCGCGGTCCGTTGGCCCGGCACGTCCTCCTTGGCCCTTTCACCTCGCCGTCAGCTACCATCTCCGAGCTCCACACTTGTACACCACGAACCAAGAGATACGTTTCGACACACTCCACGTGTGCATGTGAACATAGCCGCTGCATAAAAGATAAATGAAAATAGAAGTAAATGTTAACTATTGACAATCACTCAATTACAAAACTAAACACATGTGACCTAAATCAACCATATCTTCGCAATCTCCCCTTGATGAGTGCATTGTCAACATTCAACACAAAGACGAGAAGAAGGTAGAAGATAGCACATCCAAGTGAACAAAAGCTAAGACAAAGTCTTTGGATAGCAAACATGGAGCAAAAAACTTGGTTCCCAAAGACATGGGCAAAAAGGCTCAACACAACCAAGCTAAAATGCGGCTAGTCCTCAAGAAGAGGTAGAAACGGACTCAACACCACTAGCACAACTCCGGAACAAACACTTACAATCACAAAACGGCTAGACCCTCAAGACAGAGGCAAAGGCTCAACACATCTAGCTCAAAGTGCTACTCCCCCGGAAATATGCAATCATTGTCTTTGTATCTTTCTCCCCCTTGTTGGCAAATGCACTATGAAATGCATGAAAATACAATGAGAGAGTTTCAACTTTATAGCAATCCAAATGAGAAGATGCTCTAGGTAGTGTCATGGCAACAAGGTCAAGTGCTTAATATGATGCTCTAACCGATCAAAGAGATATGAAATACGGCTTAAAAGCACTTTGATTCAGTTTTAAGCATTTTAGAAAAGGTCTCCACCACAAAGAATAGCACATAGCACATAGCACAAGTAAACTGAAATCTACCAAGTGCTACACATGTATATCAAGTGAACTACCCCAAGCAAAGTTTATACATCATGCAAAAACAAAGCCAACACTTGTCAAATTTTTAAGTTATCTGAGTTGCTGTGCGGTTACAAGCATTGGATAGAGCATGAGTGTGAGTGGTTATCTACAACCGTCAATTAGAAGTTTTTATGGATTTGCCAATTCGATGATATTGAATGCACATAAAAGGTTAATCAAATTTAAATAGTAGTATTTCCATTTTTATATTTGTAGCTTACACTCTAACATGGTAAAATTTCTTTTTTATGGAAATCTTTAAGTGGTATTAGTATTTGGGGTTTATATTGACGAGGGAAATTTGAGACCACAAATGTAAAAAACTTTAGAAGAATTAGGTTTGATTTTGTATGACTAATCAAATAAATCAAGTGTGCATTTGATTGAACATTATACACTACTTTCAAAAGCTTAGATATATAGAAATGATATAAGTATATATATGTGCTTCGAGGATATACTGAAGCCAAACTAAATGCATTTAACACAAAATTTGGATGGTACTGCGCATATGATGAAGTAGAGGTGTGATTGTAATCAACAACTCGCCACGAGTTAAATTTGACCACTACTATTGCCGTAAATATGGCTACAAAGCTCAACCTAAAGCAAATGATTTAACAAGCTCTAATTTTAATCTAACTTACAAGAGAATAATATTTGCGTGTATCGATCCTTTTTTCGCTAAATAAGAATATTTTTGGCTAAACAAAGCTTCCATGGAGCACATGAAAAGTTGAATCCTAAAAATTAATCAGTAATACCTTACAATATATTATGACTAATAAGAAATAACATATATGTTAAATAGGACCAACCATTAAGAAACCTCATTCGAAAAAATATAAAAATAATCTCAATTATCAACAAATATTATTAAAAAATAAACTAATAATATTGCTATGCACACGGTTCAAACAAAGGAAAGAAATAAAAATCCCAACCGCTGAATCAAATTTATCCAAACATATAATAATAATCAATTTCTATTGCTAAAGTATAATAAGCTAGCCCATACAAAAGAATCTAAACCCATGCGGGAGCACGGGGCCGTTGGGATGGTTGTCCAGCGCTGCGCGCCTTAGTGAGGCCTTAATGAGAGGAGACATATGCATCTACTTTCTCAAGCTTAATTGAGGCAATCGCAAGCTATCAAGGTCGAATTCAACATGGGGGCGATCTCCATGATGTCCAACGGACAGACGGAGAGATTCGAGGCCTTTGCATTGCTTCGGTATCACTAGTAACGATTCGATTTTTTTGCGTGATGGCGGCCATTCTTTTCCATGGCGGGCACAAAGTTTGCCCGCCATGGTTATTCTCCGGAGGCGGCATGGTCGGCGGTCAATCACGGTCACCCGCCACGGTTAAAGGATTAACTGGCGGGCGCGCTTTGCTGATGTCCGCCACGTGAAATGGCAATTAACGCGGGCGGGCGCTTCTGGCGCGCCCGCCACGGAAATCTGGATTTTACGTGTATGGTAAATTAAGACGCCCACCGCAGGCTAATCTCGGGACGGTATAAATAGTGTACGCCGCCCCTCATCTTCTCCACGGGTCTTCCTCTTCCAACTTGGGGGGGGCTTGCCCCCAAAATTGATAAAATTTTTGAATTAGAACTTTGGGGTTGGATTTGGGGAGGAAAACACGCTAATTGGTACGTAAAAGGCCTCTCCTCGTCTCATTTTTGATATTTTTATCCCTCTATTTAGATCTATGGAGGAGAGAGAAAACTTATTTTCTCTCCTCTCATCCTCTCTTCCTCTCTTTTTTTTCGCTTTGAGTACTATATAACGACACTTTGCATTCATGGAGAGCGAGGGGAGACAGGATGGAGAGGCGCCGAAAGCTGATTTGGATGTAAGGGATGAAGAGGATTGAGGACGAATACTATGATGAAGTGAGAAAGTTTGTTGCATGAGCGAAGAGACACAGTGAGATAAATCAAGAGAGGCTAATTATATGTCATTGCTCTTGCTGCAAGAATCTCAAAGCTGACACTGTCACCATGGTGCGATCTCACTTAATCATGCATGGTTTTGTCAAGGACTATTTGGTCTGGACTTTTCACGGCGAAGAAGTTCCACCCTTGGATCCACCGACCAATCCAAAGAGGCACAGAAATCCACCAGCCGATCCAATTGCATCTGATATATTCGAAAGCACGGCTGACGTCGACGATTACAATGATCCGCGGTGGCGGTGGAGGGGATGGTGGCGGGGAGACTCCTATGACGCAGCGGCGAGGATGTCCAGATCTTTGAAGATTTGGTGAACCGCCTCGATGAAGACGACATTTTGTTTGGCTACCCGAGATAGCTGGAGAATTTCAAATAGATGAATTAGGCAGCAATTGATCCGCTTTACAAGGACAGTCCAAAGGGTTGCACGGTGCTGAGTTTTAACCTTAATTTGCTGATGTTGAACTCCGCTATGGCTGGTCCGACTCTAGCTTCAATGAGCTCATAAGTTACCTTGCTATCACGTATCCAATGCCTAACAAAGTTCCTGCTAATACGTTGTTGACGGTCATTAACTACATATTTTTATACCGTCAACATTAGTATAAAACTACCAAAAACACAATAGTGATAGGGCTTTTGAGCTAACCATTTCCACAAGTTTTTGGTACTTCACTTGTTTTGCAGGACAATGTTGGAAACATACACATTTCGGGCCAAAAGTAAAGGAAAAATTATAAAGAATAACATCGCCCCTAAATGGACATGAGCAAAGCAAGGAGAAGAGAGGAGAAATGCCCATAAATATGAATATCCACATCTATACATAAGCCCAAGAAGTCAAGGCCCAAATCCAACATGAAATCATACCGGCCGCGGGACATGGGTTTAGTATTTTTGGGCATAACTTTCTCATACAAAATTGGATTCCAGTGATCCAACAGTCAAAACGAAGCTTACTCCGAGGCCCACGCACTCCTAAAAAGTTTCAGCCAAAACGGGCTTTACCTTGGTGCGGCCGCACCTTTGGGTGCGCGCACAAGCACCCGTATGGAGGCGGTTAGGGGCCCATCCTTCTCGAGGCGGTTCATCACTTTCCAAAAAGTGTGTTGCCGACGTTGGTTGGTCGGTTTGGGCTGATTAGGAAGGTGTTCCAATGTCGGTTTGGTTCCTTCCATGTGGGGATGGCCATTTTCCAAAGAGCCCCCTCTCCTCTACCTATAAAAGGAGGCTCTCTCCCCCTCATTCAACACACACCAATTCATATACAACACAAGGAGGAGCCACAATGTAATAGAGAGGAGAGAGTTCCATTCTTCTTCCCCCTCTTAGTTCTAATGGAGAGTGAGAGAGGAAAGGCTAGAAGGAAGTTTGGTTCCTTCTACCGGGAGTTCTCGGTCCGCCCGGTGTGCCGCGGCTCCTAGGAAGTCGGAGTCTTAGGAGTTGTCGGTACCCGCGTCATTGTACCTCTACAAGCTACTTACACTTTGGTGAGAAAGCTTGTGATTATCTTTCGGCTTATTATTCTTCAAGCATATTATCTAGTTTGTTAAAGAATTACGGGATTGATAGTCATTCCTTCGGGCGGTGCTCCGGTAGAAGGACCCGGGGGACTCGTAAGCCTTGTCGACACGCCGGAGTAATAATCACGAAAGTGTAGACGTGGTGTCTAGACTAAGGGTTTTCTATCTTTTGTGGCGCATCCCACGGTTGAGGGGGTAGGCGGCTGGGTTGTGACAGACCTTGTCCATCCCTTGTAATCCCCCACGCTTGGTGTGGCGCTAGGTGCTAAATGCCGGCCTCCATCCCGTTTGGGCGATTGCCGCGTGCCCGAAGTGAGGACATACTGACCAAGAAATCCTCGCCTCAAACCTAAGCCCATAAAGATACCTCGCTATCCATAGTTATCCTAGGGTGACCCTCTCCAAAGATTAGAGCGCTAACCTGCTCCTCGTGGAAAATACGATACCTCGAATATTTCGGGGTGAAAGCTACAACGACAATTCCGTGCGCTTGCGGATTTATCTCGTGTGCGTTAAGAAACGTCAACAAGCTTTACGGCCGTTGTCGGGAATGGTTGTCGTAATTCTCTCCGAGCCTTGAGCACCCGTGTGTTGTATCTAAAAAACAAAAATAGTTATTTGTTTTACCTTTTTCAAATTGAAGCCTACTCCATTTCGAAAACCTTCGCTTCAATGGGGAGTTCACAAGAGCCACAATCTTTTTCAAAACCAAAATTTTTATCCGCTATGAACTCACCCTAATTTAAAAAACTTTTTGGTTCGGGCACTCCATCTCTCGTGACCATTTGAAAAATCTATGTTGCCACCTACTTAGATTTCGAGGAATTATGATCATGCCTCAAAGATTCCTAGCATGATCCAAGAAATTCACATGTGGAATTTGTTTTACGCTCTCCCTCATTGGGAAAGCAAAACAATAGTACACTATCGTCATAGGAAATTTGAATGGGGACCGAGAAGAACTCAAAGACAATTTTTGTCTAGCATTCTTCCCCATCAATGCCTAACAAGGACAATCCTCGATTTCAAATAGGATGAGAAGGAGTCCATAGGTGCAGCCTAGGCCGGGTTTACAATGTTTATACATGTTGGCCTAGACTTGTCATTACCCGATAGTGTGCCTTTGCATATGTTTTTGGGTCTTGACATAGATGTTGCCCTATGCCTTGACATGACCGTTGGAGGGTTGTTTGCACGTAAACCTACAACGAAACATAGGAAAACCCTTGAACACATCCTAGAGAAGCTTGCTTCTCCCGTTGTAGAATATTTTTCCCTCCACATTAATGGCATGTCAAGTATTGAGGAACCCTCATCGGTCGAGCCATTCCCGTGACGCCATTGGAACCGACCGTTGAGCCCTCTCGAACCACGAACACCGAAGGAAGGAATGCTTCGTCCTTTGAGTTCACGATTGAATCCAAGGATGCCGATGGAACCTCGTGAAAACCGGCGCTCGACTTTCATATCTATCTCATCCTTGACTTCAATCTTCTCATCGGCTACCCTCTTGAAAAAAAAAAAGCTTTTTCACGAATAAACCATAGAGGGAAGCCATGATGAGAAGTTGGGAAAGATTGCTTCCGCCTCTCACACCTAGACATCCCAAAGGTAAAGCATCTTCCCAACCAAAACCCGCTCGAGGAGGCGAAGTTTATAACTCTACTCATTTCACCCAAGTTGTTTTCACATCTTAGTGAAAACGAAACACACCACACCCTCACACGAACGCAAAGTCATGTCCCTCTCGCCGCTAAGGCGTTGTTCTTGACAATGGTCAAGATTCAACGTTCGCCCTTCATGACACATCTTTTGAGGAGAAAACCTCATGTGCCATGGACATGCGCGCGGCGATAACTCTTGAGACCAAGCAGAAATTTGTTTTGAGCATAACAAGTTGTCACTTGAGACTTCTCACATGCTCACCTTTGGGTCTTCTTGAGTTTGTCTTGCTTCTAGCCGAAAGTGCTTCGACGAAAATTACAACCACCTCTTGGTTCTCTTTGTAAACCTTTTTAAGAATGGTTGTAAGCCTCGTAGTAGCATGATGACGCTAACCTTGCGGCTTGAGCGTAATGCTAAATTCTTAGTGGTGAAACCGGGAACTTCACCACCATCACCGCAAGATGTTCTCCCACCGGTCAAGCTTACGACCATAAAGAAAGCACTTTGTGGGAGATACCCCGGACTATCTTTAAAAAAAAAGTGAAAAAAAGTCTTTTTCTCTTCTTATTAATAAAAGCAAGAACATGTTATCAAGTTAGTATGCACCTTCGGGTATTCTTGTCGCTAACCATTTCGGTGGAGATCCATTGAGAAGAACAAAGAGGCATGCGACACTTGAGACCATGAGGGCTACATCAAAAAAAAAAAAATGATGCCCATGGATGATGGAAGATGCTCAAGAGGAGACCGGACCTTGCACACTTGATTTTTACACAAAAGTCCAAGTGTGGGGAAGATGGTGACAATCCCAAGTTCCATCCACCAAGGGATCATACAAAAAAAAAAAAAAAAATGAGGGTGAATAAAAGATGATGTCAGCCCTGCCTTGGTAAAAAAAAAAAAAAAAAAAAAGAGAAATAGAGATGGAGAGAAAAGAAAAAAAAAGAGAGAGAGAAAAAAGTAGAAGAGAGAAAGTGAAAAAAAGTAAAAAAAATGATGTCGAAAAATTTATATATATATATATATATATATAATAAGAGAGAGAGGAGCAGGTTGGCCCCGCATGGTCAAGATACATATCAAAGTGCTGCTCGACTCCACCCATCATTGCTTCAACAAGCAAGAAGGGTTTGTCTCTCATCCTTTCTTTGCTTCCATCAAGACCCATGGCCCATGCGCACGTGTGTGTGTGGCCTAGCCTTGAGGTGCACCGGGCAGGGCCATCACGCAAACCGCAACAACAACTTCGATTTGCTTCATCCGTAGATGCTTTGTTGGTAAGAATATCCGTGTATGCAAAGGAAATAAATGTTCACCAATACTCTTACTCATTCGTCTCCAATTGGCCATATAAAATCTTGCTTTCCTAGATTGAGATACATGCTCTTGTTTGGATGAACTCGTACGGTACATCCATAGGTCTTTTTAAATTAAGCGTGGTGCTTAGGTTAAAAAAGATCTCCTTTAATCGAAACTTTGACATGGTGTCAAAACTAGGTTAATGAACTTAGAGCTCTGTTATCATGATCTTTGGGAATATCTTATGTTGGAGATGATCAAGGCTATGTTTTTCAATGCTTCTTTATTTTAGCCTTGCCCGAGTGATGCTAAGGTGAACGGAAAAAAAATATATAATAATAAACAAACAAATAAAATAAATAATAATCATAATAAAGGCTCCACGGTATTCTTGCCAATAGAGCCATGTGTTGTTTTTTGTTTTGTTTCCCTTTGTTTAAATAAAACAGGTACAAGAAATAAGTGTGGGGAGACCTCTCAATCGAGACAATCATGCCCATCCGAGATCTCCCCAACACAAAAGGCACAAACCCCGAAAGCAATTCACGATGGAGAAGGACAAGACTAACAACTACCATTAACTCCTTCCTCTTCAAACGGTGGTTTGTGCTACTCCCTCTCTCACATCCTCCATAAAGTTTCGAGGTCCGAAATTGAACAAATCAAAAAGAAAAACTTCTTGAAAAAAACTCCATCTACGGTCTACCAATTGATTCATGGCATGCATACACTTTATTCCTCGCCAAAAACCATACTTTGATGAGCAACTACCCTGTTAGGGACCCCATGTTCATCTAAACAATTGAGCTTTGAGATATGGGAGAATGACTTGACACTTGCTCTCTTATGCAATGAGACTTGGTTTTATCTTTGAAAATTTAAAATAAAGCATGCTCATGGTTTGACTTAGCCAAATCCTACCAAAGCTTTGAATAATGACAAGAATATCCACTATAGCTACTTCCTACTGTATTGAGTTTTGTCAGGCTCCGTTGATCCGCGTTGAGAGAGAGGCTCATACTCCCAAGATCGAAAACACGTACACCCACATATACACGCCGGTTCTCACAATGAGAATTGCGCACAACATGCATCTTTACCATCCACAAAATAAGTACTCCATTCATTATACCATGATCATCTCTTGTTATCAAAAAAAATGTAGAGAGAAAGATACAGGCTGCAGAAAAAAAAGAATAAGAGATGAAAAATGGACACGTGTCCGAGGGCGAGTAGAGCCCACATCTCCAAAAAAAAAAAAAAAAAAAAAAAAAAAAAAAAAAAAAAAGAAGAAAAAAAAAAAGAAGAAATACGAAAAGAAAAGTAGCCTGTATCTCTCTAGAAGCATACAAAAAGAAGGGAAGAGGATCATGAGTCAAGGAGTAACCACAATAATAATACCACAAATATTTTCCACACACTTTTGCACATTTCGATCTAGGAGTATGGCACCTCTTTCCAACGATCCAGAGCTTGACCCGACAAAACATACAGAGGTATGCGTATGCAACACTCCACTCCAAAGATCCACAAAACCCCGCAAAAAGATAGGATGAGTGAGAGCGAAGAGTGCTTTGACAAGGAAACACAAATGAGTGACTATGTGAGAATCAACCATGGAGCATTGCTATTTTATCTTAAAAAAAAAACCAACCAAGTCTTTACACATGAGTAGTAGCAAGGAGATACGATTTCATGACCGTTCCATTGCTCAATCGCCCAAGAAAACATGGTAGCCACTCTTGAATGCTCACAAAGCAGGTGAGGCCCGGAATAACTTGTATGCGTGTCTACATCTTGGAGATTGAACCACTTTTAGTCCCTATGCCTTCACTCGAGGACGAGCAAAGGACTAAGTGTGGGGAGTTTGTTGACGGTCATTAACTACATATTTTTATACCGTCAACATTAGTATAAAACTACCAAAACACAATAGTGATAGGGCTTTGAGCTAACCATTTCCACAAGTTTTGGTACTTCACTTGTTTTGCAGACAATGTTGGAAACATACACATTTCGGGCCAAAAGTAAAGGAAAACGTATAAAGAATAACACGCCCTAAATGGACATGAGCAAAGCAAGGAGAAGAGAGGAGAAATGCCCATAAATATGAATATCCACATCTATACATAAGCCCAAGAAGTCGAGGCCCAAATCCAACATGAAATCATACCGGCCGCAGGACATGGGTTTAGTATTTTGGGCATAACTTTCTCATACAAAATCGGATTTCAGTGATCCAACAGTCAAAACGAAGCTTACTCCGAGGCCCACGCACTCCTAAAAAGTTTCAGCCAAAACGGGCTTTTACCTTGGTGCAGCCGCACCTTTCG
This sequence comes from Hyparrhenia diplandra, assembly GCA_015847255.1. Taxonomy (NCBI): domain Eukaryota; kingdom Viridiplantae; phylum Streptophyta; class Magnoliopsida; order Poales; family Poaceae; genus Hyparrhenia; species Hyparrhenia diplandra. The sequence goes on from JADLZK010008372.1 coordinate 142,781, forward strand.
TGCGCGCGCACCGCATGGAGGCGTGTTCGGGCCCATCCTTCTCGAGGCGGTTCATCACTTTCTAAAAAGTGTGTTGCCGACGTTGGTTGGTCGGTTTGGGCTGATTAGGAAGGTGTTCCAATGTCGGTTTGGTTCCTTCCATGTGGGATGGCCATTTTCCAAAGAGCCCCTCTCCTCTACCTATAAAAGGAGGCTCTCTCCCCTCATTCAACACACACCAATTCATATACAACACAAGGAGGAGCCACAATGTAATAGAGAGGAGAGAGTTCCATTCTTCTTCCCTCTTAGTTCTAATGGAGAGTGAGAGAGGAAAGGCTAGAAGGAAGTTTGGTTCCTTCTACCCGAGTTCTCGGTCCGCCCGGTGTGCCGCGGCTCCTAGGAAGTCGGAGTGCCGGAGTTGTCGTATTCGTCTTTGTACCTCTACAAGCTACTTACACTTTGGTGAGAAAGCTTGTGATTATCTTTCGGCTTATTGTTCTTCAAGCATATTATCTAGTCAAGTAAAGAATTACGGGATTGATAGTCATTCCTTCCTGGCGGTGCTCGGGTAGAAGGACCCCCGGGACGGTAAGCCTTGTCGACACGCCGAGTAATAATCACCGCAGACGTGGGGTGTCTAGACTAAGGGTTTTCTATCTTTTGTGGCGCATCCCACGTTGAGGGGTAGGCGGCCGGGTTGTGACAGCTTTGTCCGGCCCCTTTGTCCCCCCCACGCTCGGGTGTGGCGCAGTTGCCAAATGCCCGGCCTCCATCCCGCTTTGGGCGATTGCCGGTGCCCGGCGGAGGACATACACATACCAAGAAATCCCTGCTCCGAAACCTAAGCCCATAAAGATACCTCGCTATCCATAGTTATCCTAGGGTGACCCCCGCTTAAAGATTAGAGCGCAACCGCTCCCCTCGGGAAAATACGATACCCCTGAATATTTCCCGGTGAAAGCTACAACGACAATTCCGCGGCGCTATGGATTTATCCGTGTGCGTTAAGAAACGCCAACATACGTGACGCGGCTAAGAAGTTGATCCGCCGCTGGCGATGAGACTCAAAAAGCGCGATGCCCGCCCTAACCATCAGATCCTATATCGGGCGATCAAGATGAGAATTTGATCGCTTGTTCGCGACCGCGGGCGCCGAGTCGATACAAGAGGAATGCCGGATGTCGCATGGACGATGAGCTCGATGAGGAGGGAGGACGACCAAAAAAAAAGAAGAAGGGGGCGAAGAAAACCAAGGCGGCAACGAAGAAGATCATGTCAACACAGGACGCGGAAGAAGAAGGTTACACGTAGAGGAAACCTCCACCACATGGGCAATATTGGGTATGTCGGACACAAGCCGGCGGGCAGGCCCAAGAAAGGGCTAGAAAGGAAGCTAGGGAGCCGATCCGCACGAGGAGGGCTGCGATGAAAGGACACAGACTTTCTCTACGGCCACAAGCCCAAGCCAAAGGTTCGCGACCGCGCCCGATCAAGGAGATCAAGAAGGCTATCATAGAGACCACTGTGGCTAAGAACAAGTGGAGCCTCGAGATTCATCGGGGACACGATGCGCCGACCTTGGCCTTGGGAAACCCCGAGCATCGCGGGTCGCGTCCATGGCATGAGCTCCACGAAGAGTTGGGCGATGGTGGACTCGTGGCAGTCGGATGCTGCCTTATATCACACGAGGTAGAGGTACAAGGAAGGTTTGAGATAGGAAGGTCATGATGAGGCCTTAAAAGAAATGATCAGCTAGTCCATAACATAAGCTTTCACGAGCAACGACCCCAAGATGGTCGAAATCGGGAACCAGATGTTTCGCCAGCCGATATGCCGGTGACACCAGCACCGATGCAGCTTTGGCCCCAAGAACCCCTGGAGTGGATGATGTCACCGAAATGCCACGGTGCGTACTCTTGGTGCCCTGTCGACATGGTGGGCAAGAAGAAGGTTGTGGCTGAGGGGTTTGTACATCCTCACGGAGATTCCCATTCTGAGTACGAAGCGCATGAGATCCCTCCAGAATGTGTCAAAGTCACTGTTGGGTACGTGTTGCGGGTGTATGAAGACATCGAACTGGAGTATCCCACTCATAATGGGGTCAAAACTCTTCTCACTGCTCTGTGTTATGTTGTATTGTCGAACAAGGTGGACATTGAATCGCACAAGTCAAAGTCACCGCCCTTTCATCATACCGAGAGTGGCCCCCGAAGTTCTCCACCGGGCCCCTATGATGATTCTTCCCATGATGATGATGATGGTAGGGACGGCGGAGGCAATGACCCTCCTCATGGTTCGAGTACTCCGCCTGCTCGCAGTCCAGCTAAGGACCCACCGACACGTGAGAAGCAGGCACCTGAGGAGCCGGCACCTAAGGACCCGACACCTTCGAAGCAGACACCTGAGGAGCCGGCACCTGATGAGCAACCGATACTGAGGAAGCAACTGGGGAAAACGCAGTGCCACATCCTATGGAGAGAGTAGGGGACGAGACACTCATCTACACTCGAGGCCTCCAACCGCTAACACCTCAAGCGCCGGGGAAGAGAGGACACCTCCACCATCCAGCGCTGGACCTAGCGAATGCCTTCCACCACCGAAGAAGCCGACATTTGATGAAGAGGAGGTTGTACGCGACAAGCAGGCCTCACCCAAGAGGCCCCAATTATTAATGATTGGGTCCGAAAGGTATGCCCCACTCAAACAACGAGCTATAATATGTTATTAGTCGACTTCTTTTCACAAACTAACAGTTCTAGCCCAGCTTTTCTAGGCCAAAATCCCCACTTCATGTCAGGTTCGTCTCGTATGAATGCCCCGGCAACTTCGAGTTTGGGAAGTACATGATACCTAAGGCCCAGCTCATCGATCAGGAGGCTTGGGAGGCTCGGAAATTCCATGACATAGCTTCACTGTCTATCTTCCTAAGGAGTACTTCCACTACTTTGTTGATGGACAGTTCATTGTTGATGGACAGTTCATCGTTGATTTCCATGACATGTCTAGAGTATTTCGTCGACAGGAGCTTGACATTGCCCAAGTCACCTTGTTTGCTCTGTAAGTGCAATTTTACTTCCAATGTCCCTTGCATCTGTATAGATTCTTTCTTTCAAAAGTACTTATGCCACAACCATATGTCCTTATAGGTTGATGGCCGATGCAGGCAGGAAGTTAAACAATGGTATTCTTTATCTCTCTCCAATGCACATCTATGTGTCACGCCCCACTTTTAATGGGTCGTTAATCACACATGTTTGTGCCGTGATCATGCCACAAACACGCCTATTAGTAAATGATGATGGTAAAATGTAATTAATAGTAAACCGAGCTATAGAAATATAGGATGGAAAGGGGCTTACAAAGGGCGACGAAGGGTCACCAAGTCGGGTTACAATATCGAGTTGGCCAACCGAGAAGCGGTGGATTAACTATGACACGCCCGCATCTCCAAAAGCGCATTTGTGCATGGATGAAATCCGGGCTTCAACGCCCTTCTCCTAAGCAAACACTTTACGAACCCCTACGATACGCTGGTCTTCTACCTTGTCGCCGATCTTACCTTCACATGTGCCGATATCCGTAAAAATAGAAGGGTGAGTACAAACGCATTTCAAAGCAAGTCCCAACTGGGGGTTGTAATTATTAAGGGTTTGGGCCCTAGCAGAAGTCTCTAAAACTGCTCTCGCTAGTTCCCCGGTTATCTCATGTCATCATCGCTGTCATGACACCACAAAGTTAGTCATCATCAAAGTGTATATCTAATCATAGATGTTCCGCCTAGCACTTGCCCATTCCAAGGACGTGGCTATTCGAATAGATTCAATTAACTCTCGCAGAGGTTGTACACTTTCCCCACATGAAGGTCCATCTTTTCCCACGGACGGCTGGTCAAAGGTGGTCCAACGAGATTCCGCACCCGCTTGGATGCCTCCTAGGTATGTCAAGATAATCCTACCACGACTTCGGGGTTGGAAATGGGAAGATCATCTAGCATCCCATTAGCACACAAAGATTGCGGAAGATCACCTAGCATCCGCCAACTCATAAGTTTGTATAACGATATCAACAATGCGCCAATTGTTTTACGTGGAGGATCACAAAGCAACCACGCCAACCCGTCCTCGGAAGATCACCTAGCATCCGAGTCGCTCCCGATAGATCGTTGCCTACGCCGGCCACCTTGGCTCCAATTATACCTCAACCCAACGGGTGTGGAATCAAGTCGCCCCATCTCGACGTGTGGGCGTACGTAATATCACACTAGGTAGAAGGTCTATGAACCGGTTCTTAGGGAGGCGAGTATCTCTCTCCCGCAGAATCCCACACGCCGATTCCCGTAGTAATCCATCTCACTATGAATTACTATCACCCACCTCTTTTGTTGGTTAGGTTCATTAGGGCGTTCTCTTATTACTTTATTACAACGTATGGGCGTAGATAACGTGGATGATTACGTCATCCGCTTTAGCTCCATAGCTACGTTATCGCTCATACCACTATATACTAGTCCGATTATCATTATCATCATTATATCATCACATTATTAAGGTCATGATTAGGGGGTAAGGACTTGCCTCTGGGAGGTTCTTACGACCCGGCAGACGGCGTCGAACGTTCCTAGCTTGCTCCCGCGGGAAAGCACCTACGCGACGGGCGAGACTATCGCAAGAAATATCGCATGATAAAAGAAAGCACAAACAAATCTAGAATTTAAGTGGGCATCAATTAATGGGACAAGAGCATGAAAATGTAGGGCATGATTTTAGAGAAATTATGGAATTAGAATGGAGTGATTCGGAGTTAGGATGAAGGAGATATGAATTTCCAAAGTATTATGAAGGTAAATATGTTAAACTTTGGAAATAAATCCGAATTTTGGTTAAATGGGAAGGAGGTGATATTGTAAGGGAAGGGTCTTGGGTGTACCTAGTTTATTTATAAATTTTCTGGGAATTTTCTGATGTATGGAAAACATATTTTTACATCTCCGTGTACACTTCTCCGTGTGGCCGTAGCAATTTAGATAGGACTGACGCGTGGGTTCAGTCTGCAGTGAGCGCTGCTAGCTGCTGCGTCCGGCCTTTACCGTGCAATGTTGTGGACATCACGTGGGCAACCTGAGGGAGCGGTCAAGCCTCTTACACCCGGGTCCCACCATGGTGACGTGGCGTGCCCCGATTGGTTACATTGACGTGGCCAGGCTCCCTTGGATTCCCTTCACGGGAGGCCTCACGGGTGAGTCCCGTTCGTCGTCGTCCTCGTTCAATCCCCGTTCGGCAGAGCAAACAAAGGAGAGAGGGATGGCCGGCGGTGGTCCACGTCGGCGGCGCACCTGCTCCGTTAGCCTGGGCGGCGGCAAGCGCGTCCGGCGTGCACGGCCACGGCGGCGCGGCGGAGCAGGGCCCCAGCGGCGGCGCGTTCGGTTCTGGTGCCGGCGCGCGGCGGGGCTGTCCACGGGCGTCGGCGTGCGGGATGCCGGTGGCGGTTCCGGCGAGCGCCGGCGGAGAGTGGCAGCGGCCTTGACGGCGTGGTGCGCGCGCGGCTGAGCGCGGCTTGGCATCCACGGCCGTCGCGACTACGGCGAGCGCGGCGTGGCCGCAGCGCGCGCAGTACATGGCGGCGTGGCGACTCTGGGCGCGGCGGTCACGACTCGGCGCGGTGCGGCAGAGCGGCAACGTGCTTCGGCGAGGGTGATGTTGTGCGCGGTGCGTCGGCCAGGAACGGCAGCGAGCTCCGTTGGCGTTCCGGCGCGGCGACGACATCAATCGAGGGCGGCAGTGGAGCTCCAGCGGCGTCCGAGCGCAGCGGCGGGCGAATCGCGAGCACGGCGTCTCCGGCGTCCTCGTCCTCGTCCTCGACACAGCGCTCAGCGAGCTGGGCGGCGGCGAGTCTCAGGTGGCGCGGAGCTGACGCGACGGAGGCAGGGCGCAGTGCGCCCATGCAGGCCTCGGCGTCGCCGTTCCGGCGCTGAGCTCGGGATGGCGCTCCTCGACGGCCCGGGGCGGCTATTTATAGGCGCCGGGGGAGCTGCGGCTTGCCGGAGATATTTTCCGGCAGCCATGCTCCAGCTCATCGCGACGAGACAAGACGCGGCCGGCATCGGCAAGTCAGCGGCAACAGGGGCCATGGGCGAGCTCCAGCGCGGCATCGATGGGACGCGACGTTGCCGGCATCAGCGAGGTCAGTGGTGGCGCTGCAACGACGTCAACCGGAACAGTGCTGCATCAACTCGGCCGGACGCGAGGGCGACGCGGCGGAGTGGGGCCAGGCGTGAGCTGGTGCCGTAGATGTCTCCCGACAAGGTGGACCCGTTCACTGTGAAGAAGTCAAGAGCTCTATTCAGCGCGTGCGGCTCGACGCTCTCTACGCGGTGCGGACGCGGCAAGGGGAACCGGTGGCCGGGAGGAGAGGACGGCGCTCCTGTGCCATCCTCGTCGCCCACAGCCATAGCGTTGACGACCGGCGGCAAAATATCTAGCTCCTCTGCTTCACGTGATGAGATGGGAAGGAGATGGTGCTGACACCTGGGCCCTACATGGCGGTGACGGAAGAAGGAGGTGGCAACGGGCTGCTGCTGCTGTTCTAGCTGAGCTTGGCCGACCTGGGCTTCACGATTAGAGAGGCCGATGGCCTGTTGTGTCTAGCTAGGCCAAGATTTGAGCCCGAGGCCCTTTTCCTCTTTTTAATTTCTCTTTTCCATTTTCCATTTGGATTACATATACACACATATAATTGTATATATATTTATGAGTGTATATATATACGTGGCCATGCTCTCATGTATATTTGGAATACACACATGTATATGTATTTGTATTGTATGTATCCATATTTGTATAGTGCACGGCTCAATTTTGTGAATATGTAAATATATCCATTTACTTATAGCCATGCATATACTTATACATGAGGTAGCTACTTAAATTCCCAGATATTAAACTAGACACGATTATTGGAATTTGGGATTTGGAAAGCTGAGGATTATGGATTGTTGGAGATGGTGGTTTGATTGGTCGAGGGGAGGTTAAGGGAGGGTATTTGGTGGGGGACGATCAAGGAATATATCATTTGGTGCCAACATAAATTCCAGCGACAAGCAAACGAGCACACAAGCATTCAAACATATATCCTAAATAATCTACATGGTGAGATTTTAAATGCAGGTTTTCAAAAACGGAGTTTCGGGTTTGGCAGAAAAATAAATCATGTTTTAGTTGTATTTATAAAAAGTTCAAATTTTTAGTAAATTTTAAAATGATGCAAAAACACGGGTGTTACAAATCTACCCCACTTAGATGAATCTCGTCCCCGAGATTCCAAAACTACAGAGAGAAGGACCTAATAAGGCCTAACCGAGAGAGAGATATATATAGAGAGAAAATTTTCCATTGCTTAGGTCTGTTGTCTTTGTCGAACCTCTACTATTATCGTGCTACTCTATTTCTAGTGCAATGCGGTATTGTGGAGGGCTTGCCTTCTGCTGTTGGTGATTGCTGCTGCTTTTACCCCATCTGCTTGGTCTTGCATCTGCCTCCGTAGTCTTCGGGTCTTCTTTGGCGGCTACCCCACTTAGAGGATTTGTTCCTCGTATGTCCCTCGGCATTCGGGTGTCTTCTCGCGGTCTTCTAGTGCTTGTCTTCTCGGCTTGCTTCTTCACGGTGTACTTTATTTGCCTTGGTTCTATCCGGGGGTGATCCATCGTGAACTAGGGATTCCATTTCTCGTTTGGAACCCTAGGTTTTTTCGTTGCTCTTTATTTTCTCGTCTTAGCCCATTTCCATATTTCTATGTTCCTTCTTGTTCTCGCCCAACTCATTCTTTCTCTTTCTTATTTTCGCCCCGTTGGGTTTTTTTCTTTTCTTCTTTTGTATAAAGCACTACCCCACTTAGAAAAAATTTTCTCGCTTATATCATTTGCTCGCGGGCTATTTATGTTGAGGCACCCGTCAAATTTTCTTCGTTGACACTTCGCATTTGGATGGTGGATCGAACACATGGATTTTTGATTACTCCAGAAGAATTAAAACAGTCTTCTAAGCCCCCGCTCGACTTGCACGCCCCGCTGTCTTGACCCGACGACCACGATCACTCCATGCATCCTCGCACTTGTCGATGTCCAAAGTGTCGCCCACCACCGCTGGCCAACTCCGCGCCCGGTCCATCGATCCAAGCCTCACCTCCGCCCTTCATCGGTCCGGGTCCATCGGCACGGCATGTTCTCCGTGATCTTCACCGCGCCGACCACCTTCTCGAGCTTGAACACCTACACAACACAAACAAAAAAAAACAACGTCTTTCGATACACCGCATGTGTCGGGTAAAGGTAACCGTGGTAGAAAGAAAAAAATAGAAGAAATGTTGAGAGTTGACAATGACTCATCACGTAAAACTAAACACAAATGGTTAGAACCGACCATGTGCTCGCACCTTCACAAAGCCTTAGCCTCCCGCTCGTTGCGGCCGCACTATGGGTCACACAAACTAGCATGGTGCTTGGCCATTGGCTCACGTGAGTTGGCCACTCGACCCATGGCCTTGCCCGTCATTCTCATCTTCTTGGTCGGCTATGCGAGAAAGACAAAAAGGGCATGTTTGGAAGGGTGGTCGTGGGCCAGCCCGGCCCAACGTCCGTGTCATTGCCCCCAAAGCCCTGGTTAAAATCGGCCACCCCTCCCTATTTGGTTGATCGGCCTATCCCGGCGGGCTATCCAGAGCCGGTGTTTGGGCACCACCTGGAGCCGGCCGTAGCCCAACCGCCACCAACCGCCAAGATGGGGCTATGTTTTACACCCGGCCAGCCGGGCAACCAAAGAACACCTCTCCATCATCACACAACACACATGTACAAGCAACACAAATGTTCATATGAATTCAAGAGTCATAAGTACATTGTTACAATTACATTTGAACATAAATTCTCACATAATTGACTGGCCAACACAGATATGACAATATCTAATGTTCAATTCATTGGTAATAGAAAAAAGGAGACCTCAAAGATTGTGATTTGGTGGAATAAACAATGTAAGTTACACTCATTGGTGGTGGCTGTCCAACCGAAAAACAAACATGAACAAAGATCCAAGGAGAAGCAAATCGTAACTCATGATCGCCATGGAATTCCCTACGGGCATCATTTAGTACCATCATCTCAAGCAACAACTTTGTGTTGCAACCGAGTGGTGTTCCACTAGAGCTTGATGACAGTCATAAAAAGAAATACCAACACAAGAGCCCGATGACAGAATGATGAGTCATAAAAAGAAACACCAACGGCACAAAGAACTTGGTGGAAGTGCTTATGGACGGTCTCAATGGACCTCCTAAAAAGATTGGTGCACTACCATAAACCTCTCGGTTGTGGCCAACTACATGAAGAAGCATTGAATCCTGCTCCTCAACACAAACACCGGCATTTGCAACACGGAGACCCTTGGTTTTAAATAGCTCACACAAATGAAAAAAAAAAAAGGTTTCCTCCTCATACTTAACATGGAGACACATTCTACATCCGCGGGAGTGGTAGATGTCCCGGGGCGTTCTATGTCTATGCTGCTCAAAGATCACTTCTAAGGTCATAAAGGAGCGGGTTGGGCTCAGACGCTCAGGTTCATCCCTTATTCTCTTAAGAGTGGACATAACAACAGACACCATGGACACTATCATGCCGCCGCTTGCCTCACCATCATCTCACGGGTATTAGAAACATCCATCTACATGCATGATAATTCAAAGAAATAACTAAGAAGCCCCGACTAGCATCAACCAGAAATGCATGCTTAAACATGCCTTCACGACCGCTTGACTTAACAAGCCTCCCAAAGGCACAGGACATCATCATCATCGACCACAGTTAAGGAGTAAAAGCACCGCATCAAAACAAAATCAACCACCGCACAAACGTAAAAATCGTAAGAAAGAAGGGGATTTGGGGGTCGATTTCAACTTGGGAAGCAGCCGGGTCGGGAGCAAACCCTAGGTCACCGCCGACACGGAGGAAGAGGAAGCGCACCGCCCGAGTCCCGGGGCCGAGGAAGTGAGGCGCGCCGCCTTGGCGGAGCAGATCCGCAATGGGAACAGAAAAGGAAGCCCGCCGCTGACGGATCTGGCTCGCCGACACCACCACGGAACCCTAGCTGGTGTCTCACGGGAGTGCAACTTTGATAGCGAACGGGAAGAAGAAAGAGGGAAAAGGGACGACGGGCGGGCTTTATAGGCCATGGTTTTCGTGGGCGGTGGAGTGGCGGGAGGAAGGGGAGGGAATGGCAAGAGGTTTCTTTCCCCCCGCCGAGCCCGCGAGCCACCCGCCGCCGGGCCGACCGCCCCAAAACGCCCCGCCTTGCGCCACGCACGAGCCGAGCCCCTCCCCCGCCTACGAAAGGGAAATGGCGCACGAGGGGGAGCCGATCGCGGGGCGTTTTGGCTATCACGGGCCAGTGCCGAAGCGAGGGGAAAATGGAGCCAAACACCAAACCGGGCTCCCGGGGTGCAGCTGAGCCCACGGGCCACCCTTCCAAATACGGTGAAAGAGAGCGAAAGAGGGAGAGGAAATGGAGACAGCATGTGACGTCGGAAGTGAGCAGTGAGCTGGCCCCGCATGGCCAAGGCGCAAGCAAGGCATGGCGAACCAGCAAACAAGGCGGGTCGCGGCAGCTCACGGCGCAGTGCGGCCGCAGCAAAGCGTGAGGTCGTTAGGACGGCACTCGGCATGGAACGCGACCCAGCCACGCCCAGACCGCATCGCGCCGCTTTCGGTTCCGCGTCCGTAACGAAATTTCCGGGAAAGGGGAATGCGCCATGTTCCGCGTTCCGTGTGACCGCGGGCCCGGCTAGGTCAAGGTCAAGGGGTGGGCCGCGGCGATGTGACCGCGAACAGCCAGCCAATGTACTACGCGACTTGGCAGCAGCTTGTCAGCTGAGGCATCCTCGGGTACCCGGGCATCTCTACCTTCAGAAGCTACTATATTCGGTTCAACGCATCTCTACCAATCAAGCTCTTAACTCTCTCTCATCTCGCTTTCACCTTTTAGCCCAAATGACATGCCCGTCACGTTCAGAGTCTACCGGTCTTGTGCCACAATAATCAAGTGACGTGCCCGCCACGTTACTGATCTTGTGCCACAATAGTAAAGTGACGTGCTCGCCGCGTTCAAAGTCTACTAATCTTCAAGTACCTCTCAGCTGAGGATTTTTGTATAGATATAGTTGCAGGTTTGTTTGTATTACCGTGTGCGTGAGGTTTTGCGCGGCGTGTGATGACATGTTTATGTATACAAAACACATACTATAGCTATACTTAGGGCCCGTTCGTTTCCTACGGAATAGAGGGGTGGAAGCGTTCCGGATGGAATGTCAAGTCAAATTATTATAGCAATGATCGCCTGGATTAATTCCGGCCTTCAGTCCTCTATCCGAACAAGCCCTTAGATGAGATGCAATGAAAAAACTAATTAAAAAAATAAAACTTTTCCACCACTCGTTTTCTGCTACCTGTCTGCACGCGTGGATACCTCTCCTCCACTGATTTCCAGCTCCCACACGTCCCCACTTCCCGTCCAAATCTCATGACGGCGGCCACTGCCGGCCAGACCCCTTGTCAAGACACGCCGAGCTAGTCAATTCAACGAACGCGTCCATTCTGCCATTAAAAAAAAGAAAACTTTAGGTAAATCCATGTTTTTTTTTTACAGTCCTCGTCTCTAAGGAGCAAATTACAGTGCTTTCCGTTCATCCTTTGCCCAGGTTAGTGATGCATCTTTGTGAAAATAATAATATGCACGGCCAATTTACTCTTGCTATCTATCTTCAAGATCTATCCTTCTATGCTCGATTCCACAAAGAAGATGCTAATCCTCCTATTTCTAACCTGTGTGACTACATACGAGTAGGTCTCAGCAGGAAGAGGAACCAAGATGAGCCTTGCGGGTAAGGACATGGTCGTTAAACTCGAGTTGCTTCAAACCATTACCAACAACTTTTCAGAGGCACAAAAGGTTGGCAGTGGCGGGTATGCAGATGTTTACCGGGTATGACGAATTCTAAACATATCCGCTGATTTAGAGCGGCATCTCTCTTAGTTTCTCAATGTGTTGGTACAGGGTACCGTTATTTCTTAATTTTGATTTTCCACTGCTGAAGCATGCTCCGTGTCTAACTAGCATAGGCCTCGTATAATGGGGAAGAGATTGCTGTGAAGAAGTTCCACCAGCTTGTGGGGCTAGATGATAAAGAGTTTGACAGCGAAGTCATTAACCTTAGGGAGATTCAGCATCAGAATATCGTTCGGTTACTTGGCTACTGTTATGTATCACAGCATACATATGTTGATCACAAAGGAACGACAGTTCGTGCTCAATATATCGAAAGACTCCTCTGCTTCGAATATATGCAAGGTGGAAGCCTTGATAAACACATTTCAGGTATATATACTACTATTCGTTGAGAATACTATTCATGCATTCAATTGGTTGGGCAGCAGTTTAAAGTTAATGTTTTGTCGTCCTTTTTTCCATTTTACATAGACGAATCTTGTGATCTTGACTGGCCGACAAGCTACAAAATTATTAGAGGGACCTGTGAGGGCTTAAACCACCTGCATAATGCACAGGGAAGGCCTATTTTCCATCTGGACTTAAAACCTGCTAACATATTGCTTGATAAGAATCTGACGGCAAAAATTGGAGATCTCGGTTTGTCCAGACTTGTTGCTTCGTCAGAAAACCCAGAAAAACTAAGTTCCCCAAAGGAACACCGTAAGTTGATCTCATACAGCATTTATTTTTACCCATTTTTTGGGCAATGCCTTAAAATAATTAGGCAGGTTCTTCCGCTTTTGCGTTGCACTAATAACCATATGTTTGATGCTGTATTTTTTTTGTTATATCATGAAGTGGGTACATGCCACCTGAATACATAAACGGTGGTTTTATATCGAAGAAGTTTGATGTATTCAGTCTGGGGGTCATAATTCTGAAAATAATCGCTGGAAATAGAGGCTACTCCCGGTGTTATGAATTGCCTCCCAAACAGTTTACTGAGCTTGTATGTAAAATTACTCTCTGTATACCATCATGAACTGATGTCTTTTTTCATTTTAGTGTCAGCTATTAATTTCATGTCTAACACATTTTTGTTTGTAATGTTATTATTTGCAAATTTCGCAGGTAACTGAAAAGTGGAAGGAAAAGCTTCAGGGCGCTTCTTCATCACAAGAAACAGATATCCTACAACTCAAGACTTGTGTCGATCTAGCATTGAGATGTGTTAAGGATGATCGAGATAAGAGGCCTGATACAAAGGGCATTGTCAGTGTACTGGAAAAGCTAGAAGCTGAGACAAAGAAATTGTCAAAAGCTTCTAATCCTGCCTACTACCAGAGTGGCGTTTGCCTGGACATCAGCCAGACAGAGCATCGCTTGCACTTGTACATGACCCAGCGGGCGGAGGGAGCAACCGGGAGTAACGAAAAATTTGTCGTGTCTCAGCCGGACGGTTTTGGTTCGATCGCTGTTGATGACTTTACAATACGTGATGGTGCTTCCGCTAATGCAAACCTTGTTGGACGTGCCCGAGGCATGCACGTCTCTAATGGTAATTATGGTATTGGCGACGACCACTGGCTATTCTGTCACAGCATAGTGTTCACCGACACCAGGTTGAGTTCACCACATCTCTCATTTTATTTTGCACTTGTTATATATAGTTAGCTTGCCTTTTGAACTAGTACATTACGCTTTATTTATTTATTTGCTGAGATTTTTGTGATTATATTTTGGCTACGCTGATTACTTAATTATGAATCAATACATTAATTAGGTTTAAGGGGTCCAGCCTTAAGATGCTTGGAGATCTTGTATGGGAAAATGACAATGAATGGGCTATCGTTGGAGGAACCGGAGAGTTTGCCTATGCACGTGGTGTTGTCACTGCCAAAGTAATCCAGACATATACTCCTGCTACCGGGCGTATCTGGGAGCTTCGTATCCGAGCTTTCTGTCTCTGCGTCTCTGAAAACGTGAGATACACATTTGACCTTCTGTCACTTACTCCCTCCATTCTTTTTTTTATAGGACACGGTCTATTATGACATGGTATTCTAAACTAAAATTTATTTATTTTATATTTTATTATTTATACCTATATATTTATAATAATTGTATAGTACATTTAATGAATTTAACTTGTAATGTACTAACTAAAAATTATTTACCAAATAATTGTTTGAAAGTTTCAAAGTTTAAATTTTGATATATGTATGTGTCTTATAAGTCCTGATTCGAGGGAGTAATTTCATTACTTGATTTGCCTGGAGCAACGAATTATAAAGCTGCTTTATGATATTATTCAATGCTGCATCTATCTCCTACTGTATGGGCAGACAAAGATGGGACCCAGGCGTGGGGAGGCAGGAGCAGCCATGTCTGCACTCTTCTTCCCTTTAAATGCTTTAAGGCGTCTTAGTTATCAAGATTCTCTTATACACCACTTTCTCCCAAGACTTCTTCTTCGTTTAAATGATTTCTCTATCCGTCCTAGTCATCCGTGAGACTCACTTATAATTTTATCTAAATATATCCATATAACATCTTGTTTTAAAGAATTTATTGAAATGAATTCAATAGTGTAATCGAAATTTAATTTGATGTTTTGGTTTATGAGTTATAATAATTTTTTAGTTACGCAAAATAGTAGAGCCCGCCATCTCCCATCTCCTCTCTCTAACCTCTCTCTCACTTACCGTGTAGCTCCTGGAAGCGCCCCGGGAAGCCGCTAGGAATCCCGGATTCCGACCAACGCCGGATGCTTCCCAGCAAGCCGCTGCAGGCCAGAATACCAGTACAGTACTACTGGAAGCTGTCCAGGACGTGTTTACAGGCAACGAGTGCAGACAGTCCGACATCCGGGAGGCGCAGCCACCCACGTGTCTTCAAACTGTCGGATATGGTGACGTGTTGTTATTCATTGTAGTTTGTGTATTGTTTACTGTGGCAGCTACTTTAGGCCCCTATGCAACGTGACACTTTCTTTCCCTAGTTTTTTTTTCAGCGAAAGATGAACTAATTCCTGTAAAATCCTATATAATTTATATAAAATTCCTGCATTTCATGTTTCATTCGCACACCTATAAATAAATGAGAATTTTTACGGGGTGCTGGGGAGGCGGTTCCTCCCATTAATTTCATTTGTTTTTGAGCCGGTTGCTCCCCTTAATTATAACTAAGGGTGGCTTAGTACTTTTGGTACTTTTGCACACCGCCTCCCAGCCTGTCGGCTCTCAGGTCACAGTGTCCCAGCCCACAGGCTCCCAGGCCCACAGGCACCCAGGTCGCCGCCTGCCAGCATGCTGCTGCGCCTGTTTTTATTTATTTATTTGCTTTTTAGCCTTTTTTAGAAACATTTTCACAAATACACCCCTGCTCGGTTTCTTTTTAAAATTTGGACACCTAGCTCGGTGCCATCCATGACGGCGCCGAGTTATAACGTATCGGCACCGGGCTCAATGGCTCCAAGGTCTCTCACGTGGCTGGCGAGGTGGTGCCGATGTGTCAGCAGGCTTGGCGCCGCCATGGATGTCGACGAGATAAAGCACAACTATATTTGTTCTGAGACACATCTAACTCATGCGCGGTGGCTCACTTGGTTAGGACGCTCGCGTATCTATCCACCAGCCTGGGTTTGAACCTTTGTGCTGAATTGTACTTTGTTTTTTTTTTTTCATTTTTATTTTGTACTGTATGCAATAGTCAAGAAAAACTAGTTTGACAAATATTATATATCTCAGTTTTAGCTCGCTCTATTATACAAAATATTTTAATAGATGCGTGCGTGTCCACATGCATTTTCACTAGTAATAGTAAAGGATAATATTTCATGTTGTAATTGCCTATTCAAATAGAAATGTAGCAAAAATGAATTGATAAATGTTTGTCTTATAAATTTGTCTTGCTAGAGAGGTGACCCAAGAATCAATCTTGCAAAAAAATTATTATTAATGTTACAATTAAGTTACCTTTTGCACATCCTCAGCTTCGATGTAACATTAATTATTCTCTTAGTTAACAAGCCCTTTTTCTTTTAATTTAAAGTTACACACTTGAAACTCCTTTATCGGTTGCAAGTGAACCACATGTCTAATTTCAAGTGAACCACACGTCTAATTTTGGTAATTAAAAGTATCAAATATAACATTAATTAGTTAATACTGCTCTATCATGTTAATGATAGCTAAGTTTAGTTGAACCTATGACACTACACTAGTAACGAAATGATTATGTGTGGTGCCTGACTTTTTAACCGTGGCGGGTACAAGTGAACCAGCCGCCGCCAATCGCCCGTCACGGTAAAAAGATTAACCGTGGCGACGGAAGGTGGCGACATTATCCGTGGCACCCCGCCGCCACGCAAAAATCGATTAACCATGGCAGGCACGTTATAGTGGCCCGCCACCGTAAATTAATATTTTATGTGGCTTGCACATTAAGGCGCCCGCCACGGTTAATCTCGGAGTAGTATAAATACAAGCTTGCAACCCTCTCATCTTCTCCACGGGTCTTTCTCTTCCAACTTGTGGGGGGAGGCTTTACCCCAAAAATTGACCAAACTTTCGAATTGGGAGTTTCAGCTTGGATTTGGGGAGGAAAACACACCAAGTGGTACACAAAAAAACTCTCTGATCCTCCCTTATTCTCTTTTTTTTCATCTTTTTGATCCTCTTTAGATCTAGATCTAGATCCATGTTCATGGAGGAGAGAGAAAGCTGCTATAATTGAAGAGTACCAGCAATCGCCGATTGTAAACCTGCAATAGAAGAGTACCGGCTGAGATTTGCTATAATTGAGCTGGTAATTCCACATTCTCATTCAAATTTTAAAATATTTGTACAATTATACCGGCTCTGTTGTCTCTGCTCCTCGCCTCTGCTCCTTGCCTCTGCTCCTTGCCAGACAAGAATGAACTAAATGCGCCATTTTTTGTAGAGTTCATCGATGCAGTTCCCTTGAATTTACAGTAAATGTTAGCTTCATACTTGGTGCTGCTCCGCTGCTTTACAGTAAATGTTAGCTTCATACACAGTGAATTTACAGTAAATGTTAGCTTCATACACAGTGAGTGCCCCAGCCCCATGTCCTATTTTTTTTTAGATAATGGAAACAGCCCCATGTCCTATGTTCTTTGCTTTTGTTGTTTTGTGACCTTCGGGTGCTCGGTGAAATGCCCAAAAGGGTTCTGCTTTCTAATTGTGTCGATTGCCTTTCAGTCATCTAAGTATTCCTCCCTATTCCTTATCTATACCTTAGCAGGTGCTATCTTTGCATGCACAAATCGCATGTACATAGACAACCATCGATTTTGCTATATGCTTGTTGGTATTTGTTAAGTGCAATAAAAATATGAAGGTTCCACAAGCGCACAAAATACCATTGTAGCTTTTCCCTAGGAGAGTATTCTAGAGTATCGTATCCACAGGAAAGCTTTGGTTAAAGAATCTAATAAGTCACAATCATGCATCTACTAACTTAGCAAACCACTAGACTAAAGTGAGGGGGTAAATGATATATGATAGGAGTTATGAAGAATATCACACACAAGAGAATTCCATGATAAATGTACAGCTAGCAAATTGAGAGGACAGCGGGAGAGATCAAGGTTCCTATGTACTTCTCTATTACTTAGGTTCTATGATAGCAATCATACTAATGCACTTTGGAGCAACAGATCCTTTCCAACTCTCGAGAAAGACTGGGAAGAAGGTAGTTGGGAGAAGGCTGCTAAAAGCTCTACGAAACACCAATCCGAACGTGGTGGACTACATCGGCCTATCAGGGCTGTCACCCCTGGGGCTACCACAACTATCTGTGGGATTTTGCGCAACCTCAGGTAACCTATAGCCTATACACCATGTCTATACTATCGATTACTACTCTAGCTACCATGAATAACTAGAGCCCTCAATACGAGCGGAGATCCCATGCAATAGCATAACAACTATACTAACCATATATGAAAGACATGGAAGTAAATAGAGATGATAAATATATAAATCATAAGTCTTACAAAGAAAGGATACAAGACATACCAAACTCTGTAGACATCTCCAGAATCGGAGCGTAGCTCCACGCTCCCTAGCTCTCTAGTTGCTGATCTATTACATTGGAGTGTCCAGCCCTAATTCTCTAGTGGAGAGGTTGTTCTCACATTGGGACACCTCAGTGACCAACAGGTCAAGGGATAATGAATAGAATGAATTAGAATTTTGCCCTGGGGTCAGGTGGTCTGCTTATATAGCCCTTGGCGATGAATAGGGACCCTTGGATCAAACCGACCTTGAACAACGGTATAGATGCAACCTCAATGTCGGTGGTAAACCGCCATAGAAAGATGAGGCTGGCAGGTGGGACCCACCTGGCGGTCGCCAGTAACAGGCCTGGCGATCGCCAGGACTCTGTGTCACAGTGAGTTCTCCTTCCTCCTGGTGTCTTCTGGTGTCTTCTAGAATGTTTTAGTCCACTTTTCGGATTGAGTTACCTCACGGTCAAGTCTTGTCATTGTATGGGATGCAAACTCTTAGGTTTCTCACTGCTCTTATCTGCTTTTATCTATTCAGTCCTTGCAAAGTCATGAAATATCAAAACTCATGAAAATATGTTAGTTGGACCCCTAGACTTATGTTGATATTCATCTTACACCAGTACCGAAAACATTTTGGGTGACGGGCGCCTAGGATTTTACGTGGCGGGCAGAGGCGCCCGTCACCCACAGAAGGTCACGGTAAATCAAAGTCTCTTCCGTGGCGGGCCACTTTGCCCGTCACGGTTAATAGATGGACCGTGGCGGGCACGTTAGGATGCCCGCCATGGTAAAGATTTCGAAAAAAATAAAAAAAATTGCAAAAACCCTAGACAGGCCCGCCGAGCCCATCTAGGGTTAGGGATCCGCCGCCACCGCCGCTCGTCGGCCCGGCGTGGCTCTTCCATCATGCCCGGCCGGGATCCGCGTCTTCCGCCACCGACCGCCAGATCCGCCGGGGGGGCCCTCGACGCCCGGTTGCACCGCGGCCGTGCCGGATCCGGCTCGCCCCGGCCGGGATCCGCTGCACTCCACATGGATCCACCGCCGGGATCCGCCGTGGGGAGCCTCGATCCGCCGCCGGCGCGCAGCCTCCCGCCTGGATCCGCCGCCACCTCGCCCGTGGCGGATCTCGCTCCCTCGCCGTTGACGAGCTGGAGTGCCGGATCCGCCGTGGGAGCCTCGATCCGCCGCCCGGCGGCGCGGCTCCGCGCTGGATCCATGGGGAGCCTTGACGAGTGGGTGGCGAGGGAGCCTTGACGAGTGGGTGGCGAGGGAGAGCCTGTTGGCGAGGGAGAGAGAGTGGGTGGGGCGGGGAAGGAATATGGAGAGTGGGGATGGAGTGGTAAACCCTAAGTGCTTGGTTTTATAGCTGCACATGGCTATTGGGCTCATCGGGCTTATTGGGCCTTCGCTTAACTGTGACGGGGCCTTAAAGGTGCCCGCCACGAAAAAGATTTTTGCGTGGCGGGCACCTTAAAGCGCCCGCCACGTGGCGGGCGTGTTAAGGTGCCCGCCACGCAAAAATCTTTTCCGTGGTGGGCAAAACACGCCCGCCACGAAAAAAAAAAAAAAAAACACGATGTGACGGAGTATTTTCCGTGATGGAAAAAAAAAAAGTGCCCGCCACGGAAAAGATTGTGCCAGTGCTCGCAAAATCAAATCAGTACTAGTGTTAAGCCCTTATTTCACGTTTAGTTGGCTAGTAAAATTATGCTATAAGGCATACCAACAATGCTGCAGCAAACACTATCAATCAAAAGCTGCAAAATGTTGAGGCAAAGCTGATTTTAAAGGTTAGGAAATTTAAATTCATATAATATAATTTTCCAGCTTTGATGGACATTTGTAGCTTGGTTTTATAGCTTCTATTATATATGGAAGGTTACCAAACTGATTTTATAGCTTCTGTTACTACTGTTGTCCTACAATACGAGTATAATAATATATGAATGACAGCATGCTCCAGCGAATGGGACTATGGATGGCAGTATGCTTCACAGGGATTCTAGCTAGTTTATATTAATATGAAGTCTGTGATTTGTTCATGAAGTCTAATCAGCTGTGAACATGGATTGCATATACATCCCACATGCACAACTGCAAAGTATAGAGGAACTAACTGAAAAAGAAACGACATCCTTGCAATTCAATACAGGCAGGATGGAAACAAAGGACAATAAACTGCCAAATCGACAAAAGGTTTCCAAATATTTCTCCCAAGAGCTTTCGCAAACTCAACTGTTATGACTGGGTATAAAGTAAGGGAATCGACAGCATAGCAACAGCTAAACTAAATCTTAGGTAGCAACCCAAAACGTTGAGATTCTAGAGGCAAATGTAGTGCTTGATACATGTGTCAGCTAACTCGTACCTTGGTATACAACAGAAGCAACACTGAGTGACAGGAGATGTTAAGAGCACCCCTAGCAAGAGTCATCAAATCAAGGCCCCAACTTTTGATTTAAGGTCTGCTCCACTTTAGAGTGCCCTGATTTTTGAGCTGAACTCTGATATAAGCCGTTAAATGAGGGCCCTTGCTTTCGTTTCTCGCCCTTTCCAAACAATATATACTCTTTGTAATATAGACCTTCCTGATACTACATTAATTCAAATTAATATTAGTAATTCATACAAGTGACCAAGTTTTGGATATTTCAATTTAAATTGAGAATGAAATAGATATATCCAAATAAAAACAGTAAGGCCTTGTTTGGTAAACTGAGAGGAATTATAAAGTAATCTATTAATGAAACGCAAAGGAATTTCTATATATTGGTTTTAACTAATAGGATCGAAACAGGTCCTAAAGAAATTTTACCAATTGAGCTATTGAAGTTAACATGTTTCTCCACCCGTTAAAGTAGTGAAACAAACTAGAAGCTCAAACATGTTTTCAGGATTTGTAAGGCCAATAGAACTGAAGTACTGAACCGAATATAAAGCTTTAGCTAATTTATCTCACTAAAATTTTCAAAAAGCTGCAGGCATATCTAATAATATACTCCCTAAGTTCTCTTTTTGTAAGGCATATTCACATATCAAGATTTAAACATTAAAATGTTTGACCAATAGTGTAGTGAATTTTAATTAAATTATCATAATATAAGTTTGATATGATTGATTTACTATTTAATTGCAATGACTCTGTAAATGCAAACAATATGATATAAAATTAATTAATAATGGTCAAAGTTTAATTTAGCAGACGGTATAAAAGCTAATCCATTTGTCTTCAAATATAAGGGATCACAATTTTACTGAAAGATTTTTATGCTATAAGCAGTAAAACGCTAGGACCGTCAACCTTTACCGCTAAATTATCCTTTTCGCTAATAGCCGTGACTAGCACGCTAAATCAGCTAAATGCAGTGTAATTTAGGGCCATAGAGCATAACACGGCCTGAAATCAGCATGGGCCGTGGGCCTTCTCAGAACATCCCCGTGCTACGGCCCAAGATGACTATGACGCCCGAGCCAGCCTAATCCGGTTGGTGGTTATAATTCGCCGGCCCCTGGCGGCTACAGATTTGGTTTAAATGGCATTGGCATGGGTGGGTAGTGCCAGACATGAATTTGGAATGGGTTGGTCATCGAACGGCCCCTGACGTTGACCATGCCCTTGCTTATCCAAAACATGGAACAGAGCAGCCGTCGTCTCGTGATCACAAATCACAAACACAGGTAATGCACGGGATTTGAGTATTTGACTGGACCGTCGCGTACGTCTAGATTTCCCACGTGAGACAACGACTTTTCGAGCCCCTCTGCTACGCGCGCACCACAGCATGGCCAGTGCCGCTGCCGCCTCTACAGGATCGACGTCCCTCTACTACACCTTCTACATGGCCACGCACCCGCTGACCCCGGGTTTCAAAAAAAAAAAAAAAAAAAAAAAAAAATCTGGCAATACGTACAATCGGGATGCTCAGAGCGCTGATCCTCGCCACGTCGTGTACCCGACACTTCCCAAGCGGCAGCAGATCAGCAGAAAGTTGATAGAGCCTTTGAATCGCTAGCTTGTCAAGAGGGCCTGAGCTTGGCAACATGTGTGCTGCAATCTCAATAAAGCACGGTTTGTGAGATGAGACACGCTGCAAGAGTGGAAGGTGATTCACACTAATGTGCTGTTTGGTTAGTGCACTTCCACTACCAACGTAACGGCGATGGGAATGGATAACGCTGCAACCAGAAAAAAAAATTACTGTGATTGTTTGGTTCGCGTGAGGAGACAGCTGCCAGCCACTTGGTCCGTTTGAGCTCAGTCATGGACGGAGATTGCAGAATATCTAAACTCAACAGAAATGAAGGTGAGTGAATACCACTCTGAATCAACTGCGAGGCATAATAGTCCGACCAAACAGCACCTAAGATAGAGCCGAACACAACAGATATTTGGTGATTTGCCAGTTTCGCTTACGAGTTTGTATTGAGCTAATTATTGCTCAGGAATATAACAGTTGTTTCTGAATATTAAAAAATGTCACTTTTCCTCAGGGGAAAAAAAGCGAAAAGATACATGCATGACAAAAAGTTCATGATGACAACGATTTGTTTAACATGAGAAAACAAGCTTGAGTGAAGTGAATGTTCCCATGCATACTTCTGTGATATTTTGTTGTAAATGATGGTTGTGTGCTTCCTCTGATTGCAAAAAGGGGCCCCAAACCCAATACTGAATGCCTTTAGTAATTACCGGATCATGACGTGTGTCTCCTATATGAATAAGATGGTCTGTTGCTGTAGAGATGCTGCTGCAGAATTGAAACCCTCTGATTTCACCTGGCCGGTTTTGAAGACCGGTGATCAGAGCATCCGCTAGAATATTCACGACCAGTGCCAGACCTGCATAGCTTATATATGTATGTTAGAGATCCCTGCCATATATACCAGCGGAAGAGCGGCCGATTAGGAGACATGTAATAAACGAATTAAAACTAGGCAACTACGTACCTTTAATGGAGATCAAGGATGGGGCCGTTGGGATGGTTGTCCACTGCGCGCCTTAGTGCTGTCTTTATTGCTTTCTCCGAAATACACCAGACATCTGCATATACTTTCTCAAGCGAATGGAGGCACTGCAAGCTATCAAAGTCAAATTTACCATGGCCCGGCTTCCAGTCCCTGATGAACAACCTGAGAGATTCGAGGGACTGCATTGCTTCCGGTACAAAGGTAAGCCAGAATTTCATTCCGAGGTGGCGCAGTTTGGGGAATGCACCAGCAGGAACGATGGTACCATGTAAGTCGTGAGGGAATTTGGAGCGGAGATTAAGAGACCGGAGCTCTGGCAAACTTCCAAGCTGGATTAGATCCTGCGCTGTCATATCCGTCAAACCCAGTTCCAAGCAGAAGAGGTTCCCAAGTGAGGCGTCGATCCACACTGGCATTTTAATACTCTGTAGCCTTAGATGATGTAGTACTTTACTGGGCGAATAATCGTTCCACGTGGTGAACTCCGACTCTGGAAATGAGTATTCATAAACGTCTAGTTCCTCTATCTTCTCCAATTTGTTTAGAGACTCCACGAAGGCCTTGTTCAAGCTGTCAGAGAATCCATCTGAGTAAATTCTGAGCACCCTGAGCTCTGTCAGATTACCCAGTTCTTCAAAGAAGACATCTGACGTACCCTCTTCTTCAAAGTGGACTGACCCTGTCGTCAGCCTTAGCTCCTCGTCTGCCTGAAATATGTCGCTGACAATAATATAGGACAGGCGCAGCTCTTCCAATGACGTTAGGCGTCCCATCCCTTCTGGCAATTTTACTGACCGGTCATAGTTATAACAAAACAAGCTCTTCAGTTCTCTTAGCTGAGTAACACTCTGTGGCAGTTCATTGATACCGGTTTCCATCAAGTCTAATATCTGTAGACATCTTAAATCTCCTATTTCCATGGGCAGCTGGAGAATTTCTATTCTAGCTAGGCTAAGGCATCTCAAGTGACGTAACTGTGCAACATTCTTGAGACGATAAGCATTATCTCCAGATATTTCCTCACAGTTCTCTAAAGACAAGACACGCAAAACCTGAAAACTTGGGAGTAACGAGTCTAGTCCCTTCCAACTAAGATGACAACCGCCGCTAGCATTGAACGACCTGATAACTTGTTGTTTGATGCACATATTAACCATGCCACACTGCTCCAGAACACTCTTGTGGACGGCCAGTATACGAGCATCATTTTGGGAAGTTAAATGTTCCTCATCAGTATCCAATATATTAACAAAGTTTTCTTCTTTTGCCATGGAACAAATCAAATCAAGAACCATGTCGTGAACACGACAAGCAACTATGGTGCCAGTTTCAATCTCGCTATCCCACCAATATTCAATAAACTCTACTGGCTGGATGAGGCTTCTATTAATAAGTTCATTGAAGTAACCTTCTCCAACCTCAAATAGTGTTTTCCCTTTTTCTTGCCGCACAAAACCTTCAGCTATCCACTTCCACACCAATTTTCTTTCCTCAATCACACTGTCTTCTGGATATATGCTTAGATACAATAGGCACGTCTTTAGATGACAAGGTAGGTCAAAGTAGCTAAACAACAATATCCTTTTGGTGTTCTCTGCTTTGTCATCCTCATGCCCAAACTTAATTGATTTGTACACCTTAGGCCAATCCTCCACTCGTTTACCATCCAATAAACTAGATAATGTAATTATAGCTAACGGTAGACCAGCACATTTCTCTAGGATATATTTAATAGACTGCTCATGCGGTTGATCAGAAGTGCTTGTAGATTTACAGGTTAATCTTGAATAGAACAGTTGCTTGGACTGATCATATGAAAGTGGTTCCAATTTGCAACCTTCACCGCGGCCTTTTGTGACATCATTAATGCGAGAAGTGGTCATTACTCTACTTCCATTGCCATTATCTATCAAAGCCCACTCGATGATTTCCCATGATTTTATATCCCATATGTCATCAATAACGATAAAGTACCTATTAACATGACAACAAAATACCAAAGAATTAGATAAAGAATCTAGGTTTTCAATATAAACATAAGCATGAAGACCATCTTGACATGTTGGGTAAAACTCACTAATGTTTTAATCACAAAAAGACATTGATAACACAAGCCCTAAGCAACTCATTAATTGGTTTTGAAAAATAATTATGGATATGTCATATGACCAATACAAGTGTGCGCTGTTGACGATCATTATTGTCTATTTTTAATCATCAACTTAATTTATAAACATGATCAAACATAGCCTTATTATGGGTTTTAACTAATAATTTCCATAAGTTTTGGTGAGATTTTTATTTTGCAGAACTGTGAAGAAATGGGAGAATTACAAAGAAATACAAAAGAAAAATGAAACTGCAGTATTGGCACTAGTACCTAAACACTTTTGTGTGACAAAGCGTAATATATTATGGGTGGCGGGCAAATGTGCCCGTCACTAAGTAAAGGTCACGGAAAATAAATTTTTACCATGGCGGGCGAGTGCCCGCCACGGTTAATCAAAGCTTGCGTGGCGGGCGAGTTACATGTGCCCGCCACGATAAAGATTTCGAAAAAATAAAAAAATAGAAACCCTAGATAGGCCCGCCGAGCCCATCTAGGGTTAGGAATCGCCGAGCCCATCCAGCGGGGGATGCCGCCGCCAGAGGGCCACCGCCCCCGGATACGCCGCCGGGAGGCCCGTCGCGCCCAGATCCGCCGCCGGGAGGTCCGTGGTGCTTGAATCCGTCGCCCGGGAGGGCCGTGGTGCTCGCATCCGTCGGCGCAGAGGGGCCGCGCCAGATCCCCCGCGCCCCACCCAAATCCACCGCGCCGCCGCTTGCGGGAGGTGGATGCCACGTCGTCGGTGAAGGGGAGGGGGCCAGCGCCCCGGAGCGCCGTGTCGTCGGGGGGATCCCGGATCCGCCATGTAGGCCCCGCACCGGGAGGGGAGGGAGGAGGGGGCGGGGCGTCGGGAGGGGAAGGAGAGGAGGGAGCGCCACATCGGGAGAGGAGGGGCGCGCGTCGGGAGGGGAAGGAGAGGAGGGAGCGTCGGGAGGGGAGGAGTCGCGGGCGTGGTCGCGGTCGTTGGGCGCGGGGCGTCGGGAGAGCCACCCCTTCCCCCGTCGAACTAGTCTTCCGGGTTGATTGAGCCTTTCTTGGTGGGCCAGATTCATCATTTGGTATCAAAGTTGAGCCCTTTGTTAAGGGGGTGAGAATGATGAGGACATCCTAGGGCACGATTTGGCCAGGCGCACAACAAATGTAGGTGGCGGCCGTGTATATGGTTTGACATGGCGCACAACGGTGTAGGCGGCAGCCGTGCATGTCTAAATTAATCCCACCTTGCTTAACTTGGGAGAAGGATGCCCCCTTAAAAGGGAGAGCCACCCTTCCCCTGTCGGACTAGTCTTTTGGGTTGATTGAGCCTTTCCTGGTGGGCCAAACTCATCATTTGGTATCAAAGTTGAGCCCTTTGTTAAGGGGGTGAGAATGATGAGGACATCCTTGGGCACGATTTGGCCAGGCGCACAACAGTGTAGGTGGCAGCTGTGTATACGGTTTGACCTGGCGCAAAACAGTGTAGGCGGCAGCCGTGCACGTCCAAATTAATCCCACCTTGCTTAACTTGGGAGAAGGATACCCCCTTAAAAGGGAGAGCCACCTTTGGATGCCCCCTTAAAAGGGAGAGCCTCCATTCCCCTATCAGACTAGTATTTTAGGGTGATTGTGCCTTTCCTGGTGGGCCAGACTCATCAAGAGGCCCATTAGGCCCATCTTCTAGAGTCTTCTCACAACCGACCTATAGATCACATAATGGTTGTCTAACTAAGTTGGTTTGATCCAACTGCCATGATTCATCCACGAGGGCTATATAAGAAGGGCCGGACCTCCCCCTGAAACCCCAAGTTCATTATTAGATCATTGTAATCTCTCTAGAGAGATTAGAAGTTAGGCTTTCAGATTTTAGAAAATTAGAGAGCTCTAGTTCTTCAAGCTCATAGTTTAGACAATCTACTAGAGATCCAAGAAAGAGTTTGAGCATCGCTCAGGACTTGAATTGTACTATTGAAGATTTGGTAATAAATTTTTATTTGACTTCTCATTATGACTTTGATTTACTTATTATATTTCTCTCTTTATTATGTTCTTAGTATATTCTAGTTTAGCAATATAGTTCTAGTTATTGATGATTATGTGCTTATGTTTGTGGAGAACTTAGTTCTAGCCTCGATGGAACTAGGTTATGAATATTATGTAAGCATGGTGCTTACATATTATTTATTTTCAAATACTCTCTATACACTTAAAAGTGGGGTAGATCACGGGGGTGACAGCCCTGTTGAGTCCTTTGTAGTCTTCCCTCTGTGTATAGATACACGTAGAATTTGATCACATTGAAGGGGCAGATATAATATATTGAAACCTTCTTAGTTGATGTTCCGTTTGTTATATAATTCTGATTTAATCTATAGATGAGAGTATTTTATCGGTTTATGCTTTGACTTGATGATTAGTAATTACCTAGGGGTGTTTCACTCATAGAATTGTTATGACTGTCTATACTACATTAGTTGAGTCTCTATATTTTTCTCTCTAAAAACCATTTATCATGTATACTTATGTTTATTAGTTATCTTTTATTTACCCTTTATTTATTTATTTATTTTACTTTTCGTCTCACCCTCGCTAAAGTATTGGAATGATTGTTTTATCATAAGTAAGTCTTAGCATTAATTTATTATGAGTCATAATTAACATTTGTCTCACCGTCCTTCCTAGGGAAAAATAAATATCAATACCTAGAATACTCTAGGTGAGAAGCTACAATGGTATAGATTTATTATCCGAGCGCTTCCAGATATCAAAGTTGTATTTTAGTTAAGTAAGTGAGGAGTTAGTTTATACCAATAACATTTCTTAGTATAGTTTAGTTGTTGTGCTAAGAAATGCCAACAAGCATTTCTTGCGCCGATCTTTGGGGAAGGAAGAGTAAATATGGCACTAGGGAATAATTAATTATAGAAAAATCATAACCCTTGCTTTAGCAGGCTTACCTTTGCTTTGTCTCTGTTTATTTATTTATTACAGGGGAAGAATATGCAAGATATGGTTGTGGATCATCAGTTTCTTATCAATCTTTTATCAACGAGATTTAGAAGAATAAATTTAGAAGTCAATTTTTGAATCTATGGCCAATAAGACTCGCACAAATTCTCTGCTCCAATCATTAAGGACATTCGTGTTGGACCAACACTTGACATCAATAATGAAGAGTTTGAGTTGAAGCCAAGCATCATCAACCTAATTCAGTCCATTACATTCAGTGGAAAGATGCATGAAGATGCCACTACACATTTGCAGAATTTCCTAGGGATTTGTAGCACCATCGTCATCAAAGACATCTTTTGTTGTAGTATAGTGTTGTAATTCTTCCGAGGATTATTGTCATTTCTTCTGAGGTGTTATAGGTGTAAACCATCACTCTTGGAAAAGCAAATAGAGAAATTTGTTATAAAGGGAAGCATATTTTTCGATAGAGGTTTTCTAGGAAAGTGGAATTTTCCTTTTTGAGGAAGGGATCAGATTTCATTAAGATATAACCCGTTTTACAATCAAGACCTCAACATAACGTAAGATTACATTAAAGTACGCCACTAGGTCTCTACCCAACGTTTTCCTTTCAACCGGCGCCGTCCCTTCGCTTCAGGAAACTTCATCGCCATGGAACAACAACAGATCCGAACTTGATTCTCACTCACCAACAGAAGACTCCACAGATGTGGAGGCCGCAAAGGTAGGGTGGATTTTTAGAATGATGATGTAAATTGAGTACTTTGTGCATCCTAGGATATAGCTATGTTACCATTTTTTTTTTAAAAAAAGAATAGTTGTAAACGGGCAATTATGTCTTTTGATTAGATAAGAGGTTTGGCAAGCGTGCCTACCTTCAGTGTCTCAGCACAAATTAGAGCGTAAATAGTTATGGTGCCATTTATTGACCCCCAAATGCGCATGACAATTTCATGCATATACAGTTCTATTTTCGGGAAAGTTTGGAACCCTAAACCTACCATATTCTAAGTTGTAAGGAACTTGTTATCATAAAATAAGATGTAAGGAACATTTGTCTTAGTAAAAACTTTGCATAAATTGTAGGGTTGTGCATACCTCTGGTTCTTAAGTACATTCCGGATCATTTCAGTGAGCTGAGAGTGGTCGAAATCTAGATTGAGAATTTCTCCATTTGTGCTCTTGTCTATTTTCATGAGAATGTTCTTCAGCATTCGCTTGGTGTCAGGATTACGACCCACTGTAACAAAAAAGCCTTAAGATGGAATTCTTGAGAAAGCCTGTCGAACACTGATTTGGCAAGAGTTGTCTTGCCTAACCCGCCTTCTCCATATATTGATATAATCTTGAGTTGATGCTTGCACGATGTATCATCAGGCCAGCCTGCTAGTCTCTTCATTAACTCATCCCGTGGGCCATTGATACCAACAATGTTTGGTAGGAAAGGCTCTGAATATTGACAAAGGGCACACTGAATAATACTGACCAGTAATGAAGCATACTGATAACTACTTAATGAAAAAAAGTAAACGCATATACTAAACAGTACAAAATAAAATAGACAGCAACTGCTTGATGAAGGAAAAAATACATACAGGGAGCTTGCCATATGATTTCTTCCCATCATGGGAACAATTCAATCGATCCGCAGACGCAATATGCTCAACCATCGGACCGTGAAAGACAGCTGCACGGGGAAATTAATATGGCAAATACAATCTTATTTGTATTTTCCAAGAGTGATGGTTTACACCTATAACACCTCAGAAGAAATGACAATAATCCTCGGAAGAATTACAACACTATACTACAACAAAAAAGATGTCTTTGATGACGATGGTGCTACAAATCCCTAGGAAATTCTGCAAATGTGTAGTGGCATCTTCATGCATCTTTCCACTGAATGTAATGGACTGAATTAGGTTGATGATGCTTGGCTTCAACTCAAACTCTTCATTATTGATGTCAAGTGTTGGTCCAACACGAATGTCCTTAATGATTGGAGCAGAGAATTTGTGCAGAGTCTTATTGGCCATAGATTCAAAAATTGACTTCTAAATTTATTCTTCTAAATCTCGTTGATAAAAGATTGATAAGAAACTGATGATCCACAACCATATCTTGCATATTCTTCCCCTGTAATAAATAAATAAACAGAGACAAAGCAAAGGTAAGCCTGCTAAAGCAAGGGTTATGATTTTTCTATAATTAATTATTCCCTAGTGCCATATTTACTCTTCCTTCCCCAGCATCGGCGCAAGAAATGCTTGTTGGCATTTCTTAGCACAACAACTAAACTATACTAAGAAATGTTATTGGTATAAACTAACTCGTCACTTACTTAACTA
The DNA here is from genome assembly GCA_015847255.1 of Hyparrhenia diplandra. Lineage (NCBI taxonomy): Eukaryota > Viridiplantae > Streptophyta > Magnoliopsida > Poales > Poaceae > Hyparrhenia > Hyparrhenia diplandra. Next base: position 173,207 of record JADLZK010008372.1, read on the forward strand.
AAATACAACTTTGATATCTGGAAGCGCTCAGATAATAAATCTATACCATTGTAGCATCTCACCTAGAGTATTCTAGGTATTGTTATTTATTTTTCCCTAGGAAGGACGGTGAGACAAATGTTAATTATGACTCATAATAAATTAATGCTAAGACTTACTTATGATAAAACAATCATTCCAATACTTTAGCGAGGGTGAGACGAAAACAATCATTCCTATTATGTCTTTTGATTAGATAAGAGGTTTGGCAAGCGTGCCTACCTTCAGTGTCTCAGCACAAATTAGAGCGTAAATAGTTATGGTGCCATTTATTGACCCCAAATGCGCATGACAATTTCATGCATATATAGTTCTATTTTCGGGAAAGTTTGGAACCCTAAACCTACCATATTCTAAGTTGTAAGGAACTTGTTATCATAAAATAAGATGTAAGGAACATTTGTCTTAGTAAAAACTTTGCATAAATTGTAGGGTTGTGCATACCTCTGGTTCTTAAGTACATTCCGGATCATTTCAGTGAGCTGAGAGTGGTCGAAATCTAGATTGAGAATTTCTCCATTTGTGTTCTTGTCTATTTTCATGAGAATGTTCTTCAGCATTCGCTTGGTGTCAGGATTACGACCCACTGTAACAAAAGCCTTAAGATGGAATTCTTGAGAAAGCCTGTCGAACACTGATTTGGCAAGAGTTGTCTTGCCTAACCCGCCTTCTCCATATATTGATATAATCTTGAGTTGATGCTTGCACGATGTATCATCCGGCCAGCCTGCTAGTCTCTTCATTAACTCATCCCGTGGGCCATTGATACCAACAAGTTCTCGATGGTCTTTGTACAAAGCAGGCAGGCGAGGATCCACTGTACATGATGATATAGCTGGACTACGCACAGGATGGTGTTTGTATCTGTCATACCACTTGGCTGCCTTTTTGACTCGGATCAGGATGTCTTTGACCTTCTTTTTGACTTGGAGGCTGTCCTGGTTAGTTATAGGCTCCGAGTGCTCGATGCGTACAATTAAGTCATCAATTATGTCTTCCGTGTCATATGAGAGCTCCCTCATCTGGTTGGTCCAAACTTTAACCTCTTCGTCAGGCTGGTCCTCCTGCGCTTGTGACACCTTGTACAGGCCAGCGTGCAGTATCATCAGCTCTCTTTCAAGATCCTCGAAACATTTCTTCAGACTTTTTTGCAGATTGTGCTCCTGCTTGAGGAGCAACAGCAGCTTTGGCAGTAGCTTTCCCATGGCTCCTGTCTTGACATTCACGGTCACTGGCAACTTATCCTGGGAACTCACGTTGGTAGTTGGAAGGATTTGAAGTTGTCGGCCAAAAAATAAGGCGCTGCCTCTTGGCACATGGTTCCCGCGAGTTGGTTTCCTGTCACGCAAAATAAGTTACTCCCTCCATTCCAAATTATAAGTCACTTTGGAATGCATGCATTGCATTCCAAAGTGACTTATAATTTGGGATGGAGGGAGTACTTGTTAGTGGGTGCTATGGTATTATTTCAATAATGGGTGCTATGTTGGATTAGGCTCGTACATACCTCGTTTGCTGGCGCATTGGGCTCAAGTGACAGCTGATCAGCTTGAGATTTCATAGACTGGTCATCATATACCACCGTCAATTCCACCTCATCAACCACTTTCCCGTCCTCATTGTTGAGCATATCTTCGGTGATATCCTCATCTGTAAGACCATCTTCCACCTTTGTGCTCCGCACTATGAACTTGTCGTCACGAGGCATAGATTGTCCCAGGGTCATCTCCTGTGCTTGCAGTGTAATCATCACAATACTCTTGGTTTGGCCGGCAGACTTTCGTGGCACAATACCTTGGTTTGGTCGTGTGCTGTACTGCAGTAGGCAATCCGTGTCAATGTTGAAGGCAATGCAATTATCAGTCTCATTGGTCAGCACAACCTCATTTGATATTTCCTTGTTGAACTCAAAAGCAAAATGTAGCTCAAGAGGCTGAATCCCCAGAAAGTCATCATCATCCCACCAAGATGGGTTAATCTGTCAGAAAGCAGCAAGGTACGTTACTAAAAAGATGCAGTAGATCCCTTCCCTGCCTATAAAATGTACTCGCACTATAGTCATGTTTGGCTTAAGGAAGGATCTATTCCATCATCTACTCATTTCTCACTTTTTCCTCATCACTCATTCCACATTTAGTAACGCTAATAATCAGATAGGAGGAGTGGTTAGTTGAATTGGTGTGAATTCGATCTTACAAGTCAGGGATTGATGGCTTTGCCATTTAAATTTCTTTATTGTGTACACACAATATATAGTTCAGAAAACGAATACAAAATAATCGTTTTTAGAGGACACTCTACGTGTCGATTCCAGCTAGATTGGGCGGAATTGACACCCAATTGGAGATCGTCGAGGAGGAAGAGGGAGGCAGGGGCGCGCGGCCGGGCGGGCGGCGGTGGGCGATGTGACCCGGCCGGGCGGCGTGGGGGCATGCGGTGGCAGCGGCGCCGGCAAAAGGCAGGGGAAGGGGCGGCGCGCATGGGAGAGGAGAGTGGAGAGATTGAGATAAATTTTCTTTATTCGCTTCTTGCCCTAAAAGATTATAGACCCCTTACTTATATAGCCTGGCTATTGGGACTTGTATCTCAAGCAATCTCTCTAAAAGTTTCCTTATAGATTGGAGTACCTTTTACAAGCATTTCCTATTTATTTATTTCCTAATAAGGGTCTCCCTTACAGATGAGATAGCCCCTTGCACACCAAAACACCTAAAGATAATCCTAGATATTTTCCTCCTTTTTCTCCGAATTAGTTGCCGAAGAATCCGCGGAAGGGAGGGGACGGCGGCGGGCGCTAGCCTGTGAGGGCCTGGGGGCGGGCGCTGGTACCCCTTGGGCGGTTAGGCCCGTCCTCCTGGGCCCAATTTCCTAGGTCGTGACATCTCCCCCCCTTCTCCGACCGTGGCGTCCTCATCTTTGGATGAAAGTCCATTCGGTGACACACAGGTGGAGATCGGCTGCCCCTGGAATGATGAGCTCGACCTGTAGCATGAGTCTCCCATGCATCGGGTTCCCGAGGATCGTGTGTCCTGTGTTCGCTTGGGATCAAACTCCGGGAGATAATAAAGGTTGCCGATGTAGCCGTGGAGGATGTAGCGGTGGGGCACGCCCTCGCTTTGTGAAGCTTGTCGACGACGGGCCGCCCGGCGGGGAGTTCCCTCGAACGCCCACATCTAGGTGCTGATGCACCATGTCTCGTGGGGGCTCTCCAGGAACAAGAAACGCTCATTGGGTGGTGCGTTGACGAAGAGCCGAAGTATCGCCCGGATAGTGATGTTGCGGCGTAGTAGGAGGAGTAGCGACCAAGTTCAACATCGCACCGCACATGAAGGAGCCGACGCCGAACGGGGAGGGCGAGAGCTGGTGAGCGGCCCTCTCTCGAATCATAGCTAATGTGGACATTGTCGACGGTGAGGAAGAGGTGATCCATGCCGCCGAGGAAGACGACCCCGGGCCGGGGCGACGTGGTGGCGCCGCGCCATATGCCGCCCAAGAGGATGGCGGTCGGTGCAGCTGAAGTTGGCTCCGTCGTGTAGGCTCCCAAAGGCGAGGAAGTTCTTCCGCGAACTCGCCCGAAGCAAGGCCTCCGATAGAAGTCCGGACAAAGTAGTGGAGAGGAGGCCGGAAGGTAGAAGCGACCGCCAAAGAGGAGGAGGCCGTCTTCTAGTGTCAAGCGGAGCGGCGTCGCCCATGGTGACGTCGACGGCGATGCGGCGTAGGTGCTGATCCTCCAATGTAGCCTGGCGTAGCTGGACGAAGACTCCGGCGGATGTGTCGTAGAGGTCCAAGGCAGTCGTATGCCTCGGACGTTTCCCAAGCCGAGTCGCCGGTGTACGGATGATGCCGAAGATGCTCCGCCGGAGGAGGCGTCAGGGGCCGGGGGCGCCCTGCGCCGAGGGGGTGGAGCCGAGGTGAACGTGGTCGGGCGACCCTCACGGTAGTATCCGCAGCTCGTGGGTTGCGGTCCCATGTCACGCGCCCCGGGCTTGCCGCCCAAGGCATGCCAAGGATGACGTCGACGTCCTCGCCCGGTGGCATGACGTGGGGCGTCGATGTCGAAGGTGCTGGCATCGGCGTAGTGGCACGTCGAAGGTGGCGGCATGTAGATGTGGCGCCCGGTGCCGGTGGTGATCGCGACACGCGACCGGCCGAGTCCGAAGGGCCTGCCGTGGTCACAACGCGGGGGTCGATGTAGTTGTGCGTTGCCCCGAGTCGGCGATGATGTTGACGCCGTTCACGAGATCATACCGACGAGGTAGACAGAATGAGCACCACGCACGGGAGTCGGGTCCCCGGTGAGGACCTTCGGATCAGGTGGCTCCTCTTTAACGTCCGCTAGTGGGGCGTTTGTCATGTCGTTGGTGTAGTCGTTGAAGATCGTGATGTCGAAGAGATGCTTGCACTTGTGACCCGTGAGATCGGCTCGTCACGGTTGAAGCGAGACCAGCCTTGTGTCATTCCGTCATCTCCTCTGGTGTCAGCCGTTTGAACGGCCGAGGTGGTGGTTCGGACGAGGGGGGCGCCTGGGGGGCGGCCAGCAGAGGCGCGGGGCGCGGGGGCCCTACCCTTCGCCCTGCGGCCTGGCTTGCCGGGTGTTGTAGAGAATGGCGAGCGTCGCCAGACGCCTGGGAGAGACATGGCTGCCTCCATGTCTTTGGGATTACGCATCTCGGCGTCCGTTTTGAGCAGTTCGCCCAAGCTTTGTTGTGTAGATGTTGACCTGCTGCTGGTCGTCGAGGTTGCCTGCACGTGCCACGTGTGCCAGGAACTGCTCCGTGTACTCATCGACGGTGCCTGTCTTCCTTAGTGATGCCAGCTCACCCAGCGGATTGCGCCATTCAGCTGGGCCAAAGCGCTCGTTGACATATTGGGCGAAGCGTGCCCAATCGCCATCGGTTTCTCTGGGACAACCTCATGTACCATTGTTGAGCTCCGCCAGTGAGATGATAGGAGGCGTACCAGATCTGCTCTGTTGCTGGCGTACCTTGTCCTCTGAAGAACTGTTCACAGCGGTTGATCCATGGGAGGGAATCCTCCTTTCCGTCATAAGTTGGGAAGGATAGCTTGTGCGAGACGGGGGCCCGATCTTTGAGATGGTGTCGGCCGGGAGGTGGAGGTGGGGCGGCACATGCGCCCCTTGGTGGCGGCGCCCCATCTGGCGTGGCCTGAGGATTCAAGTAGCACTTCATCGGGTTCGTCGGATCGGCTACGATGACTTTGATTGTCCTAGTTACGCTTGCCATCAGTCCGTCTCTTGATGAAGTCACGGGCTGCTGCCTCGAACATTGTCCGCATCTTGATCTTGGCTTCACGGTTGTTGGCGGTGTTTGAGCTCTGCGGGATCATTGCCGGTGAAGATGGAGATCCTATCATCGAGTTGGTCCATCGACGTGGATCTTGGCGACCTCATCCGTCAAGTTCTTCGCCAGCGTCTTGTATTCGGCGTCCATGGTGATGGGTGGATCGTAGTGGTCTCCGGATCCCAGGCTGTCAGGTTTCAGCTAGATTGGGCGGAATTGACACCCAATTGGAGATCGTCGGGAGGAGGAAGAGGGAGGCGGGGGGCGCGGCGGCCGCGCCGGGCGGCGGTGGCACGGCGGCCCGGGCGGTCTTGCGGCGGGCGCTGGCAGGCAAGGGGCGAAGGGGCGGGCGTGTGGGAGAGGAGAGCGGAGAGATTGGGATAAATTTTCTTTATTTGCTTCTTGCCCCTGAAAGATTACAGACTCCTTACTTATATAGCCCGGCTATTGGGACTTGTATCTCAAGCAATCTCTCTAAAGGTTTCCTTATAGATTGGAATACCTTTTACAAGCATTTCCTATTTATTTATTTCCTAATAAGGGTCTCCCTTATAGATGAGATAGCCCCTTGTACACCAAAACACCTAAAGATAATCCTAGATATTTTCCTCCTTTTTTCTCCAAATTAGTTGCTTAGAAGAATCTGCGGAAGGAGGGGGACGGCGGGGTGCTTGCGCGAGCGGGGGGGGCGGCGCCGGTACCCCTGGGGCGGTTGGGGCCGTCCTCCCGGGCCCTATTTCCTAGGTCGTGACATCTCCCCCTTCTACGACCGGCGGCGTCCCTCCATTTGGATGAAAGTCCATTCGGTGACACCTGGGTGGAGATCGGCTGCCCCTGGAACGATGAGCTCGACCGTAGCATGAGTCGCCCTGTCGCATTGGGTTCCCGAGGATCATGTTGTCCCTGGTTCGCTTTGGGATCAAACTCCGAGGAGATAGTAAAGGTTGCCGATGTAGCCGTGGAGGATGTAGCGGTGGACGGCACGTCCCCGCTGTGGAAGCTGTCCCGACGACGGGCCGCCCAGTAGGAGTTCCCTCGAACGCCCACATCTAGGTGTTGATGCACCATGTCTCGTGGGGGCTCTCCGGGGAACAAGAAACGCTCATTGGGTGGAGCGTTGACGAAGAGAGGCGAAGTAGACGCCCGATAGTGATGTCGGCGAGTAGGAGGAGTAGCGACCAAGTTCAACATCGCACCGTACATGAAGGAGCCGACGTCGAACGGGGAGGGCGAGAGCTGGTGAGCGGCCCTCTCTCGAATCATAGCTATTGTGGACATTGTCGACGGTGAGGAAGAGGTGATCCATGTCGCCCCTCCCCGGGCCCTATTTCCTAGGTCGTGACACTACGTCAAGGTGACATGGTATGGAGGCTATTTTTTAGCTAGTGGTGGTTGCCAGGGCCTAGTGGTGTGAAGAAATAGTTAATGCTATCTTCCTAAATCAATTTTGATTATGTTGCTTAAATAATCAAGAAAATGCTAAGATAGTTGTTTTATAAATAATTTGGTACATGTAATGCATGTGTCGCATTGCTAATCTACTACACCTATATAAATATTCTCGACATGCATGCCACCTCAGCAGCTTCACTAAGACCATGACATCCAACAGCGGGCCCCACTATTTGAACTAACTAAAAAATATTATAACTCACAAACTAAAAAAATTAAATTAAATTCGATTACACCATTTAATTTCTCTTAATAAATCCTTTGAAACAAGATTGCATATGGATGTATTTTGACAAAATTACAGGTGAGCCACACTGATGCTAGTTGCTATAGAGTAAAGTAAAAAAAAAAAGAGAATGAAAAAAAGGAAAAAAAAAGAAAGAAAGAAAAAGAATAGGAGGGTGATAGTAATATTCTAACTTATAAATTTCTCCTTCATACCCGCGAGAACGTGCGGGAATCCACCAAGTTACTAATGAAAACCTAATGCACCAAAGGTTATGTGTACCGCTCAAGGAAATAATAGGAGTCCTGTCTTGTTTGATCTTAAAAATAGGAGGAACCAACAAAAGGAACATAAGTTGTGGGATGGAACCAAAAATTTATAGACCCGGAACTGGTTTGTAATTAAATTAGCTAGGGTTTCAATGCTTATATACTGTGGTCGAGTATTTGTCCGAGATGGACTTCAACATGGCTTCGGGAATATTAACGGAGGCAAGCCTTATAAGAGGTCCGCCTTCCAAAATATATGGGTGTATTTTTAGCTGCTATTCGTAAATAGATTTTGCAAGATGATTGTTTTTTGACCGGAGGCATTAAGGTTGAAATTTTTGCTTGCCTCCGAGATCTATTTCAAAACGCCTCGGAAAAGAATTTTTTTGTAGCAGTGGTTTCCACATGCTGAGTTAGGCCTTAAGAAGATTTTTTTAAAATGGAGTGCTACATCCCAGAGCAAAATAAAACAAAATGTCTGAATCTAATTATGACTTCCGCAAGTATATTAGACACGTAGTTGTTCTTTTCTAGGTAGTAGTACTCTTCATTTCCCAGACTTTACAATAGATTCTAATATAGGATAGATTTCATAGTCAATGCAGAAACATAAAAAGACTCCACACTGTGCCTTTTGAGCCGCCCCTATAGAAGCATTATGTAGTAGTGGGGATTTAAATCCCCGCACCTAGTCGAAATTCCCCAAGACCATGTGATTTAAATTGCATGCTATGGTCGATCGCTGGAGGTTATTAGTTCTATATATCGTGCTCAGGTGCACATGAACAAAACACAACTATATATGTATAATTTTATTCAAATAAAAAATTGCATGCGAGCAACAATATTAAGCAATGTCTTAGCACCGCGCCTACCTTATGGCCCCAGTGCAACGCATGGGTATTTATCTAGTTAACAAATGGCACTAACAATTTATTTTAGAATATATTATGACTAATTAATGCCAACAACATGTAATTAGTTACTCAAAAAATGTATACATTTTTACTGAATTCTTACAACACATTTGCATTTAAAATTTAATGGTAAACCATATTTTCTTTTCCTAAATGCAATACATTTATGATGTGGAAATGAGTAAATATTAGTGGTTGCTCATTTCTCAGCTAATAGGGCATTTGAGTTTACCTGTCCACCTGTAGAGATCTGAGTATTTCCAATTTTATCAACATCGTCAATTATCTTTGCTAGCAAAGGTCTTTTCCGTGGATCCATCCTCAGGCATCTTTCTGCTATTTCAATACATTTAGTTACTTGTTGGGATAGTAGTTGTGTATTATGGCCCGATGATTTCCACCTGTGTCTCCATCTTTGAAGTACCTGAATCAGATAAATGTTACTACTGAAGTTCTGGAATGACCTCTTTCCAAAAAAGTTCAAGAACTAGGAAACTTTGTGAGAACCGTTTGATCTTACAGTAGTTCTAATTCTAGTAGAGAATCTGTTGACGGAGCACATTTGGAATAAGTGATTTAATAGAACCCCTTACATCTAGTTGCAAATATTAGTTCAAACATAGTTAATTTTAACCACTGAGTGTTATTCGCATCATTAGGATTGTTACACCACTGAGTGTTATTCGCATCATTAAAATGAGAAGTCACTTTATCTCTGCCATAGTTCAAACATAGTTAATTTTAACCAAGCTTTTTTGTTAACATCTTCAACTTGAAGTAAGAGCAAATATTTCATGGATAATTCCATAAGCTAATTCGATAATCTAGATGTTGGTGTATTTTTTATATTTGTTCAAAGGTAGAAATATTTAATTTAGCACAAAGCTAAGTGACCTATACAATTTTTGAGATTTGTTGTCGTGCCCGAGAAGAACAGGTGGTTCCTCCCAACGTAATATTTTCCAACCGTCGGATGTAACAAGTGAATTAGTTAAACTAGTCTCTCAACCCATGCTCTTGCAAGGGTTAGAATTTTAGAACATATATGTATTGATTATTGTTTAGTACATCAGATTGGTCATGCTTCGCCCAATATGTCAACGAGCGCTTCGGTCCAGTAACCCGGCGTAATCCACTAGAAGAACTTGCATCGCTTCGTAAGACCAGCACACGGAGCAGATCCTAGTGCAAGAGGCATGCACCGGGCACCTCGACGACCAACAGCAAGTGAACATCTACCCGGCGGGACTCGGTGAACCGCTGAAGACCGACGTCGAGCTGCAGGATCCCAAGGACATGGAGGCGACCACGTCACTCGCCGGGGTGTACGAAAGCCGGCTCTCCATCCTCTACAACTCCGGCAAGGCGGCACAACACCGGAGGAAGGTGCCCGCGGCACCCGTGCTGCCCGTAGCGCCCGCAGCACCGACACCACCGACGACAACTACCTCAGCTAGGCCATTCAAGCGGCTAACCCCAGAGGAGATGACCGAATGACGCAAGGCTGGCTTGTGCTTCAACTGTGACGAGCCATTCTCAAAGGGTCACAAGTGCAAGCACCTCTTCGACATCAATGTCTTCAACGACTACGAGGACGACAAGGACGACACCAACCATGACAGCGCCACTCAGGACAGCGCCGATCTATTGGTCCACATGGGGGATCCCAACTTCCCGGTACGTGGTGTCCACTCCCTCTACCTCGTTGGGATGATTACAGGCACCGGCATCAGCATCATCGTCGGCTCAGGCGCACCGCACAACTACATCAACCCTCGCGTGGTAGCTACAGCGGGACTTTGTACACAACCAGTCCGGGTGACGGTCACCGCTGGCACTGGCGCGACTTGCACATCTGAGGTGGCCACGCAAGACGTCCCTATCCCCATCGGTTCCGATATCTTCGACATCGACGCCTACGTCCTACACTTCGGCAACAACTTCGACCTCATCCTTGGCATGCCTTGGGCGGCAAGCCGAGGGGAAGAGTGACATGGGACTTCCCATCCAACAAGCTATAGTCCTACCGAGAGGGATGTGCTAGCTGAAATGTCCCTTGTGATTTTTGGTAATTGAGTGGCAACATTAGGTGAACTAATAACGTGTGATTGAGATAATACACATGAGATTAGTTCACATGTGATGGTGCAATCAAGGAGCCTTATTGCATATGAGACATGACATAGAGTCATGTGACCAAGGTGGTGAAGATCAAGATGATGCTTGGCTTGATGGACTGGTTGCAAGTGTGAAGGGCTAGTCGAGGCTTTGAAGTCACGGGTCGCATGGCGGTGAAGCTTGAGCAAGACTTGGCGCTGACGGACTGACGCTTAACGGTGAAGAGCAAGTGAGGTCAAGATCGATGGACCAAGAGGGTCATGTGATGATATGGAATGGATCATATCATTCTTGAACATGTTGATGCATGTGTTGCATCGGCACTTGGACATGGAGCGGAATGGAAATACGCAAGGCAAATGTATAATCTATAGGGCATCTCATTTCACCAGTCATTGGTGCTTAGAGATGTTTATGACCGGATTTAGGATAGATGGCCGTACTATCAAGAGGGGCATCTCATTTCACCAGTCATTGGAGTGGATCATATCATTAGTGTCGGTTGTAGCCATGAACTGACATTGATACATCACCGATGAACCCGGGTTCTATTTTTTAAAACTCTTATAAAAGCTTTTAACTAGTCTTTCTCCCTCATACAAATTTCAAGTTTGATGATTTTTTTCTAAAACTTTCAAAATTCATGTTCTATCAATTTATTATGTTATTACAATAAGTTTTTTATTTATCATTTTATTTGGCTATGATTTATCTATCTGAGTGTAAATTTTTAAAATGTCAACTTTAAGTGTCATTTTGGAACACTGAATGATTTCAGCCAAAAAGTCAAAAACATAAAAGTTCTACAACTCATCAAGATCTACAATTTTTATTTGGATGTTTATGCATTTGACAAAGTGATAGTAACATTGTTCACAATATCTACATATCTCGTATAGTTTATGAAACTAATAGAGAGATATATAATATTTGTGAACAACGTAACTATCACTATATCGGATGAACAAATTACTAAAAGATGTGGATCTTCACAAGTTATCAAAAATTGTAGTTGACATCTTTTTGATTTAAAATATGGATTTTTATATGATCTCGATGCCATAACAATCTCAAAAGTTAGGAAACTTTGTAGTTGAGAAGTTTTTATTTCAAATCATCTTCTCAAGGAATACTACATATGAAATTTTCAAATTTGGAATTCAAATTTTGCAAACAACCACGGATGGAAAACTATCAAATCGAAAGTTGTAGATCCGGAAATGATGTAAATCTTTGTAGTTGACAACTTTTTTATTTGAATTCTTTTATGGTCTCAAACAATTAATTTACACTCGGTTTGTAATAATATGTGGGGAAAAATAGAATATTGACGTAACTAACAAAAAGACGGTGAGTGGTAGAGGATGGTATACATAAGAAGAAGGTCATGTGATTTTCCTATTTTTTTTGCGGCCTCCTCAAGTCTTGGAGACAGCCAAGTCACTCCCCAGGTCGTATGAACGCTGCCTTGCCATCCTCTACAACTCTAGCAAGTCGCCCCTCTACCTGAAGGCGAAGGCGCCTCCAAAGCACCACCGCCGGCTATCAAGGCCCTTCAAGCGGCTATCAAGGCCCTTCAAGCGGCTCACCGCCAAGGAGATGGTGGGCGCCGCCGTGCCGACCTATGCTTCAACTACAACGAGCCCTTCTTGCGCAGTCACAAGTGCAAGCACCTCTTCGACATCACCATCTTCAACGACTATGACACCAATGACAAGGACGATGAAGCTAACCTCATGATGCTGATCGTGTACCACGACTCCACGGTACATGCAGCTCCGTCCCTCTACCTCATTGACGTCATTGAAGGCACATGCGTCAGCATTCTGGTGGACACCGGGGCCACGCACAACTACGATATTGCCCCGCAAGTCGGCTTCCACGTCGGCCTTCGCACGCAGCCCGTCAAGTCTTGGGTGATGACAGGCACGAGCAGTGGCGGAGCCAGAATAAAAATTTAGCTATGGCGAACTAATTACTACTGAGCATTAGACTTGGACTATTCTTGCCCAGAAACAAGGCTAAAATAATTCTTGATGATTAGAACTGACAAGTATTGATGAAACACATAGATTAAAATTGTGCAAACATAGATTAATTATTAATCGATCACTCATTATTTGAACAAATTCTCTCAATTTTTCACCTTTCATTTTTTTTCTCAAGTCCACTTGCATCTGCATTAGACCGTCATCGACGGTTTGCAGCATGGTCTTGGGGAGGAGGATTGGGCGAAGATCGATCGAACGGCTGCGGCTCAGTTTCCACCTCATCGGAGCCTCGGCGACGGTCTTGATGACCTTGATCTCCATCTGTCGTCATAATCTGCTGGTGGTGACGGGCGACGGTGGATGGAGCGTCGGAGGCTGGGACTGGAGGCGGCGAAGTTGCTGGAATGCGAACGCCGAACGCACGGAAGGAAAATAAATCTATCGTCGATTGGTCTTGCTTCTGTCCAGTACTGTACGTGTCCATCCATCTTCACTGGGCCGGACAAAAAGGCTGAAAGATAAAAGCCCACAGCCAGTATACTGTACATCTTCCTGGAGTCCCTCTGGTCCTGGCGTCGTACGCCGGGGGCCAGTACTGCAGGGGGTTGGGGTTCAACGCCGGCGGCACCTCTGGCGGCCGCCATGGCTCGCCAGAGTGGTGGCTCCGCCACTGGGCACGAGTGCCCCCAACACCTACTAGGAGGCCTCCTTCGACGTTCCCATCTGCATTAATGCTGACGTCTTCAACGTTGACGCCTAAGTCCTCCACATCGATGGCGACATCGACGTCATCGTTGGCAAGCCTAGGACGTGTGACGTGGGACTTGTAGTAGTACCGCCACGGGCATGCCACGACCTTCACATAGGCCCCGCCGCGACGCCTCAGGGACCCACGCCACCTCCAGCGCCGGAGCTACCGGCCTACAATATTGGCACCACTGACCGTGTCTCGACACGGGAAGCGTCCCCGACAAGCTTCTGCTCTAGACCTCTATGACACGACCACGCGATACCATAGCTCGCGGACACCAGGAAACACTCAAGCAGTAGCACCTCCCCGGGATAGCCCTCGACATCATGATGGGCACGGCGACAAAGACATGGACACTCAAGGGCGGCCTCGTCTTCTTCCACGGGTGGTTCTACCTGCCCGTATCGTCACCACTCCTACCGGATCTCATGCAAGTTCTATTCTAGGGAGGTCCCCAATGCACCAACCTACTCGCTATCGGCGCCTACACGTCACCTGCGATAGCCGCCGCCCGATGGACATCCTTCGGCGGAGCGTAACCCACGGCGCACAGCACCACCACATCGGCGCCGCCCACGTTGTCTTCATTGACAATATGGATCGCCAGCTCTTCAGCGTCGGCAACGTCTACATCCACTACAACACCACCCTGCGCTGCCACCGGCTATCCCCGAGTGAGTACGACATCAGCATGTTCATGTATGGTACCATGCTCAACCTTGTAGATTCGCCACCGACACGTTGGGACGTGATCATCTGGCCCCAGATTCTGGTCTACATCATGCCACCTCTCCATGCTCGCTTCATCTACATCAAGAGCCTGCCTTGCGACATGCTCCATCAACACCTCATGGCAGGCAATATGTGTGACCTACTCTTCCTTGCCGCTAGACGACGACACTGCAGGGACATGCCCTGCACCACTACAGCTACGATTGCTACATCAACAATCTCCACTACCTCATGGAGTTTGCAGTGGAGCACACCCACCACAACATGATTATCGCCAAACCGGTACAAGGACGGTTGGTGCTACGCGTGGAAGCCATCGTCCATGGACAACCTGATCCCGTTCCTGGCATCACGGAACGGACCTTCATCCCGCACGAGCATGTGGCGGTCAGAGAAGGGGGGAGATGTCACAGCCCAAGATGACGGGCCCGGAGGAGGAGCCCCCGGCCCAGGACGGGCATGGCCAATTGGGGGCTGCCCCTAGGTGCGCATGGGGCGGGGCCGCCGCCACCTTCCCGCAACTATTTCGGCAACTAGAATATCTTAGGAATAAAAATATTTCAGTTTGATTAGGATAAGAAATCTTTCTGTTTTGAAAGGGGCATTCCAATATGTAAGGAAACCACCTAGGACTTTGCTTGGATTACAAGTCCATGGGGACTATAAATATAGGGTGGATGTAAGCTATTGAGATTAAAAAAGAAATAAATAAATAAATCCTTCCTCTCTCTCGCTCCTTGCCCCTCACATGGGCGTCACCCTCCCCTACCGCCGCCGCCAACGCCGCCCTATACCCGGCGCGCGCCGTCACCGTCGTCGATCGCGACACGGCTGTGACATAGGCTTTGATGTTTGGATGTGTAGTTTGCTTGATCACGATAGGGTCATGGATTTGTATCTTATTGGTCTACTTGGTGAGGGCCTCCTCAGATTTTTTTTTTCTCTACGAATTGTATAGTTTACCTTCAATTTAACTTAGAGACACGTTCAACAGAATAATTAATACAGTACGGAGGACTCCAAAAAGGTAAAAGGATGCAAATACAAAACACTGGCGTAATTATATGTCATGTAAGATAAGAAACTCTTACATTGTTTTTATCACGGATGCCCTTGCCCTTACGTCCAGTTACCAGTTCATTGATTATGACACCCAGACTGTAAATATCGCATTGGAATTTCATGTCGCCACCATTCTCGTATTCAGGAGCACTGTATCCCCTGCGTTAAGATGAGGAAAATTAGGTATCACTGCATAATAAACACACCTAAAAATAAAAGTAGAAGACAAATCAAAATGTTTTCTTTGATGCTTTGGTTACGTACTGAGATACAAAACGGTCGCCAGTTGTGACTGACTTCCCATCTGGCCTTGCTAGACCAAAATCAGTAATCTTCGGAACCATATGATTATCTACCATTATATTAGCCGGCTTGAGATCCATATGAATAATACCCATTTTGTTGTGAAGATATTGCAAACCCTCACAAATTCCCTTGATTATTTGATAACGAGTATTCCAATCAAGCCCCCTTAACTCATCTGTTCAAGCAAAAACAAAAGAAAAACGGACATGTTGAAAGATTAAACTGCTGAATGCAAAACCGTAGGTAAAATGATATGGAACATTTTAATTTGAAGATTTATATGCGTAATAATTTCTCAACGATGACTTCGAGATCCGACTAGTGAGCCATCAAACACAGCATTTTTTGTCGTACCTGTGATGTGTTTATCTAGGCTTCCATTGCTGATGTAATTGAAGCATAGCAGTCTTTCTCTTATCTGGGGTAAAAGGAAGTCTTCGGATCCTCGAGCTCTTATCACTTCACGATATGTGTTAAAACAAAAGCCAAGAAACCGGACTACATTTGGATGATCAATAACCTTCAACAGGCTTTTAACCTCTCGATCAAATGACTTATCGTCCAGAGTATGGCAATTCACTGTTATCCTCTTCACAGCAATTACAGTACCGTTTGGGAGAACACCCTGAAATTTCCGTTTTCTCAGTCAGCATGCAGACCATGTCTAATACTCCTGTCAAATATAGTGGAAATAGGAAATTGACAAAATATGTACTCCACTATTCCAAATTATAAGGTGTTCTGCTTTCCTAGATTTATAACTTTTGATACACATCTAGATATAAATTATTTCTAGAAATGCCAAAACGTATTAGATCTAGAATTTGCCACAGGGAAGTATTTACCAACCAGAGGACCTTGATTAGCAAAAAATCATCAGAAAAAAAAAAAAACAGAGTGAAATCTTACGTAAGCTTATCTTTTGTTGGGATACCTGGGTACCATCTGTTCTATAGTTGAAAGCAATTTTACCTTGTAGACCACTCCGAATCCACCAGAACCGATTATTCTGTCTATCTGTTCTATAGTTGAAAGCAATTTTACCTTGTAGACCACTCCAAATCCACCGGAACCAATTATTCTGTCTTCTGAAAATTCTTTCGTGATGCTCTTTAAAGTTTCCAAAGGCAGGTTTCTTGGGTCCTCGGTTCGGGCAAGTATACGATCCAGGACACCATATTCCACACTTCCGTCCCCCATAGTGCGATTGCAAAGCTAAGGGGACAAAAAATTGACTTTCTTAAATCCATACCAACTCCTTGAAATACGAGGTAGAACACCAAATCTATTAGAGTTGAGATGACAAATAATCAATTAGCACTAACCTGCTGCAGAAGGCCTTCACGTGTTCATCGTCGCAGATACTGCAGCGTAGAGAAAGAAGACGGCATCCGGCAGGGGAATAAGGAAGGGACAACTTGTGCAGAATATTACACAGAGCCCTTAACGTTTTCTTGTATATTGAATAAGTACCTGAATAGATTACTTTTGGTCAACGGCGACTGGGCTCCTTCGTTTAGACATTTCAAAGCTGCTCATGCCGGCTTTTGGGAAAAAAAAGTAAAAAAATTGGTTGCTTTTGGGCAAATTTGGAACAAAGAAATTTCACAGGAATTACGTATGAATATTTTTTACAAGAAAAAACGCAAGAACTGGAAAATTGCTCAACTTTTTTTTATAACTTGAAAATTGCTCATTTTTTTATAACTGGAAAATTGCTAGGCGGGCATCAGTTCCATCGGACGCCCATGGTGCTGGACCCACAGGCCAACCTGTACTTCCACTGCGGTCGCCTTCTCTCTGCGCTACACTCGCCCGTTCTCTCCAGCAGTCTAGTACCAGGACTGGCACTCCACGCCACTCAACTTGAGGCCGCGCCAACCTTCTCATGGCGTTCTCCACCGCGCCTACCGAGCGGCCACACCATCCTCTCTCTCCACTTCAGCCAAGCGCCACCGCCCATCTTCTGATGGAGACATGGTCTTATTTTTCAATAGGTGTGACAGATTTAAGTGGTGGAGAGCTCAATTGTTCATTTGCTGATTTCTGTCTATTTGCTGCTATTTTGTCTCCATTGTGTATTGTCTTAGCTTTGGGTCCATACTAGAAATTGTCTCTATTTACTCGTACGCATCCATACTAGAAATTGATGGCTTACCTCTCTACCTTTTAACGGGTTGCAGATGCCCTAAGCTTCATGGCAGTTGCAGTAGCGCAGCACACACAATACTTCTGCAGCAAGTGCATCTGTCCTTTTTTTGTTGCAATTGATATCTTTCCATGTTGCAGTACATTCCATCCATATTTCATATCGTTTTTTAGTGATGTTATTATATCTTTTTTACCTTACGTTTTTTTATATGTCAGTATATTCTAAACTAGTGCTTCCTAAGTACCAGCCCACTATTATGCAGATGAATTCTATAGTCGAGCGTGATATTGATAAGCTTGCTGAGCTTAATAGATTATTATGGATGCAGATTTCGAGGACAAAGAATCGTTTTTTAAACTAACAATTAAGTTGAGCAAGCAAAATCATCAGGCCCATTGAGTTTGTCACCCTGATTTCCTTGTCATCTGCTTCGATGATTCGTCTTATACAAATTTTTTTAGAAATATAATTTATTTTGTTATAACTTATTTTATCAATAAAGATACTTAAATATTGATTAATTTATTTTATTATTTACATAAATATTTTGAATAAGACGGATGGTCAAAACATGAAATTTAAAAGTCAAAAACGACAAAAAAGCATGGGACAGAGGGAGTAGAGGAGAACATCGTTGGGACAACCAATGCGATGCATAGTGGTGATGGGGACAACACACCAGCCACAGATCCAAGTGGAGAAGCTAGCAGGCGGGGAGCTGATTTTTCTTGGAAGTACACACAGGATAACGTAGATGTCTACGACACGTATACACACTCACTCCATGAACATATGTACACAAACTCTACCCTTATGTACACGGGAAGTCGCCTACCACTGAAAACATAGTCTTTGTTAAATCTGGAATAAATCCCAACTCGAAACTGTAACTACAGCCCCCTGTTTTTTAATAGCTAGCAATGCAAAATAGCGGCACCAATTTTACTGAAGCTACGTAGCTATAGCGCAGCTATAGCGAAGCTATGCCTGAATAAGCGTTTTTATAAAAGATATGAAAAACACCAATAATCAAAGCCAAAAACATGAAAAATATCAAATTTGATGAACATAAATATGTTTCTAATGTTCCACAAGTCTAAATAATATTACAACATGACATTAAAATATGGTTCATGAAAGTTTGGTTGTCCAAAGTATCGAATTAGTAGCAAATGATAACCGATAAGTAGGAAATACCAATTAAATTTCAAGCACACAAGTGCAATCTAGTCTCGAGATCGAGTTTTGGAAATAGCTAGCTATTCAAAGCGCTAAGCTATGCAACTTAGCGCAGCTATAGTGGCAAATTTTGGGAAAAATTGTCATAGCGGAAAAAGACGAATAGCTCAGCGCCGTGTCTCTAGAAAAGCTATAGCGCAGCTATAGCGTAGCTATAGCTAGCTATTTAAAACAGGGCTACAGCCCCATTTTACTATACGGGCGGTGGTGATTGGGCCGCCCATACAGTGAGTTGGCTATTTGTAAGGGGGCCTCAATATAGAGCCACCCTTATAAATACCTCCGCCATTACAAATTTAACGTTCGGAGGCCTAGAAGGAATTATTTTACTCAACAAAGTGTTATGCTTAGTAATAAAAAAATATTTTTCCTCAAAAAAAAGTAATAAAAAAATACCGACCGGCGACCTGTTCTGCCATTATTATTTGCCAACAAACCCTTGACTGCAATCTTATACGTTTAAGGGTGCTGTGTAATTTCCTCGTAGATCAGTAGCAGGCTTCCACAACTAGGAAGAATATACGTTGGCATGGGGCGCTGTTTCCCCGAAACCGCTGCTCCACTCATATCAGTAGCAGGCTTAAGTCAAGGTCAACGTTTTCTCATTTCTTTCATTCCCCGAAACTGCAATCTTTCTTCACCTGGATCTTTCTACGTTCTAAAGCCGTTCTGCCTGAGATCCTCATCGCTAAGGAGCAAAATATCGCCACCCTTTCACCTTCGATCGACAACCTTTCCCCAGGTCAGAACTATCTTTGCTAGTTCACATATTCTTGCCAATCTTCAACAGTTCCTTTTGTGATGGATTCTAATTCTTCCACTCTACCTAAACCTCATCTAAGATGATTGACCTTCGTGAATCCAAACCTTATCTAAGATGAGTAATTAAGATCCAAGATGGAAAAGCCTTTGATTTTTGTCTCAACAGGAACAAGATCCAAGATGAGCCTTGTGGGTGAGGACATGGACATTAAACTCGCGTTGCTTGAAACTATTACAAACAATTTTTCAGAGGCGCTAGAAGTTGGCGCTGGTGGGTATGGAATTGTTTACCGGGTATAACTAATTGTTCTAGTATGTATATGTACTCTAATTTGGTTTATATAATAAATATACCATGCGCTACTGATAGAATTCTGTCTTAATGGTACCCTTTCTTCTTCTACCACTGTTGGTGTGTGTGTATATATATATTGCTCCAATCTACAGGGCGTATATAATGGGCAAGAGATTGCTGTGAAGAAGCTTCATCCCCTGCAAGGACTTGACGACAAGGCTTTTGACAATGAATTCCGTAACCTTAGAAAGGTCAACCATCGTAATATCGTTCGGTTAATTGGCTACTGTCATGAATCACGGGGTAAGTACTTGACCCACAACGGGGAACTAGTTTTTGCTAAAGAAATGGAGCGAGCTCTCTGCTTCGAATATATGCAAGGTGGAAGCCTTGATAAGCATATTAACGGTATACTACTTACTGGAGTAACATTTAGCAACTACAACATTGATCCTGTTGCCTTACATGTTTTCTTGTCATTTATTATTATATTACAGACGAGTCTTGTGATTTTGACTGGCCGACATGTTACGATATTATTAGAGGGACCTGTGAGGGCTTAAACCATCTGCATAGTGCACAGGGAAGGCCTATTTTCCATCTGGACTTAAAACCTGCTAACATATTGCTTGATAAGAATCTGACGGCAAAAATTGGAGATCTCGGTTTGTCCAGACTTGTTGCTTCGTCAGAAACCCATAAAACTGAGATCCTCAAAGGAACACAGTAAGTTGATCTCATACAGCATTTATTTTTACCCATTTTTTGGGTAATGCCTTAAAATAATTAGGCAGGTTCTTCCGTTTGCGTTGCACTAATAACCATATGTTTGATGCTGTATTTTTTGTTATGTCATGAAGTGGGTACATGCCACCTGAATACATAAACGGTGGTTTTATATCGAAGAAGTTTGATGTATTCAGTCTGGGGGTCATAATTCTGAAAATATTCGCCGGAAATATAGGCTACTCCCGGTGTTATGAATTGCCTCCCAAACAGTTTACTGAGCTTGTAAGTAAAATTACTCTCTCTGTATACCATTATGAACTGTTGTCTTTTTCATTTTAGTGTCAGCTATTAATCTGATGTCTAACACATCTAACTTTATTGGACAAATTCACAGGTCATTAACAACTGGAAGGAGAGGCTGCAGAGCACATCAGGGCACTCTTCACAAGAAGTAGACATAGTAAGAGTCAAGGCTTGTGTCGATATAGCACTAAAATGTGTAGATGCTGAAAGAGATAGAAGACCTACTGTAAAGGACATTGTAGATGAACTAGAAGAACTGGAGTCTAAGATCAAGAAAATGTCACTCTCTTCTGATCAGTCAAAACATCTAACTGGCATGCTGGTATGACCATATTCATGAAATTTGTGCTCTTTCTACCACCAGCAGCACACTGCACACGCACTGTTTGTTAGCAGATAACCAGGCAAAATGTATTTTTACTAGGCTGCTGATACATATAAAGACCTGGATGTATTTCTGCTGTCAAACGCTAGAATTTAAGGACGCTAATTGCTAGACAATACTGATTCCCCTTCTTTGTTGCAGAGGAGCTCTGCCTCCAAGATTCTTGCTGTCGATCCGACTCTGGAGCTGCGCTTCCTATTCGAACCAAGGAAGGACATATCATGCTGTCTGCAGTTAACAAACATGACCAAAGGCTCCGTTGCATTTAACATAATGACCAACGAAGCCAAGTACTACACAGAGCCGAACAAAGGTATTATGCCACCATGTTCCAAACGCTATGTCTCGGTGACGTTGCGAGCACAGGATGCGGCACCGTCGGATATGCGGTGCCATGACGTTTTCCTTGTACAGAGTGTCAATGTTGGCAACGAACTAACATCTGCTGACATCACCGATGATTTCTTCGGAAAAGTCAGGATGGAAACAGTGGTGGATGTGGTAGAACTGCCGATTGTGTATGTTGCACGAGATCAACTTATAGCTAATTAATAGTAATTAGGGCTGGTGAGGTAATCATAGGTGTGTGTACCCAATATCTGATCTATGCTTATCTGATCTATGCTTATGTACTTATACCATTATTATTATTAATTGTTGTGTTTCTTGAATAACTATTAGTCCATTTTCTATGTATAATAGTTAGCACGGGTGAGGTGACCGTAGCCGTTTGCTTATGTAGTATTGAAAAATGTGTTGTTGCCACTGCTAGAAACTCGAATTCTTCTCTGTGTGTGTGAAAGGACATTGGAAAATTTATGGAGGACAGCGCTTCAATATGGGCACTGTTTAGAGCCCCAAATTTCTCACCAAATTCCACTATGCAAAAAGAAGATTCCCCATCACATCAAAATGCCGGCAAATGTATCGAGTACTAAATGTAGGTAAAAAAAAAAATAAACTAATTGCACAGTTTAGATGTACGTTGCGAGGCGATTCTTTTGAGCTAAGCTACGCCATGGTAGGATAATATTTACCACTAACAAACGAAGCGTCTTCTACGATTGTCGGATGTGACACGCTACAGGAATTTTGCACCAAATTTTTGGTGATCTAAACACACCCATGTGGCCGCCGAGCCTACAGGCCAAGTGCGGTGCGGGTGTTTGAATTGAACCCCTGCCGACTGCTCTGCTTCTGACTCATCGGACTAGAGTATTGACATCATACACGTGAGACAAGCACTTTTCAGCCCCTCTGCTGTTGCAAAACCACACAGCTACAGGCCCACAAAGCTCTGCGGACCAAGTCCAGCTACCAAGTTCAGACTTCGGGATGACTTCGGCGGCCACCACGCCGCTGCGGTGGATGTTAACTGCGACCGGTCGGCGGTTAACCATCCGCCCGACCACCCCCGCCCACGGCCCAAGCACGCCGAAGCCCGCGGAAGCCCGCCGGAAGCCCGACCGGAGGTTGAAGGCGACCAGCCGCCCTTCGCCGTAGCTTTCTAAGCGCCGCCCTTCGCCGTAGCTTTAGGGTTGGAGCTCGTCGCCGTCGCCGTCGACCTCCCCTCCCCCTCCATGCCTGCCCCCGGCCATAGAAAGGGCCCGGCCGGCCTGGCCGCGGCCGTCGACATGGCGGCGGCGCGGCTCGGGCGGCGGTGAGCTCGGGGCCGAGGAGAGACCCATTTGGATGGGTACGGGTAGGCGGGGGGAGGTGGTCGTCGCGGAGCTGGAGAAGAAGGAGCTCGCCGGAGTTAGGGCTACGGTTTCGCCGGTGAAGGAAGGAGGGGGAGGGGAGGGATCGATGCCGCCGGCGCCCTAGGGCTCGCCGGATCTCCGGCAGCCCTAGGGCGCGGGCGCGGCGGGGGCGGAGGCGCGGGCGGGGCGAAGACGGCGTCGCGAGGAAGAAGACGGGTCGGGCGGCCTTCCCGGCTGGGGGCGCGGGAGGTGGGCCGCGCGGTCGGTCGGCGGACGCATGGCGCGCCGACCGGCGGCGGTTAACACGCCCCCGCCGCTGCTCCTCCTCTTCGTTCGGGGTTCCGTTGGCGCCCATCCTGTTCGCGTGGAATCCCCCTTCGAGCTCCTCTTCATAGAAAGCCCGCCGCACGGGGATTTAGGGCGGAACCGCCGTCCCGTCCGCAAACTGGACGAAGCAGCCCGTCGTCACCGAGCACGCCCTAGCTCGCCGCGCTCCAGTCCTCTCATGTGCGTTTTACAGTGGACGAAGTGATATACAATAATGTGCTGCACTGACAACGTAACAGCAATAATACTGGCTGCAACTGATCGAAAAAATAATAATAATTTACTGTGATTGTTTGGTTCACGTGACGAGACACCTTCCAGCGACATAATCCATTTGAGGTTGTCAGTCATGAACGCGATTGAATACCACTGAATCAATTGCGATGCAACAATAGTTTCTGAAGTACAACCAAACAGCTTGTATTGAGCTAATTATCGCTCAGGAATACACCAATAGTTTCTGAATATTAAGAATTCTCTCGTTTACTCGGGGAAAAGAAAAGATAAAAGATACATGACAAACAAGTTTATGACGACAACGATTTGTTTCACATGAGAAAAGAAGCTTGAGTGAAGTGAATGTTCCCGTACAAACTTCTGCGGGTTTACTTACGTTTTTTTTATCACAGTACGTTAGTTTGTGGTACGGTACTGCTGGTTTGTGTGCTTCCTCTGTTTGCGAAAGGGGCCCAAAGCCAGTACTTGTTGCCCTAGTAGTAATTACCAGATCGTGACGTGTGTCTGCTATACGAATCAGATGCTCTGTTGCTGTATAGATGCTGCTGCAGAATTGAAACCCTCTCTGATTTCACCTGGTTTTGAAGACAGCAGACTTCAAATGTTCGTGCACATCCATTGGATCATAGCTGGACGGATCAGAGCGGCCGCTAGAACATTCACGACCTGTGCCGAACCTGCATAGTTTATTTTTTTTTAGATAAAGACCTGCATAGTTTATATATGTATGTTAGACATCCCACATCCCTGCTATTGTAATTAGGAGACATATAATAAACGAATTAAAACTAGGCAACTACGTGCCTTATTCTCTGTAGTACGTACTTGTCTGGCCTGTACTGTGTACACTACCAGCGTGAAAAATGAAGGATGGGGCCATTGGGATGGTGGTCGACTGCGCGCCTTAGTGCTTGCTCTGTTATTGACTCCTTTATCGTCACCGGATCGCTCGAACTTATGTAAAATCGAGCACTTACTTTCTCAAGCGAATGGAGGCACTGCAAGCTTTCAAAGTTGAATTCAACATGGTCGGGCAACTTGAAGCTAAACCTGAGAGATTCGAGGCACTGCATTGCTCCCGGTACAAATGTCAGCCAGCAATTCGTATTGAGGTGGCGCAGTTTGGGGAATGCACCAGCAGAATGAGCAACGACGATACCATGCAAGTTGTTAGGGTCGTAGATCCTGAGATCAAGAGACCGGAGCTCTGGCAAACTTCCAAGATTACGGAGATCCGGAGCTGTCAATGACGTCAAAAGCAGTTCCAAGTAGAAGATGTTCCCAAGTGAGGCGTCGATCCACCCTGGCATTTCAGTACTCTCTAAGCGTAGATGACGGAGTAGTACTTTACAGGGCGAATAATTGTCCCACATGCTGAACCATTCACTAACTTCTAGCTCCTCTATCTTCCTCAATTTGTTTAGAGACTCCACTAAGGCCCTGCTCTGCAAGCTGTCAAACCTTCCCCATGCTACAATTTTGAGCACCCTGAGCTCTGTCAGATTACCGAATTCTTCAAAAGAGTCAACTAGCGCTTTGGCGTCCAATATGTCGTCGTCCTCAAGCTGAAAATGGCCAAGGGACAGGCGCAGCTCTTCCAATGACGTTAGGCGTCCCATCCCTTCTGGCAATTTTACTGGCTCCTGGCTACTGCAAAGCAAGTTCTTCAGTTCTCTTAGCTGAGTAACACTTTGTGGCAGTTCCTGGATTTCGGTGTCCATCAAGTCTAGTATCTGTAAACATCTTAAATCCCCTATTTCCATGAGCAGCTGCTGACCAATAAGAGTTCCAGCTAGGCTAAGGTATCTCAAGTGACGTAACTGAGCAATGTTCTTGAAACGATAAGCATTATCTCTAGATACTCCCTTACAGTTCTCTAAAGACAAGACACGCAAAACCTGAAAACTTGGGAGTAACAAGTCTAGTCCCATCCGACTAAGATCGCAAGCCTCGCTAGCATTGAATGACCTCATAACCTGTTGTTTGATGCACACATTTACCATGCCACGCTGCTCCAGAAAACTCTTGTGGACGGCCAGTATACGAGCATTATTTTGGGAAGATAAATGTTTCTCATCAGTATCCAATATAGTAACAAAGTTTTCCTCTTTTGCTAAGGAACAAATCAAATCATGAACCATGTCGTGAACACGACAAGCACCTATGGTGCCAATTTCAATCTCTCTATGTACCCACCAATATTCAATAAACTCTACTGGCTGGATGAGGCTTCTATTAATAAGCTCATTGAAGTAACCTTCTCCGACCTCAAATAGTGTTTTCCCTTTTTCTTGCCGCACAAAACCTTCAGCTATCCACTTCCACACCAAGTTTCTTTTTCTCGATCACACTGTCTTCGGATATATGCTTAGATACAATAAGCACGTCTTTAGATGGCATGGTAGGTCAAAGTAGCTAAACAACAATATCTTTTTGGTGTTCTCTGCTTTGTTATCCTCATGTCCGAACTTAATTGAATTGTACACCTTAGGCCAATCCTCCACTCGTATACCACTCAATAAACTGGCTAGTGTAATTATAGCTAATGGTAGACCACCACATTTCCCTAAGATATATTTAGTAGACTGCTCATCCGGTTGATCAAAAGTACTTGTGCTTTTACCAGTTAATCTTGCATAGAATAGTTGCTTGGACTGATGATCTGAAAGTGGTTCTAACTTGCAGACTTCATCACTTCTTTTTGCCACATCATAAATACGAGAAGTTGTCATTATTCTACTTCCATTGTCATTATCTATCAATGCACACTTAATCACATCCCATGATGTTGTGTCCCATATATCATCAATAACGATAAAATACCTATTCACGTGACAACACAATAGCATACAGTTAGATAAAGTATCTAGGTTTTCACTGAAAAAAAGTACATGGTAACAATCTTGACATGTCGGCTAAACCTAATTAATGGTTTAGACTCCGAAGACACAGACAACACAAGAGCCCCAAGTAATTTATTGATACAGTTTTGAAAAATAGTAAAGTATATGATCAACAACGATAAAATACCTATTCACGTGACAAAACAATACCAAAGAATTAGATAAAGTATCTAGGCTTTCTTTGATAATTATATGCATGATAACCGTCTTGACATGTACGCGAAAACTAATTAATATTCAATCTCAAAAGACATGGACAGCACAAGATCCCTAAGCGACTCATTGATTAGGTTTGAAAAATAATCATGCATAAGATTTGATCAATAGTTAAAAAGAGTTCTTAAAGTTCAGAAAAAGTAAATGGACATATTGTGCCTTCTCCTAGCCACTATGTTATGTCTTGATCTTCTGGTCAAGTGACAGTGGCACCGATGGTGTCACGTTCCTCCTTAGAGGCATCACTTTGGAATCCTGTGCTTGTCAATATGTAATGGTCATCACCATTGTAGCGAGAAAGGGCGGAGACTATTGGTCGTCATTGTTGAGGCGAGGAGATTCAAGATGAATGTTGCAGCATATGTGCGTGGATCTTGGCAGGTCAAGACTGTTTTGATGTGCGTCTGAGGCAGCAGCTGTCGCGTTGGGTTGTAACGTTGTTGTCTGTAATAAGAAATAGCTATATGCATTGTTCGATGCCATGGCTGCGATATTTTAATATATATATATATATATATATATATATATATATATATATATATATATATATATATATATATTCCCTTTTTAAAAAATCATTCGCCCATTTAACTTCAGCCTTTTTAATTTCTAAGGTCGGTATAGGGTACATTCTGGCTATGTGCTTTGGTGTGAAATTGGAGAAATGCATGGGATAATTTAGCTACATAACCAACATATCACTCTAGGAAAAGAAAAAAAGAGGCCATATGTGTCAGAATACTCATTATGAAGTAGAGGTTTATCTTTTGGAATATGAGTTTTGAGAATGTAGCAAGTCAGTTATTTAATTTACTTAAAGCATAATTTACATGTAGATAAAGGAGCTACCTAGAGATATAATATAGGGTGAACTCTACTCCGAAAATGCATAGTTGCTCCATCCCAAAATAACTACACATTTTACTCCTCGAGAAGTGAAAACTTTTGAGTTTATCTATCTATATATAAACAATCAATATTTGTATCTCACGATATACTTATAATATCAATATATTCCACTATTAAATTAATTGTACTTATATAAGAATTATAAGTAAAATTATTTTGGACAGAGCGGACCTAGAAATAGAATGATCCAAACTGATATATGGGCCAACATTCCGTATACTACTCTATTGTATTTAAAATAGGCATCAATGGAAACCGGGCGGAGACTATCAATTCATAGGCATGCCATGTGTGCGTACCTCTTGTTCTTAAACTCATTTCGAAGATCATCAATGAGAAGGTTTTTCGTCCGTTTTGAGTTGTGAATGTGTTTATTATCCTTCTCGTTAATTTTATACAGCATATCCTTCAGAACTCGCTTCATGTTAGGTTCACGACCCACGGAAACAAAAGCCTTAAGAACAAAGTTGGCAGCAAGCTTGTCAAACACCTTTTTAGCAAGAGTTGTCTTGCCTATCCCACCCTCTCCAAAGATTGATATGATCTTGAGCTTCTTTCTGGACGCATGATCCCCACCTGTTAGTATTTTCACTAAGCTGTCCCGTGGCCCATCAATTCCAACGAGGTATTTGTGATCTTTATACCAATCCAACATGCGAGGGTCATCATCAGTTCTTCTCACAGGCCTATTTCTAACTTGCTTGAGCTTGAGCCCCTTACTTTTGTTGGCCAGGTTCCTAACTTGCTTGAGCATCTTCTGTACTAGGTTTCGGAAGCCGTCCAAGTCGGTGATAGGCTTCGAGCCATCGATGCTTATAAACAAGCCGTCGACCATATCCTCTATGTCATACGAGAGGTTCTGGACTTTTTTGACCCATCTCTTATCCTGTAGATCCAGCATGTGCATCTCCTCATGTGGTACATTGCATAAGGCAGTGTGCATGTCTGTCAGCTGTTCCTCAAGGGACTCAACTTCTTCGGTCACATCCTCTGTCAGATTATGCTCCACTTTGAGGAGCTTGCCTAGCTTGGGGAGCAGGCCTCCCATGGCCCCTGTCATAATATCTACGGCTGCTCGTTCACTTGCTTTGTACTGGATGGTAGCTGAAGTGGTTTCTATTGGGCGGAAATTAAGGCGTGCATCTTTGGAGCTGCTACAACCAGTGGCCTCCTGTCACGCAAAATAGGTTAGTTAATTAGCACAAGTAAAACAAATTATATGTTATCATTCCAGTAACGGTGGTGCGTTAAGATCACCCTCATAATGTACCTTAGAGACTGACGCATTGGCCTCAAGTGACTGATCAGCTTGCGGTCTCTCTGGCCCGTTATCATATACAACTGTTAAATTCACCTCATCAACCACTTTACCGGCCTCGTCATTGAACATATCGTCGGTGATTTCCTCGTCTGTAAGTCCATCTTCCACCTTTGTGCTCTGTACGATGAACTCATCGGTACGAGGCATAGATCCTGGTGCCGTTGTCCCTTGCGCTTGCAATGTAATTTGAACAGTACTCTTGGATCGCGGTAGCACAATTCCTTTGTTAGGCTGTGTAAAATACTTCAGTTGGCTTACCGTCTTAATGTTGAAGGCAATGCAATTGCCAGTCTCATTGGTCAGCTCAACAGCATTTGATATTTCCTTGTTAAGCTCAAAAGCAAACCGTAGTTCCAGCGGCTCAATGCCCAGCATGTCATCATAGTCCGAAGATGGTATCTGTGAAAAACCAGTTGGATATATAAATCCCTTCCCTGCCTACCATTCATAGGTCATAGCCTCTATTATTATATACTGGGACCTACACGTCTCCAGATATTGTGGATTGTTTAGCATCATTTGTAATCCTATCTTTCCTTATCTCTATGGTACTACCACATAAATGAATTTTAGACGAGGTCAATAGATATTTGCAAGGGCAGATTCGGAACCTCTATAGCATCACCGGTTGTAGAGATGAGATATTTACATGGGCGTTTTTTCAAAGTTAAGTGCCCTAGAAAATTATTCTCAGGATAACAATATTTTTGTAAATAAAAAGAAAAACTATTGACTATGATAAAAATAGAAAAAAAATATTAAACTACAAAAAAAAAAAAATCACATGCCCTAGCAGCTGCCGAATGGTCACACCAGCTTTTAGAAAGAAACACCACACTTTCATGTCCAACGATTCAAAAGCCTTGGGTGAGCATCAAATCACTACACTACACAATCACTAAGTATATAGTGCTATAATATATCCTTCAGTATTAATGTTTATGAGTCTTATTTTAAATGTTTTGGCCCTGAACAATCACAAATGGAAAATATTCACTTATGACTAAGGTTTCAGGTTCTTAGGGACCTAACAAGATGTTACAACTGACGAGGATGTAAGGTGGGGATAACCCTTAGGGGCTTAGCCAACTTGTTTATACACAAATACAGCCTGTGAGTTCAACCTCTAAATAGACAAGCTTATATTACCTGGTTAGCTGCAGGTATGTAGACATTTTCATTTGCAGATTCATTGAGATCGCGTATTATATGCAATATAGAAGGTCTACTTTCTGGTTCTTTCTGCGTGCATCTCTCTGCTATTTCAATGCATTTAGTTATTTGTTGGACATGTAGTGGTGTATTGGTGGCTGATTTTCTCAATCTGCATCTCCATCTTGAATCACCTGCATTACATTTAATATTAGAGAGGGTAATTCTAGAACAAGGAAATTTCCTAAAACAACAATTTTGGCAGAAAAATATGGACAACTAACTACATTTCAATGGACACCCACTTTATGCTCATCATCTAAAACAATATGACCATTGATGCTTTCATGTCCCAGACCACAACAACCCCCACCCACCCTCCGTCACCCCCAAACACATGCAACACCCACAGACATAAAACAACATAAAACAAAAAAGATAACGTCATTCTGAATATAGTAGAACATTTGATTGTCTTTTGTATTAATAAAGGCATACTCTCTCCGTCCCATTAGGATTGTCGTTGTAGGAATTCACACACGGACCAAGGAGACCTACGAAGGAGGCCTACCCTGCAATCATTGCTCTGGCTCCCCGCATGGCTCTCTTTGTCTCAGCAGACCGTGTGCTGCTCATATGCAGAAGAGGATGGGAGCGCCAGATCTCGACGGAGGAGACCGTGGAGCCCGCGCGCGACCGCCATCCCTCTGCCGTGGTCTGCACCAGCGGCGGCGCCTCCACTGCCGCGGTCCGCCCGGCGGCGCCACTACTACAGAGGTGATTTTGCGTGGTGTTGGATTTCATTTTCCGTGGCGGGCATTTGAAAAACCGCCCGCGGTTAATAGCATGATTAACCGTGGCGGGCATTTTTCTATTTTTGCGTGGCGATGACATAATAACCGCCCACGGTTGTCGATTAACCGTGGCGGTTTTTATTAAAAAGCCCGCCCACGGTTAATGTGGCCCAAACACTAGGCCCAAAAGCCCAAAAACGACCCAAAAGTCGGGCTCGTATAAATATAGAAAGAGGAGAACTTAGGTTTCCGGACTTCAGCTCCTCACTTCTCCCTCCCCGTCCCGAGAGCACGGCGCCCTCCCTCTCTCTCCGTCCCTCGAGCAGCGGTGCCCTCCCTCTCTCTCCGTCCGTCCCTCGGCGGCGCGCCCTCCGTCTCCTCCCCGTCCCTCGGCGGCGGCGCTCCTCCCGTCCCGAGCAGGCGGCGGCGCGCGGCGGCGGCAGGGAAGCGGCGCGTCGGCGTCGGGCGGCGCTCCTCCCGTCACCCAGCGAGGCGGCGCGCGTGGCGGCGGCGCATGGAGACGAAAATCGCGGCGGCGCGATCGAGGCGGAGACACGGGCGCGCATCCAGCGAGAGCGGCGCGCGCGCATCCAGGGGGGGCGGCGGCGCATGGAGACGGAGGCCTCCTCCCCGGTGGATCGAGGCACCGGCGCAGATCCGACCCTTGGCCGGATCCAGCGGGCAGCGGCCGGATCCGGCTCCGGCGGCGGATCCCGGCGCGCGGATGACAAGAGCGCGTTCGGCGGCGGGCGAGACCCTAACCCTAATGGGCCCATTGGGCCCATTAGGTTAGGGTTTGGATTTTCTTTTTTTATTTTTGTTATTCATTAACGGTGGCGGGCATTTTCATTTCAAAAACCGCCACGCCAAAATCATCCGATTTTCCGTGACCTTCCTTCCGTGGCGGACTAAATAACCGCCACGGAAAATCGAAGAAAAAAAAGTCCGCCACGGAAAATCGAATATGTAGTAGTGCGCGCCGCCCTCCGCCGCATGTCCGCCCCCGACGAGCGCCGCCCCCCTGCCGTGGTCCGCTCGGCCGCGCGGTGCGAAGGAGACGCGGCGAGCGCACCGCCCGCTCTGCCAGCGGTCCTCCGCCGCGCTGGTGCTGCTCCCACCCCGCCGGAAGGCATTCCCGTCGGAGATCCGCTCGGAGGAGTAGAAGGCGAGGACCGGCCTCCTTGACGGCGCGTGGCGTACCGTCTTCTTGGCAGCCCCCTCGTTGGTGCCGGTAGCCCACATCACGGGCCTCTTCGTCGCCGCTCGCTGCCCCCGTGCGAGCCATGCCGCCAAGGCGTCTCGCCGCCCTCGCACGAGCAACCTCCGCGCCAGGCCGCGCGCGATCGCCGCCTCCGCGCCTTTGGTTGAGATGGGATGAGGAGAAGCTGCCCCTCCGATGGAGTCATGGTGGAGAAAGAGGGATCCCGGAGAAAGATTGATTGAGTTTGGTGGCGGACAAACAAAGCGAGAACACAAAGTGGCTCGTAGGCTGCAGTTCTATACTGTTGGATTTATTCAATAAATCATTAACTCTATGGTATTTAATTATGGATATTATTTGCACAAGAATGGAAGTTGAAAGGGTTTAAATTATTGAGTTTTTGGCTGGCGCACGTGAGGTAGTGCATGCCTCTTGACATGCCAACGTGAGATGGCCTTTGACCTTTGGTTTGCCCAAGTGAGGTGATGGTGTCCCTTCACTTTCAACTTGTCTCTTGGCTTACCCTTTGTGAGGGATAAAAAGAAGAGAGCAGCCATCTTTGTTCTTGATTGAGAAAACACTAGAACCACAGTTCAGTTGCAAAGAAGTCATTCCCATCTCGTAACTCGTGCGCACCTTGGCGAGAGGGCAGGTGTCTCCGATGCCCTTGCCGTTCCGGACCTTGCACGGGGGATCGGCAATTAGGTTTTTGGGGAGCTTCTACGCGACTGCCCAAATCACCGTCGTCGATTCGTCTTCTTCTTCCTCGAGTTACCGGTGACATCGTCGCTTCAAGGGTGATCTTCATCTTCTACGACATGACGAAGGAAATTGGTCAGGATCCGGATCATCGAAGCGCATGGGAGGGTATGATCGATTCATCTTCTCTCATTTTTTGTTTTACGTTCTCGAATGTTTGAGTAGTTCATCTCTGCTGTTTCACATACTATCATGAGTATGTTTCATCTACTCTGTCATATCGTTTCATGAGATGTCCGATGCATATTCCTGTTATCTATCTACCATGTGCGAATGTTTATGTGATTCAGTTATATTGTCTCATATGCTCATGTCACTATGTTTTGAGAGTTACCTTTCTATTTGTTTCATATGTTATTGTCTACATGTTTTGATTGACTGTTACATCGTTTCATTTGTCACATGCCTAAGTTTATCTTGAATATGGTTGATGTCTTGATCTCAAAATTTATTAATCTTTTATATGTCATCGTCATAATGTTAATTCATAGAATTAAAATGACATGGAAATTGCCTAAATATCTAACAATCCAAAAACCTAATTCTAGGCATTTTTTTTCTGTCATAGGTTTTTTGGCGTGTTAAGGCGATCCTTTTGATGGTAAAAACTTCTTGATGTGGAAAGCTAAGATGGAATTGTGGCTTACTGCAATGTCTTGTTATCATGCATTTGTGGGCAAGGTCGATAACTTGTCTCTGCGGAGGAGGAGGCTAAGTTTAAGGCTGATAACAACCTCTTTCGAGGTGCGGTGATAAGTGCACTTGATGCTAAATTCGGAAAAGCTACATCATCCTTCCCTACGAGGGAAAGAGGCGTGGGATGCACTTGTTGGAAAGTTTGGAGTTCCGATCTTTGGTAGTGAGTTGTATCTCATGGAGCATTTTGTATGACTACAAGATGGTTGAGAACCGATCTATAGTGGAACAAGCTCATGAGTTTCATGCACTAGCTAAGGAACTCGAGCTTTTCCCTTGTCCTTTGCCCGACAAGTTTGTGGCTGGCCAAGTTACCACCTTCTTGGAAGGACTTTGCTACCTCTCTCAAACATAAGAGGCGGGGAGTTCAATGTGGAAGAGCTCATTGGCACTCTTGATGTAGAGGAGAGAGCTAGAGCAAAAAAGACAATGGGAAAGGTGTTGAGACCTCTCTTTGCTAATGTGGTGCGTAAGAGAAACTCGGATTCCGCAAGTTTAACAAGAAGAAAAACCAAAACAAGCAAGAGAACTCAAACAAGCCTGTTCAAACAAAGCAAAGTTTAAAAAGAAGAACAACAATACCAATAAGGGAAAGGGAGGATGCTTTGTCTGTGGCAGTGATCAGCATTGGGCAAGAGAGTGCCCTAACAAGTTCACGCGGGACAAGAAATCGGCAAATGTTGTAACTATCAAACCGGAGATGGAACATCGGGTATGGTAATTCTTTACCATTTGTTCTTTCGGTTTGTAATTCACCCGAGTGGTGGATGGATAGTGGTGCAAACATTCATGTGTGTGCTGATGTGTCTTTGTTTTTCTTCCTACCGGTCGGGAGGTCTAGCGCCTTGTTGATGGGGAATGGATCGCGTGCTCATGTTCTTGGTGTTGGTGCGGTCATTCGGCGTTTACTTCAGGGGAAGACGGTACCATTAAAGAACGTGCAGCTTGTGCCCTCCATAAAGAAGAATCTTGTTAGTGTATCTTTGTTATGTCGAGATGGCTACAAAGTTGTTCTTGAGTCAAATAAATGTGTTGTGTTGAGACATGGTTCCTTTGTTGGTAAAGGATATGATTGCGGTGGCTTGTTCCGCTTATCATTGCATGATGTGTGTAATAAAATGGTGAATTCTCGTTGATATTTCGATGAGTCGGATTTATGGCATTCATGTTTTTGTCATGCAAGTTTTTGGCTGTCTTATGCGGTTGGCAAATCTGAATTTAATTCCTAAATTTAACTTGGTCAAAAGTTAAGTGCCATGTGTGTGTTGAATCAAAACAACCCCCGCAAGCCTCACAAGGCTGCCGAGGCGAGGAATCGGCACCTCTAGAACTTGTCCACTCGATTTATGTGAGATGAACGGAATCTTGACCAAAGGCGAAAAAGATACTTCCTCACTTTTATAGATGACTCCATCCGTTTTTTTGCTATGTCTATCTCTTAAAGACAAAAGATGAAGCGTTTAATTATTTTAAAACCTATAAAGCTAAAGTTGAAAATCAACTTGAGAGGAAAATAAACGGTTAAGGTCCGATCGAGGTGGAGAATACTTCTCTAATATTTTTGATGAGTTCTGCGTGGAACATGGTATTGTTCATGAGAGGACACCGCCATTTTCACCACAATCCAATGAGATTGCTCAAAGGAAAAAGCGCACTCTAACCGATTTGGTGAATGCCATGTTGAGTACAGCAGGATTATCCAAGGAATGGTGGGGTGAGGCGATTTTGACGGTTTGTCATGTCCCGAATAGAGTTCCAACAAGAACAAAGAGATCACACCATTTGAGGAATGGGAAAAAGAGAAGATTAAATCTCTCATATTTGCGCACTTGGGGTTGCTTGGCTAAAGTGAATGTGCCAATCAACAAGAAGCGTAAACTTGGGACTAAAACTGTTGATTGTGTATTTCTTGGTTATTCCTTTCACAACACTGGATATAGGTTCTTAATTATAAAATCTGATGTGCCTGATATGTATGTTGATACAATCATGGAATCAAGAGACGCTACATTCTTTGAGAATGAATTTCCAATGAAGAATACACCTAGTGAAATAAGTCATGAGACTATAATTTCCCATGAGCATCCACTTTGTCTATTCCTATAGATCATGCCGAGGATTCTCATGTGCACATCCCTCGAGGAGGATGACACTACTGGTCTTTCGAAAAGAGCAAGAGACAGAGGGTTGCAAAATCCTTTGGTGATGACTTTATAGTGTACCTTGTGGAAGACACGCCAACCACCATTAGAGAGGCATATTCCTCTCCTGATGCTGACTTGTGGAAGGAAGCAGTAAGGAGTGAGATGGATTCTATTATGTCTAATGGAACTTGGGAGGTCGTTGACCGTCCTTATGGCTGTCAACCTATAGGTTGCAAATGGATCTTCAAGAAAAAGCTTAGGCCTGATGGTACAATGGAGAGGTACAAGGCAAGGCTTGTGGCCAAAGGATATACCCAAAAGGAGGGTGAAGATTTCTTTGACACCTACTCACCGCTTGCTCGATTAACTACAATTTGCACATTGATTGCCGTGGCAGCCTCTTATGGTCTTATCATTCATCAGATGGATGTTAAGACAACTTTCCTCAATGGAGAGTTGGATGAGGAGATCTATATGGATCAGCCATATGGGTTTATTGTGGATGGTCAAGAGAACAAGGTGTGCAGGTTGATAAAATCATTGTATGGCCTAAAACAAGCACCTAAGCAATGGTATGAAAAGTTTGATAATACTCTTACAGCTGCTGGCTCTGCTGTGAATGAGGCTGACACGTGTGTGTATTATCGGTATGGTGGGGGTGGGGCTGTTATCCTATGCCTTTATGTTGATGACATCTTGATCTTTGGATCTAATCTCAATGTGATTGAGGAAGTAAAGAATCTTCTATCGAGTAATTTTGAAATAAAAGATTTGGGAGAAGTTGATGTCATTCTTAACATCAAGCTTATTAGAGAAGGTGATGGTGGGGTAACTTTGTTACAATCCCATTATGTGGAAAAGGTATTAAGTCGCTTTGGTTTTAGTGACTGTGATCCTGCTCCTACACCTTATGACCCTAGTGTGCTATTGAGGAAAAATCGAAGAATAGCAAGGAATTAATTGACATACTCCCAGATCATTGGCTCACTCATATACCTTGCGAGTGCAACAAGGCCTGACATCTCTTATGCTGTGAGCAAGTTGAGCCGGTTTACATCAAAACCAGGAGATGATCATTGGCATGCTCTTGAGAGAGTATTGCGCTATCCGAAAGGTACTATGACATATGGTATTAATTATCCGGAAACCCAAGAGTCTTTGGAAGGCTATTGTGATGCCAACCTGGATTTCTGATGCTGATGGGCTTTATGCCACAAGCGGATATGTGTTCTTGCTTGGAGGTGACACTCGTTTCCGGAAGTCTTGCAAGCGGACTATCTTAACGAAGTCTACAATGGAAGCAGAACTCATAGCGTTAGACACTCGGGCCGAGGCCGAGTGGCTACGTGATTTCCTATTGGATTTACGGTAGTTGAAAAACCGATACCGGCTATCTCCATGAACTGTGACAACGTGACATTTGTGATTACAAAGGTCAACAGTTCGGGAATAACATGAAGTCTACAAGGCATGTTAAGAGAAGATTGAAATCTGTCGAGAAAGTTGAAAACCTCCAGGAGTTATAACGGTGGATTATATCCACACGTCAAATAATCTGGCAGATCAATTCACTATGGGTCTGTCACGCAATGTGATAGAAAGTGCATCGAGAGCAATGGGTATGAGACCCACATGAGATCTACTATAGTGGTAACCTGCTCTATGTGATCGGAGATCCCGTGAAGTAGAGTGGTGAAACAAGCTAGGAGTAGATTGAGAGGAAAGATCGCTTTACGGACTCATTTCGATGCACATCTTTCCTATCCGTAAAGGCGAGGATGGTATTTACCTTAATGTATTCCAAGAGTCTTAAGTTGAAGATGAGATGTTACCCCTACGTAACATCTTTTGAGGAGTACACCTATATGAGTCAGACTGCTAGTCACAGCCTATGGGACTTGGGTAATCCCTAAATACTCATGAAAGGCACAGAAGTATGACTTATATGCTTCAAAACAGCGGGGATGCCTTTTGCAGCCTAGTATCAGCAAAGGACTTGAGTGAATCTCATCTCGCACAAAACTGTCAATTCAAGGCTTAGTCCATTGTTCGGTTGTGATCGAAAGTGAAACTCTTGTTCTAGATGGATGTTCAACTTAACGATCTCCATCAAAACACTTGGTATATCAAAGAATTGTGATTCGGAATTGCATAATTGTAAACCCTAGAGTTTGGTGGGGATTGTTGGATTTATTCAATAAATCATTAACTCTATGGTATTTAATTATGGATATTATTTGCACAAGAATGGAAGTTGAAAGGGTTTAAATTATTGAGTTTTTGGTGGCTCACGTGAGGTAGTGCATGCCTCTTGACATGCCAACGTGAGATGGCCTTTGACCTTTGGTTTGCCCAAGCGAGGTGACGGTGTCCCTTCACTTTCAATTGTCTCTTGGCTTACCCTTTGTGAGGGATAAAAGAAGAGAGCAACCATCTTTGTTCTTGATTGAGAAAACACTAGAACCATAGTTCAGTTGCAAAAAAGTCATTCCCATCTCGTAACTCTCAAGGCGCACGGAGAAGCGAAAGGGCAGGTGCCTCCGAAGCCCTTGCCGTTCGAGACCTTGCACGGGGGATCGGCAATTAGGTTTTTGGGGAGCGTCTACGCGACTGCCCAAATCACCGTCGTCGTTCGTCGTCTTCTTTCTCGAGTTACCGGTGACATCGTGCGCTTCAAGGGTGATCTTCATCTTCTTCCTGGTGGAGAGGCCATATTCATCTTCTACGACATGACAAAGGAAATTGGTCAAGGATCTGGATCATCGGAGCGCATGGGAGGGTATGATCGATTCATCTTCTCTCTGTTTTTTGTTTTACAGTTTCTGAATGTTTCAGTAGTTCATCTCTTTGTTTCACATACTATCATGAGTATGTTTCATCTACTCTATCATATCGTTTCATGAGATGCCCGATGCATATTCATGTTATCTATCTACCATGTCTGAATGTTTATGTGATTCAGTTATATTGTCTCATATGCTCATGTCACTATGTTTCAATAGTTCTGCTACTATTTGTTTCATATGTTATTGTCTACATGTTTTAGGATTGTTTACATCGTTTCATTTGTCACATGCCTAAGTTTATCTTGAATATGGTTGATGTCTTGATCTCAAAATTTATTAATCTTTTATATGTCATCGTCATAATGTTAATTCATGGAATTAAAATGACATGGAAATTGCCTAAATATCTAACATATATACGACCCTAAAACGACAATCTCTATGGGACACGGCACCTGGCGTAGAACGACAATCTCATTTGGGGACGAGGGAGTATCCGGGAACATGTTTGTTTGTCTTTTGTTCCGTGATTGCTTGTAGTTCTACCCAACGATTTCATTTATTTTTCAAAACTTTTAGATTTTCCCTGGCAGCATTGATTATCTCTGTTGAGACATGCAGAATGGCAGTGCCGTTCATGGTTTTTCTCTCATAGGCCATGGACATTATTAAAACCATAGGCATAGCTAGATCCTCATTTGCACTGTTGGTTACATATTTCTTTTTGTTATTTCAGTGGTCCAAATGATTTAAGATAGATATAATATCCAATAGAATATTATTAGTGAAGTAGTACTCCCGAAATTGGGGAAATATGTAAATGCAAAACAATGGAGTAAGAAAAAGGTCCAATGAGTGGTCAGAGAAATCACTCTTACGAGGTCTTTATTAGGGATCTCATTTCTCCCTGTTACTATTTCTTTCATTATAACACCCAAACTATAAATATCACATTCTGATGTTGTCTTCCCAATATTTATGTATTCTGGAGCACAATATCCTCTGCATCAAAATGCGGAAAATGTAAGAGTGAAAATCTTTCCTGAAAATAGTAACAGCAAAAATTATATCACTAAATTCAAATGGTTCTCGTGGAGCATGGGTTACCTGGAAAAAAAGCAGTCTCCTGTAGTGTTTTTGTTTTCATCTAGCCTCGCTAGACCAACATCTGTAATTTTTGGCACCATATCATTAGTATCTACCATTATATTTGCCGGTTTGAGATCCATATGAATAATATTCATTTCATTGTGAAGATATAGCAAACCCTCACATATTCCCTTGATTATTTGATAACGTATATTCCACTCAAGTCCCCTTAACTCATCTGTAGGAAAACAAAAATGTTAAAACAAAATAGAAAGCATAATATAGGTTGCATGAAATTGAGCACTGTCATACCGGTGATATATGTTTCAAGACTTCCGTTGCTTATATACTCGAAACAGAGTAATCTTTCTCTTATCTCAACAAGACGCCTTTTCTCTGCTCCCGTGTTTTCTTTCACTGCTTCCTGATGTGTATTAGAATAGAAGCCAAGAAACCGGACTACATTTGGATGCTCAATAATCTTCAACAGGCTTTGAACCTCACGATTAAACAGCTTCTCGTCCATTGTATGGATATCCATTCTTATCCTCTTCACGGCAACACTCCAGTGATGGAGAACACCCTGTTAATTTCACTCTGATTGCACCGTCAGCATGTATATATGTAGACCTTGTTAAGCCCCATGGTCGTCTTTAAACATTCCAGGCATATATAATGTAATGTAATGCGAAATTGATAATCTAATCAGGCACGAAGAATAAGAAGAACAGAGAGCAGAGTAAAATGTTGACAAGCTCTGCATCGATCCATGAGTAATCTTTAGGAACCTCAGTTTTGGCCTTGTTCGGCTGGCTGGTTGAACCAGCCAAGCAACAGTGTTTTCCTCTCACGTAAAAACCAGCACCAAAGCACCAAAAGCCAAACAACTAGCCAGCAGTACTTTTTTCTCACAACAAATCAGCACCAGCCCAACCAGCACCAAGCCAGGTGAACAAGGCCTTTACCTTGTAAACATCACTGAATCCGCCACTACCGATTTTTCTTTCATCAGAGAAATTATCTGTGATGCTTGCTAAAACTTCCCACGGCAGGTGCCTGGGTTCCTCGCTTCTGGCAAGTATACGCTCGAGGACATTATAATCCACATTTGGGCCATCCCCCATATTTGCATTCCACAGTGCGCTCGCAAACCTATATGAAGAAATTAAGGAAAAATTAGCGTGCTCTGTAGTGTTGCAGCATAAATCCAGCCATACGAACTCTCGTGAGCTAGGGAAGTTGGTACCAGCTTTAGCCTAAGGCCAGCTCTACGGAGCACGATTAGGATCCGCTGCAGATGTCTAGAGATGGATGTGCTCAAGCCCTGCATGAAGAAGGCTCCCTAAAAATGAGTCGCTATGGTTTGGACAAAAGTATATATAAGTAAATTCACACCTAGATCCGGTGCATGTATGTTCTGCAGAGATTGAAATTCGAATGGATCTGGCCGGAGCAGTATTCAGAAACTGATTCAGAGAAAGAAAAAGAAAAACAAAGTAATATTATCAATAATTTGTAGAGCAGCAGCAAAATCATGAAACGTTTGGCAGCAGGAAAGGAATCCTATGAGCTCGAATTAACTTTATTATCCGAATATAATAGGGTGACAGGAAATCAATTAGCACCAACCTGCTGGAGAAGACATTCATCGACACTGGTACTACGAAGAACCAAGACGCGCAGATGGGAGGGCACCAGATCATAAAAAATAATTAGAAGGAGGAAGCGTCTACTAGTACTCGCCAAAGCCTTGTAAGGTGCCTTCGTGCGACTGCGAAGACCAGGTCAAGGTCAAGCGCAAGTGGTACCCATGTGCGACGGCAAACAGCCAGCCATGTGCTAGGCGACATCGGAGCACGACTCGGAGGACAAGACGTTGTACGGCTGTAGAGTGCTAAACACTATAACCTGTGCTGTAGAGTGCTAAACACTATAACCTGTGCTGGATAGAAGACCGGAGTACAACATGGTCCATGAAGAGTTTGCTCTCAGTAGTAGTTGGCGTATGCCGTGTTCTACCTTCCCTCCTTCCTTCCTCTGGACTCCACTAGATCCGCCGCCGCCGCCGGCCCCCTGCCTATCCTCTCCGGCGTTTTCGCCGGCGATGAGGGTGGGGGTCGGGTTCCCCTTCCAGCTTCCTAGTAGTATATAGCTTTAGGTCTTGCCATGACATGGCTAGTCTCCGCCAGGCCGGTGCCGTCGTCGTCCTCGCTGCTTGGCAGCCTACATCGTCGACAATGGCATGGCCATGGTGAGTTTGACAAATAAAATCAATCCCTCCCCTTCTCCGGCGAGCCGGCCGTCACCACCATCGTCGCGCTCCCGCCAGCCTCCTCATCCGTCATTGGAGTCATGCGGTACCACCACCACACCTCCATGTGCTTCTTCGCCACGCAGCGCAATTGCACGCCGCTGATGCCAGCGGCAGGCTCCGCGGCCAAGCGGAGGGCGCCTTCACCGGAGCCGTCCGTGCCCTCCGAGTCCTCCGACGGCTTCCCGCACGGGAAGAGGAAGAGGACGGACGAAGGACGCGCCGACGACGGAGGCGGCGGCAGCATCGGCGACATCCGCGCGCAGGGGCTTCTGGACCTGGCTCAGGCGATACGCCGCTTCTGCGAGGCGTGCGAGCGCGTGGAGCCTGTCAAGCTGGAGCAGGCCGCCGAGATGCGTCGGCGCATGGACTTCATCCAGGAGCTCGAGTCGCAGCGCGTGCAGTTCTTCCTCAACACGCAGAATCCACCCGCCGGCGAGCGTCATCACAAGAGCGTCAAGATCCACTTCGGCAGGGGAGATTTTTTCGTTGAATTTGTGTCCCACTTGGTGGGTCCCGCATCCTGCTGCATGGGGCCTACAGAAACCAGGTGTTGCACATGCATTCACCGTTCCACTCTCCAGGCACCGCCGCTGCTGCTATCGCATGGGCTGTTTGCTATTCTTATCCGCATGCTTCTTTTTCGAACTTCTTTTTTTTTTAGTTTAAATTACCCCTGCTACCAAGCAGCACAGCTTCATTCTGCATCAAGATATTCTCAGTTCCTACGTCATCGGTTCGGCAGCGAGCCACCCACCGGCTCTGGGAACGGCGGTCTATTACCCGTCAGCGACTTCATCAACAATATCATCGGTTCGCTGGCGATGCAACTACATGACGCCGCCCTAGACCATTACAAGCCTACGCTTGGCGAGGCCCTTCCGCATCAACGGCACCATGCGTCTATGACGCCTCTGTAGCCGTCCGCCGGCGACCTGCGTTCCCCATGGCGAATCTGGTTATGTGTCCTTTTTCAGACCTTGATGTAACTGGCTCTTTTGTTAAGAGCCTTCTTGTAAGAACGCCGCTTTAATATATAAAATGTGTTTTCGTCAAAAAAAAAAAAAAAAAAAAAAAAAAAAACCTGTGCTGTGAGTGTGTTATATGTACTCGGCTTTGGGTACTTTTCTACATTAATGAAATGACGCGGACCTCTTCTGTGTTGTTTGAGAAAAAAAAAATATATTGTAAATATTAGTATAAATTTTGGATCTCTTTGCAAAAAAAATTTGGACCAACTTTAAATTGTTTTGTGCATGGTAGTGCCAGATGGCCACACCTATACCTTGCTAATAATAACATCACGTTACTGCATTGTCTCATATGGTAGATCACCATCCAGAAAGAACGCGTGAAATGGTTCATGCCTACACACCAGAACGTAACGCCACTACTACCACAAATATCACGAGCTCCATTAAAAAAAAAATAAGGAACTCTGTGTCTCTGTGTACATGAACTACTCAGCTAAAGTTTCCTACATGACATCAATGTTTAGCAAATTCACCAACCACTTAGCAAATAGGCATTTATTTTGTAGATATAGATCTAGGATCCCACGACCCCCTTGGTCCTTAGATCGACACAGGATGTCTCATTTAGAAAGTCTATACTTGTGTTTCTCAGATGATCCTGGTTTGGAGGATTATCTTTTTTGCTACTGGTTTGACTCCACCTAGATCAATAAGTCATATGTTTAGAAATTGGCTTACTAATTAACATAGTCAGATTAGGAAATTGATCTGGGTGGGGGTTGCCATTGTATGCTGGGCCATTTAATTTGTCGAAATGATATTATTTTTTAACATAATGAAAGTGAATTCAATTTTGCGGGTTATCTTCGGGGAGCATACCGGGTGCTTTTTTTGGCACAACCGCAAATGCGGCGTGATGAGCGTGCCAAGAACACACTCTCTTGCATAAGCAAAAAATATTGAGATGATTGTTCTCGAGCTTTCTAACGGAGGGTGGAGGCATATTTATC
The DNA here is from genome assembly GCA_015847255.1 of Hyparrhenia diplandra. Classification (NCBI taxonomy): domain Eukaryota; kingdom Viridiplantae; phylum Streptophyta; class Magnoliopsida; order Poales; family Poaceae; genus Hyparrhenia; species Hyparrhenia diplandra. The sequence continues at coordinate 216,764 of JADLZK010008372.1, forward strand.
GCTTGCTTTATTTCTTTGTCCATCTTAGAGACTGCTTGTGCTCTTTCCGTTTCAAGTTTTTGTAATAATTAACTGTGTATGCCTCCGTGAGTAGATGTCGGATGATGCTCATCCTTTATTAAAAATGAACTACTCGGCTTTAGCCAAAGTAGAGACAATGTAACAGACTTGTCGGATTATACAATAGGGACCGAGCTATTTTTTTTTAGATAATGGAAATTAATCCGCTTCATCTATCAAAAGATAGAATCAGACCAATTATTACAGACGTTTGACCGACATACGTTGTCTACATAACCGAAACAAAGTAAATTTAATCTAAAATCAACTAATGTATCTTGATGACAACTATCCATTGGAACTAAAAAACTGAAGAGCAGATGTTTCAAGATCGCCCAAAGCATGGATCAAGATACTCCTCCGATCTTCATGTCGCCAGACTTGCCCATTGCCCGCAGCCCAATGCGTCCCCTCGAATATGACCTCGCAAGAGATTTTTTTTGGTCGACATTTATCAAAAACCACTTCATTTCTAGTTATCCACAAAGTCCAACATAATGCCGCAGTTCTTGTTAATAACAATGAATTAAGCTTTTTATTTCCCATCTTGGTTCATCTTGTAAATAGATCATTTAAATCATTAGGTGGTGATAACCCAAACAAAGCATGTGTACAACACGCCATAAAGACTTGGCATAGAAACAATCAAAAAAGAGATGTTGAATTGTTTTAGGAAAGTGACAAACCGAACAATTTTTATCACCATTCCAGATTACGCTTAACTAAATTATCTTTAGTTAAAATTACTCCTCTTTTCAAGTACCAAAGAAAAAATTTTAATTTTCATAGGAACTTTAATATGCCATATATCTTTAGACACTCGACACCATTGTTAATTAACGCAACATACATAGACTTGATCAGAAGATTCCAGATGTGTTTAGCCCCCAAGAGAAAAATATCCCTCTGCTCGCTTTAAATTTTAATTTTGCAAGGATGCAACAATTCTATACCAAGCATTTAAGTTTGCAGCCACTAAATTCCGTCTAAAAAGAAATATTTAGTGGGGTTGAACTAAGTACTTGTGCAACGTAATCGTTTTTCCTCCTAACAATGTTAAAAAGCGAAGGGAATTTGTCTTTTAAAGGCTTATTACCCAACCAAGTATCATACCAAAACCTGGTTTGAGACCCATCTTTTACCTTAAAAGAACCAAGATCTAGAAAAACAGTCTTTGATGTTCATCAAGCTTTTCCAAAAATGCGAACTGTTGATTTTTATAACAACTCCCCCAGAGTTTTGTCTTTTTATATATTTATTTCTCGATTAATTCTTGCCACGCAGACCATCCCCTCATTTAGTAATTTGTAAAGCCACTTACTTAGTAAGCATTTATTTTGTATACACAGATTTTGAATACCCAATCCTCCTTGATCTTTGGGCGACATAAAATTTCTCATTTTGCTAATCTATACTTGTTTTTATGCTCATCGTTTTGCCAAGAAAAGCGCGATCTAAAGCAAAAAAAATTGAAGATGCGAGGAGTTGAACCCCGAACCTTGAATCTTGCATATTTTCATACTCGACGGAGCTAAGCCGAGACATGCCAACAAGCACTACCAGAGTAGGGAGGTTTTCCTTACGGCCAAAAACCGTTAGGAAACAAATAAAAACCGACAGAGTAGGTTTCTCGACGGGCAGCCGTCGAAACAGCCGACAGAACAACTCGACAGAGGAATAATAGCTTTCTCCTGTTGGCCAGCCGTCAGATACTATTCCCCGACGGAAATCCCGACGGCTCAAGTCCGACCCAAAAATGACTCTGTCATAACAACCATCGGGAATAGTCCCCAACAGCCGTCAAGAATAGCTCCCCAACATTGTCCCGATAATTTTTATAGTAAATAATTGTGCACTATATAATGCTTATACATCTACTAATAGGTCACATCAGACATTCAATTCAACACAAATAATCATGAGGAGCTTGTAATCCATGACAACTTATAATTTATCACAAATTCACAGTCAACAAAATTAAAATGACCCGTGCTGCTTTATACAGATCTCATTGTTCAACAAACTAGGAATTCAAGTTCCTATACAATTAAGTCTAGCTCAAGTACAGAGTTAATAATCAAGTTCACTACGTTACAAGTCTAGCTCATCTACAGAAATCTTCCCAAAAGGAGGATTTTTCACTATCTACATCATACTAACACCATAAGAAGCAGAAACTTTTTCCAAAGCATGGGTCGCCAAGTTACCTACAAGGAGTATGGAGTTAGTAAACCTGCAAGGAACTTCAGTTGGTTGTACAAATTATCATGTGATGCAATACATGTTGGCCAATTACAAATTTAACAAAACTGGAGTTTTTTTTCTGCCTTTCATTGTTGACATAGCAGAAGTAATAGCACGAGAAGGTTTCGACTACTAGATAGCGCAGAACTTGTGAGTTAAAAAAAAAAAGAAAGAAAGCAACATTCTAGTAATGCTCAGCATATGGTACTATTGAAATCACTAACCTGCTCACTTATTTGCTGCATATGTTCGTTTGTCAAACTTCTAGCATATGTTCATTTGTCAAACAAAAAAAAGCCAGAATCAATAAAGATATCTGGCAGGTGGCAGCAGCTAGCTATCAGATAATGAAAGACTAGCAGGACCTTAGATCTGGTTATGGTAAACAATGTAAGACTGGTTCGAAAATGTACATTTAGAGACCTTATATTTGGTGATGGTGCATACTGCATTGCCCTCACCTGCTTCACATATACTGCATGAGATCATTTGTTTGAACATCCATCTGAGCAAGAAGGTCCCTGCACCAGCAATATGGCACATGCTTTTGACCTGCACACATCACAATCAGAAACTCAAGTGCTTAGCAATACATCCGATTAATGAGCTAAAAAAAGAGAGGCAGTATAATATAAGAAAAATACTAACACCAATACTAATTTTAGAAAATGGGAACAACAACTACATTTAGGACAACTATATTTTGTCCAAATTGATTATCATAAATTGCAATTGATCTAATTCAAGAAACTATTTAACAATAGTATGAAATAACTACAAAATCCTAATAAAGATTATTTCCTACTTCAGTTTATAAGGGTTAAATCTGAAGCATCAGTATTTGCGGGGGAGGATTTTTTTTTTTCTTCTACACAGAGGGAGCAGCGCATACCTATGAGTATAGTGGATTTATCAATGACCTGGGATTCTACCCGCACATATTCCAAATCTAATCTAAACCAAAACATCAATATCATCGTTTTTTAGCAGCTATGAACATAGATCCACCACAGGAAAGGAAAGAGAGCAGATCGAGACGGGGAGAGAGTACACTAGAAGTGCAGCGAGGAGCCCGTGAGGCCGGTGGCCTGGGCATCGAGGAGCACCTTTGGGGCGGGCGATGCTTGGCGCCGCGGAGCCCGTGTGATCGATGGGGACGGTGGCGCAGGTGGCGTGGAGCTCGTGAGGCCGGCGGCGGCGCCGAGGAGCCCCTTTGGGGTGGCGGCGCGAGCGCCCGCAAGCCTTTGGGGGCCTGGGCGCCGGGCATCGGGGAGGCCCTGGGGCCGGGCGGTCGCTGGCGATGGGGGAGAACGACGAGGCAGCGACGGTTTGGGTGAGCTCACGAGGACACGGGTGGCGCGCGACGAATGAGATAGCGGCGGGCAAGTTTGGTTAGGGTTTGGGAGTGGCAAAGTTTTATATTTCCTTCGTGGGCCGCCAACAAAGAAAGCCCAGGAGCCTCGCAGACGGAGAACTCCTGTCGGTTAGAACCGGGCCATCAGGAGAGAGTATATAGTTCCTGACGGTTTTTTGCGGGCTGACAGGAATAGTATAAACTCCTGACGGTTAATAAAGAACTGACAGGAAACATCGAAGCCCACAGGAAAAAGCCGGAGTCTGGTAGTGAAGTCTGTTCGTCCTTGCGTTCCCATGAATTCAAGCCCGTCACTGCAATGCATGAGGGTCCAGCTGAAGTGATCACATGGCTTTGGTAGATGACCAGGACGATGGCACTCGCACAAGTCATAAGGAAGATGCCTATGATACGGGTCCACCGACCAGCGCTAGTGGGCAGTGGCATCTCCCGGCTGATGAATTACTGAAGCCGGGCAGCCGGTGATGGACGACAAGGGGGGCCTAGAAAGACGTGTCTGGTGGAGCCATGAATTTACAATTGTTACAGCAACTATAGCCAAGCAGTAGGAAACCCGGTGAAACCAAGTCAGTCGTCGTCTTCTTAGTCTAGGACGACGAGCCTGATGTTAGTACTATACTACCCTGGTGGTGTGTGACATGTACAGTACATGAGAAGGGAGGCTGCAAGAAATTCATCCAGGTCGCAGCGTCCACACTTGCTGGATTTTTGTAATTAACGTGGTACAACTTCCCACCTACAAAAGGTGCCACACTTCCTAGAAATTCATCCAGGTCGCAGCGTCCACACTTGCGGACTTTCCACCTACAAAAGGTGCCATTCCCAAATGTTGTGTAGCCTTGCTGGCTGGCCACGTTCTTGCTGCAGCTCACCGGCGGCCTCAGGACCGGGTCTACCACCATGCCACAGTCGTTCTCGTCGGCAGTGACATGTCTGAGTGCGGAGCATATGGCGGACGGGAAGGAAAATAGCACATTGGATATGTCTCTAACTAGTTTTATTATAAAATGAAATTTCAAAATTAGTTTAATAATACTTAATTGTATTGTAATGTTGTTAGTATAAACTTTGGACCACCTTGAAATTGTTTTGTGCATTGTAGTGGCATATGGCCCGTATCTCCTCCCATACCTCCAAGTGAATTGTTTGTGCATTGTAGTGGCACGCTAGTGCGCACTGCCCGGCCCATTTTTGTATTTTTTTTAAAAAAATTCTATTTTAAAGGTTGGCTAAATTATATGTTTAGCAATCTATTTTTAACTCTCTTAAAGTTGCTCTTACAGCTCGTCGCTGCAAGCCCAACTGTCAGCTGATCTCACGGCTTTGGCGGTCCGTGAAAAATGCACTCTATCCATTATTGCCACAACGGCAACTTTACCAGCTTTATCGTGAGTGCGACTTCACAAGCATGGACGACAAGGAGTCTTAGAAAGACGTGTGTGGTGGAGCCATGAACCTACACCGTTCTGCTGCATGCAGAATTATTCTGTTTAGCAAGACCCCGTGAACCATGTCAGTCGTGGTCTCCTCAGTGTGTCCAGGACTAGGAGCCTTTATGTTACTAGTGGCACATGTAAGAGGGAGAGGGAGGCTGCAAGAAATTCATCCTGCTCGCAGGTTGTTTACTTGCCAAATTTTTATTTGGGCCCACGAGGAGAAAAGGGTTCATTGGATAGGTAGTTTCTATGAAACTACAGTACTTACGAGTCAAATGTTGCATATAGCCTTGCTGGCCGGCGTCATTGCCGCCGCGTTTTTTTTTTCCACGGCTCACCGGCCTACGCATTGTCTCATGACCGGATCTACCTGCCTTGCCTATGGCGTTCTCATCGGCAGTGACCCCTTTTTAAAATAGCAGGCTATAGCTCCGACTATAAGCACCGCTATAGCCCCGTAAAGACTCGCCGCTAAGCTATTTACATTTTCACTATAACACCCTATTTACAGCTACTTACCGCTATTTAGCGTTATAGCGCCGCTATTTATCACTATTTCGTATTTCCTTTGTTACTAATTTGGTATTTTGGGTGATTAATTTTTTATGAAACATGTTGTAATGCCATATTGGTATTTGATAATGTTATTTAGTCTTGTAAAACCCTCGTAAGCGTATTTGTGTTTACCAAATATCATATTTGCCTTGTTTCGCATCAATTTTTGGAGTTTTTTCGTAGTTTTCTTATAAAAACGCTATCTGTTATAGCCCCGGAAAAAATGTGCCGCCATTTGCTATAGCCCGCTATTTAAAACTTAGGCAGCGACGCATACCATGTGGAGCATTTGAGTGCGGAGCATTGCGGAGGGGAAGGAACATAGGGGATTGTACGTGGAGTGCGGCACAATGGTTATGTCACTGACTAGTTTTATTATAAAATTACATTGCAAAATTGATTTGTTGATACTTTATTTTGTGCGGGTAGGGCATGGCATGTACTATATATGTATCTCCTCAGTCCCATACGGCCACGGCAAGTACCTCAAGCAGGGCTGCTGGCGCGCGTGCGCCGGCAATGATCGATTGCCATCCAGAACACGTGAACCGTGAATAGTTCATGCCTCTACACACCGCGTGCTTTTGCTGTCGTCGTACTATAGCGAAGCATGAGAGACATCGGGATTCGGGACTCGAGTCGTCCTCATCTCCTCGTCTCGTCGGTCATCAGCCATGGGGTGCACAATGGGGTCCAACGACCAGCGCTAATGCGCACTGGCGTCTTGGTCGTCCTGCAGATGAATTACGGAGGTGTTTAGATGGTGAAATATATTGGATTGGGCCATCGTAACATTTTTCGTTTGTATTTGATAATTATTGTCCAATCATAGATTAAATAGACTTAAAAGATTCGCCTCGCACTTTTCAACCAAACTGTGTAATCGGTTTTTTTATAATGCTCTAAAAATATGTTAAAAGATTTGATGTGATTTTTAACCGTATCACTTTTTGGGTTTCTCAGAGCCCCAACTAAACATGGCTTAGTTCGTGAAATATTTTGGGTTCGGGTATTGTAGCACTCTTCGTTTGTATTTGGTAATTATTGTTCCATTGTAGACTAACTAGGCTCAAAAGATTCGCCTCAAATGACTTTTCAGCCCAACTCGTGCAATTAGTTTTTTTATTTATCTAAATTTGGTGCTCCATGCATGCATTACAAGATTGATGTGACAGAAACTGTAGCACTTTTGGGATTCATGCATGGCCACTGCCTAGGTAAGGTGGCAGCGCCATTTTTTCAATGCAGCTCGTCATATCTTTCACTACCTTTTTAGATTCTCGTATTTCTTCAAACCTGAATAGGTAGGCATCAACCTAGGCAGTGATACTTCTTGTGTTCTAGCTACAACGGTTGCTATTAAAAATTTAGAAATTGATAGATTAGTAGTTTCAGCTAATCAAAAGAAGCAACCTAAGAAAACTTTTATTTCTTTAGAAGATAGTGATGATGAGAGAGAATCTCAGCTTGATGCAATTCTCAGCCATCATGATGGTTATTTAAATGAGAACTTGCAGGACTTGGTGTCAGATCAAATACTAGATCTTTCTTCGGTTCTTAGAAAGAAAAAGCAAGTAAAACCAAATATACCAAAAATGGTAGACTTGCTACAAAGCCAAAAACCCCTTCTAAAGTTGTAAGATGAAAGAGATATTCTAGAATAGCAGAGGCCTTGCAGACTTGGCTAAACAAAGATATTTGGCGGAACTTGTTAAGGAAGAGCAAATTAATTTCATCGCTCTCTCCGAAACAGGTAGAGATTTCTTTTCAGATAATGTTCTAAAAACTCTATGTGCTGGCTGGGATTTTTTTCGGCATACTATGGCACCACACGGAAGATCCGGGGGATTCTCCTTGGGGTTGATATGCTTATTTATGATATTGGGGCCACTATAGAAGGGGATTTCTATGTGAAATTCACCCTCACGTTGTAAAAGTGATGGCTTCAAGTTTGCGCTATTTGTGGTCTATGGACCGCGCAACATGAACATAAACAAGCCTTTTTAGCGAATTGGCAAATGCCACGCTCACAAGAATCTTTACCTTATATTATTGGTGGAGATTTTAATATCATCAGCACCCTCGGGATAAGAGCTTGGAGTATTTGTGTTTAATGCCGTCATCGAATCCCTAGATCTCAAGGAGATTGTTATGTCCGGTCGCCAATATACTTGGGCTGGTCCGGGCAATGATCCTCTTTGAGAAGCTCGAGCAGAGTCCTAGTTACTATGGAATGGGAAGATATATTTCCCCTATCGACGATTGAGGCTAGGGATAGGAATATTTCGGATCATACTCCCCTTGTCCTTAATACGGGCTCCTCCACCCATCGAATAACCGTAGACCCTTCAAATTTGAAAGGGGCCGGCTTATTCGTGACAGCTTTCTATGATATGGTTGCAAGTATTTGGCAAAATGAAACCTCGGGGGGGTAGCCTCTAGCGAGATGGCGTAATAAAATCCATAGGCTTAGACAACATCTTCGAGGATGGGCCCAAAATATCTCGAACATACCGAAAAAAAAAAAGATGTTGTTGTCTCTTTTAGATGGCCTGGATAAAAGCGTAAAATTTACCCCCTCTCGATCGTAAGATTAATTTAAAACAATTCCTAAAAGAGGTTAGTTCTTCTCCGAGAGAAGAAGAACTAAAATGGTATGGAAGAGCCAAAATTAAAACTCTACTAGAGGGAGATGATAATACTAAATTCTTCCATATGGTAGCCAACGGTAAACATAGGAAGCAAACATATTTACCAACTAGAAAATGAAAATGGCGTTTCAGTTGGTGATGACCAATTAAAAAAGCACATCACCCATTATTATAAGAGTCTTTCTGGAGCACCAGAGGAAACACACATTTCTCTCATGGAAAATTTAACCCATGATATTCCTCGTTAGAGGAGGAAAATGGTGTGCTTGTGGCTGAATTTACCGGGCCGAGGTCGAGAGGTCTGTTTTCCAAATGGAACATAATAAAGCTCCCGGGACGGATGGCTTTAAGGCTGAATTTTACCGAGTCTTTTGGTCAATAATTAAAGATGACCTAATCGCTCTTTTTTTGGATTTCCATAGAGAGAATTTAAATCTTTATAGCCTAAACTTTGGGATAATAACCCTCATCCCAAAAGGCGCAGAGAAGCTACTAAAATACAACATTATAGACCTATTTATGTTCTTAATGTCAGCTTTAAAATCTTCACTAAAGTTGGCACAAATAGGCTCAATAAAGTAGCTCAGATCGTGGTCACCCGACCCAAAACAGCCTTCATGCAAGGTCGAAATATAATGGAAGGTGTTGTCATCCTCCATGAGACCATCCATGAACTTCATACCAAAAGAAGAGACGGGTGGTTTTCAAAATTGACTTGAAAAGGCCTATGACAAAGTTAAATGGTCCTTTCTTCAACAAACTCTACGCATGAAAGGATTTTCTCCAACATGGTGTAGATGGGTTGAACAAATGGTCACTGAGGAGGTAGTGTAGGGATTAAAATTAATGACGACATTAGTTCCTACTTTCAAACCAAAAGAGGTTTACGCCAAGGAGACCCTATGTCTCCAATCTTATTTAACATCGTGGCTGATATGCTAGCTCTCATTATTAAAAGAGCAAAAAGTCGATGACCAAATAAGCGGTGTTATTCCTCATTTAGTTGATGGATTATCTATCCTTCAATACGCAGATGATACCATCATCTTCCTCGATCATGATCTCGAACAGTAAAAAAATATGAAACTTACGCTATGTGCTTTTTGAGCAATTGTCGGGCTTAAAATTAATTTCCACAAGAGTAAAATCTTACGCTATGGTGCGGCCAAAGAGGTGAAAAATGAATACACCACTCTCTTTGGATGTAATGTCGTATATACCCCTTTCGATATCCTGGGTATACCCATGCACCCGTAAAAGCTACTCAATTGAGTGGCATAAAGTAGAAGAAAGATTTGAGAAGAAACTTTCTTGTTGGAAAGCTAGGAACCCGTCTTATGGAGGCCGTTTAATCCTCCTAAATTCAAGTACTTTAGCAAAGATACCCATGTTTATGATGTCCTTTTTTAAAATTCCGAAAGGAGTTCTGAAAAATCTTGACCATTTCAGATCAAGATTATTTTGGCAAGGATCATCCGAAAAACATAAATATCGGCTTGCCAAATGGGACATCCTATGCCGACCCAAGGATCAAGGTGGGTTAGGAATTCTAGACCTTCTACTACAAAATAAATGTCTTCTAGCAAAGTGGATTGTTAACTTACTTATCATGAAGGTATGTGGCTAGATTTGCTTAGAAATAAGTACTTGAGGTCTAAGTCCTTATCGCAGTTAAGGCTAAACCATATGATTCCCACTTTTGGAGGGGTCTTATGAAAAGTAAAGATTCCCATATAATGGCACGTTTTCTATCAAAGATGGATATGCCACGCATTTCTGGGAGGACAATTGGGTAGGAGACTTGTCTTTCAAAGATAGGTACCCATCTCTATATAATATAGTGAGAGATCCACATGCAACGGTGGCCAAAGTTCTAACGTCACAACCTCTAAATATCTCATTTAGGAGAGCGTTGCTTGGACCTAGATTGAGAGACTGGTCTAATCTTGTAGCACAGATAGCACCTTTTAACTTAGTTGATGGGTCGATTCATTCGAGGTGGAACCTAACCAAATCGGGATTGTTTATAGTTCGCATGATGTATCTAGAACTAATAAATTCGCATCAACCTTTCGGACATAAGAAAATCTAGAAGATTAAGGTTCCTCTAAAAATTAAGATCTTCCTCCGATTTTTACAAGGAGAGGTGATCTTAACTAAAGACAATCTTGCTAGGAAAAATTGGAATGGCGGTCGGCAATGTGTTGGTCAGTAACACCGAATGAATCAATTCAACATCTTTTTCGTGGATTGTCATTATGCTAAAATGGTTTGGTGGATGGTGTATCTTGCTACAGGCTTAACTCAACCCGGATCTATTAGACACTTATTTGGTTCTTCGCTCTCTAATCAAAATTCTAAGATTAGAGGTTTGATTTGGGTTGGGGTTTTGCGCTTTTGTTGGGCCCATCCGAATACCCGCAATGACATTTGTTTAATAGAATCAAATATAACTCTATTCCGCAGGTTATTTTCAGGGGCACACATTGGCTTTGTTTCGGGCACGGGCACAAAAAAGCGTGATGATTTAAATAAGAATTTACTATCATCGTTGAGCAAAGCAAAATTGAGATGGTCTCGCTCACAAACAGCTTAACGGTGGTTGGAAGCACCTTTATAGGTGTGATAGTTTTTGTTTACATTCTTGAGCGAGTTGTTGCTCCTTTCTTGAGCATTTGTCGCTCTACTTTAAAAAAAACTTGTAATAATTGGGTTGTGTACGTCTCTCGGACGTAGAGGGCGGATGAGTCATCCCTGTCTTAAAAAAAATATTTGTATATTAGAGGAAGAAGAAAGTAAAACAAAGATCATGCATAGAAAAACCATATATACAGGCAAAATCCAACTTCACCGACATATATGCAGCTCCACGCCCCAGGACAACTCCTTGCAAAAGGCACAATCTTTGGACAAGAACAACTAGAGACAAAGAAGAAAAAAATAGGAAAAAGTCTACATCACCCCTCAACTATGGGTGGTAGACTACATAATCACCCAAACTTTGAAGCGGTCTATATCACCCTTGAACTTTCAAAAACCGGTCAAATTACCCCTAAAGCATTTTTTTGAAAAATCATAGTAAATCACGGAAAAATCGTAAAATGAAAAATCAAATTGTGTTAGACTCTAAATGAGTAGATCTACATAATGAACATATAATATGGTATGCTTTAGTACATTTTTTTACAGCTATGAGGAAAACAGAAATTTAAAGCTGCAGCAAAAAAATGTACTAAAGCATATCATATTATATGTTCATTGTATACATCTACTCATTCGAGTTTAACACAATTTGATTTTTCATTTTACGATTTTTCTGTGATTTACTATGATTTTTCAAAACTGCTTTTTAGTGTAATTTGACCGGTTTTTGAAAGTTCGTGGGGGGTGATATAGACCGTTCAAAGTTTGGGGGATTATGTAGTCTACCACCCATAGTTGAGGGGGTGATGTAGACTTTTTCCAAAAAAAAATAGAAACAAGTCCTGGGCAGCAACAAGTCCGATCGCTGCACAATAAACGAAGAGGTAAGCTTCCCGTGCACCGGGTCACCAAACACAGTTACGCCGGCGGCATGAGGCGACGATGGTCGGGTGCTGCAACTAGCCAAGTAGCCTAAATAGTGCTTTTCGTTTGTATTTGATAATTATTGTCCTATTATAGACCAACATAGACCAACTAGGCTCAAAAGATTCGTCTTGTACTTTTCAGCCAAACTATACAATTTGTTTTTTTACTTAAATTTAATGCCCCATGCATGTGATAAGAGATTCAATAGACTTTTGGGATGACTTTTTCAGCAACTAAATACTCCCTAGAAACAGAGTTGACCCGAATTAAGCCATTCTGCATGGGAACTAGGCAACGCACGAATACATTACGTACTATTCCATCTGATATACACGGTAAAATCGAGGAAAATATTGGGCAACTGTGTAGCACACAAACAGAGCCTAGCTTTTTCTCATCGAAATTGGGCTTCCAAGAGCTTTGCTTTTCAGTGTGTCGCTTCGTTTGGCCAGCGATGATACCTATGGAATGATTAGTACGTAGTAATCAAGAAAGAATGCTGTGCCTACTCCTCCGGATTTGGTGCCAGATATCATAAAAACTAGAAGAATTTCGCAGTTGTTGCCGCGGGTATGGAGAAGTAATGAACTGAGTTCCCTAATTTGTAAAAGAAATTGAAAGTGCATGCTATTATATAAATATAAATTATAAAATATAGGAGATTATGATTTTGCCTTTGCTTGTTCAACTTTACCCCGATATTTAGAAAAGAATGACATGTTTGCCCTCTAATAGACTTTGATTACCCTATTTAAAATATCAAAAATAGAAAAACAAAGGCCACATGACCATAGTACCCCTTATCCTTTTCTCTTCATCCCAATCCTCACACAAGCCACATAGTGAAAACCAAAGGCCATATGACCATAGTACCCTTACACTACTACAAAATTGATTTTACGTGGTGTTTCGATTTTATTTTACGTGGCTGGCATTTGAGAAACCGCCACGAAAAATAAGTGGCCCGGCACCCTCCGGCCGAGGGAAAACCGCCCACGGCATCGATTAACCGTGGCGGACATTATAAAATGTCCGCCACTTAACCGTGGCGGTAAATGAATTAACCGTGGTGGTTTTTATAAAAATCCTGCCACGCTTAATAGCCACCAGCCCACTATAGTTAGAAAAGCCCAAATGGCCCGTTAACATGTTCACGTATATATAGACCACAAACCCTAACTCAACTCCCTCACTCTCTCACCCCTCACCCGAGCCTCACATTCTAAGAAAAAAACACTCAGCCTCTCCCACGCGCGGCCCCTCCACTTCCTCTCCCGTCTTGGCGCGCACGGCGCTCCCCTTCCTCTTCTCCGACGACGGCGCAGCGTTGACGGTAACCAACGACCAATTAAATACCGTCAACACAACACCAAAAAACAACCTAGAAATAGGATTTTCAACTAACATATTCCAAGGTTTTGGTGTTTATTTGAACTTGCAGTACAAACTCATGGATGATCACTTTGGGCCAAAAAGACAAAGAAAAAGAAATAAAATCAACAAATAAAAAATGCCCAAAGGAGCAAATGGCAAGCCCAAACAAGAATCGCAACAAAACGTCGAAACCAGGCCGGGCCAAGTCCACCTTACAACTTTTGAGCAAGGAAGCCCAGCTGCCGGCCCGGGCCAAGCCGGCCTGGCGTGGTACGCTGCAGCGCACCACCTGCGTGCGGCCCGCTCGGCCGAGGCGGTTCGAGCCCATCTTCGGGAAGGCGGTTTGCTACCTTCCAAAACCGGTGAAACCGACGTGGGATGGTCGGTTTGGCGTACATGGAAGGTTTTCCTAGGACGGTTTGGGTGTTTTTAGCACTTAGGTCCCTCCCCTTGTGTATAAATAGACCCCCCCTCTCCCTCTCAAAAGGGGAATACAAATTCAAAGGAGAAACAGGCCACTTGTGCAAGAGAGTAGAATTAGATCTTCTTCTTCTTCTACTTCTTCTATTCTATCTCCTAATTCTAGAGAGTGAGAGAGGGAAAAGCTAGAAAGAAGCTTTGTTCTTTCTACCCGGAGTTGCCGGTTCGCCCCTCGGTGTTCCGCGGTTCCTAGGAGGACGGAGTCTGGGACTTGTCGGTGCCCGCCCGGGTTGTACCCCGCAAGCCGCTTACACTTTGGTAAGGAGTCTTGTGATTATCTTGCGCCTACTTAATTTCTTTTCGTACATTTCTTAGTCATTTGTAGACTTGCGTGATTGGTAGATCGTCTTGAACGTTAGTTCTTGGTGGAGGAACTCTTTGACTGGGAACCTTGACCAACATCAAGAATTGTGACCAATAGTGCAAAGCGTGGTGTTTGGACTAGCGTTCACCTACCTTTTGCGGTGCATCCCACGGTTGAGGGGGTAGGCGGCTTGGTCGTGACAAGCCTTGTCCGTCCCTTGAAATCCCCCACGTTCGGTGTGTCGTAGAGCTAATTGCTGGACTCTACCCATTTGGGAGCGGGCCGGTGCCCGAAGTGAGTAGACAACAGACTTTAGGAATCACTGCCTGGAAAACTTAGCCAATAGGTACCTCGCTACTCTTAGAAAACAAACCCTTGCCTTAGGTTGACATAGACACGAAAAGTGCTCGCGCGACCGTCCTTGTGTAAAATATGATACCCCGCTACCACCGGGTGAAGTGCTACAACGGTATTTCGCGGCGCTTATGGATTTCTCTCGTGATAGCGTAAGAAACACCAACAAGCATTTCTAGCGCCGTTTCGGGGGGACGGTTGTCGTAGTTATATATCGAGCCGAGTCAACTTTGTGTGGATTTGGTAGTATCCTTTAAACAAAAATACTAAAAAGAGTCCTCGTTACCCATGGAGCAACCTACCCTACAAATCCTCGTCGCTCCCAAGGGCGAGCTCGTAGAACCACGCCAATCTGCGAAGCCAATCACATCTTTCGAGTATGAGCTCCGCCCCGGCTTTATAGCCATGGTTCGGGCCCGAGCCTTTTCGTGTTCGAATATGAAAACCCCTATCATCACTTACGGGAGTTTGAGCAGCCTGTCCGGGTCTGCGACAGTGCGAGGCATGACACACGACACGCCGAGGTGGAAGTTGTTTCCGTTCTCTCTCACCGAGAGGGCGACTCAATGGTACGCCCATAACGTAGGGTTGGTAAACGGAGAATGGGAAGAATGCGAAACAGATTCGTCGTAGCATTCTACCCTATATCCGTAATCGCGGCCCCGCGACAAGAGATACTCAACTTCCAACAAATAGAGGGTGAAACCTTAGGTGCAGCCTCGGGACCGCTTACCACGCTTACACGATCCGGCCTGCACTGCCCATACCAAACCACGTGCTTTTTTACAAAGCATTTCGCGCTAGGATTGGGCAGGACCGGGCCTTTCGCCGCTTGATTTAGCCGCCGGAGGGTCATTTTCACATAAAACCACGGAAGGAGAAGCTCTCCTAAACCGTATTCTTGAGAATAGTCCTCCGCTAGAACCCATCCGAGTAGAACCCAAGCAGAAACCGAGGAAGTCTCTCTTCGACGAAAGCCGAACCTGTTAAACCTATAGAGAGACCCTCGCCTGAACGTAACACAAGGAGACCGTATGCACGGATCTCCCGTTCTTCGAGGATGACCTTATCGATCAATTCGGTGACACCTCGAAGTACGAACAATGGAAGAAACCACCGGCCCCTCGCTAGCCGAAGCATTTTGGATAAAACTTTCCTCCGGGAGTCTATTAAGGAGCTAACAAATATAATGAGCACGGAATGGTTGCGAGAGGAAAGACCCTCTTTCGAAGAAATTCGGATAAGTGGCCCCTCTACACCAATCCATTGCAAATATCAAGGAGATCGGGTGGAAGTCATGTATAACCCCGCCGTGGGGATAAACATAATGTTCAAACCTTTGCACAAGCTTGTGTCGAGGAAGCCATTAGAACCCCCACAACACGGACCTTGGCGCATAGCACCACGTACCACTATTGAAAGTCGTGAGGTTATACATGAACAAATCTTCCAAAGACAAGGATGTCAAGTTGTCTCCCCGGATTTTCATATTTTCGATATCCAAGACTTCGACATCCCGATCGGGCATCCCCGGAAAAGATTCTTGATCTATCAACATCCAGAATTTAGATGTCAAACTCGAGAAGAAAAAAAGTTTTCTATCCCAGCTTACTCGAGCTAAAAAACTCGGAAGAATGTAACCCTTCCTTGAGTACGACATGCCCGAGGAGGTCATGGGAGTTATGCTATATGAGAACCCGTAAATGGACCTAGAAAAGACGCCCAATTCTTCATAGAAGAAGAGGGCGATTCGGGAACTCATAGAACTTCCCAAAGAGGAAGAGCTAACTTGGCCTCCGAGTTGAGCTTAAACCCCTACCCCGGTGCCTACGCTATGTCTTCCTAAACGGCGATTCACAAGCACCGGTCATCATAAGTGACAAACTTAGTGACCGTGAAACTACCCGACTAATAGCCGTCTTAGAGAAACACAGATTGGTCTTTGGGTATTCCCTTCAAGATCCGAAAGGGGTAAGCCCAACACTATGCACACATCGCATTCCTATTGACCCGACGGTACCCTCGTTCTTTCGGTAACCAACGACATATTTTTTCCGCCAACTTACTACCATAAAGGGAGTAAAACTATACCTTTTTATACTCATATACTTTTTATCACTAATAAATTCCACTTGTAGTGTCTTGTATTTTATTTTGCAGATTTATAATAAAAGCAAGTGGAAAATCGACCAAAGTACGCCTTCCGGGAAAGCGCATTATTGCAAAACCCAAGCCCAAGAGCAAATCGACCCAAAACATCAAATTGGGCGAGAGCACGGCCATTTGTTGGTATTTCTAACGTCACTAACTAGAAACAGATATAAACCTATCACTAGCAATGGCGTCAAAAATGAATATCGATGTTGCTTGAGATAAAACTAAAAGAAAAATTATTCATTGCAGTTCATAGCATATCCGAAAAGGTTGTCATCCCTATAGTTAAACTACTAATATGCAAAGAATAACATATTCGCATACTATGCCTTGATAAACTTCTCAATAAGTAAATAAACAATAATAATCGGGTATCCGCAAGCGCACGAGATATGAATATACCATTGTAGCATTTTAACCGAGTAAGAACCGTGTATTGAATTTATATTCTACCACGTGGAAAGAAGTCTACTATCATGAATTAGCTATGCATGTGTGTATCTAAACATTAATCATCTCTCGTATGCAAAGCTTAAGTATTAAGTTTATCAATTACTTAAATGGGGGATCAAAGTTCACAATAAAGATAATGATAAAAGTTCTAATAAATAGATTCAACCAAGTCATATCCGGTGTGCATCTTGGAAAGTGTCAAACAATGGACGATAGCAATTCATAGGTTAGCTAGCATTAGAAACTCCAATATGTAACTCTAAACTATAAGTTAGGATCTACTCCGATTAGTGCAATACATCTAACAATCATCGAAGAAAGACTAATTAAATCCACACATGAGGACGTAATCCGTGAAGACTAAGGCCGAAACTTAGAACAACCCGAATAATATCATCCGCTAGGCTACACACGGGGGATGGATTGCAAAGGACTCAATGGTGTCACCCACCACCACGATCTACCACACGACCCGGCACATAGGGTGCAAACGCAGGTAAATAAGATCTAATCACCACGATTACATCGTCTCTACCACTCACCCATAATATTGATGGATGAGCGCTATACGAATCCATGCATGAACATAAAAGTAATTCAACTATGCTAAACATGTAATCAAAGTAAATACTAGAACAAATAATCTCGAATATAAACATGATCAAGATATTCATATTAAGAACGTGTATGCGGAACTTGAAGACTACTTACAATGAAGAACTTACAAGAACGAGGCCCGATCTTGAGCGGCCTCCGACGATCGAGAGCGGATTTCTCCCTTCCTACTAGATCTAATCTTGATTGCTACTCTTCCTAAAGCGGTGTTTCTAGAGCGTGGGATTGATGACTTGGATCTTGAAGCGCTGTTGATGAACTTGATTATGAACTAGATGATCCGAAAGGGGGTCTAGGGGTGCGCTTATATAGCCGGGAGGAGGTGCCGTGGTTTGACCTAGATACATCTCGGGATCATACCGACGCCCTCGGATCAAACCGACATTAAACGGGTGGATTAGATTGAGTCTTGAAGTCGGTTGAGGAAGCTTCGGAGGCAGGGCCGACGTGGCGCGGGGGAGGCCGACGGCCCCATTATTGGGCCGATCGGCCCAGGGGCTGGCCCACTTCGGGTCCCGTCGTGTGTCGTGCCTTCTGAAGTCTTCTAGATGATGATTTCTTGGGTGTTAAGTCTCGTTTACGTCGGGATTAGTCTAGTGCCTTCTAGGGTCTTCTCTCGGAGTTGGATTGCGTTACGTCGCGTAGTCGTATAGCTCACGAATTCTGGTGTTTTCCTGTTTAGTCCCTGCAATTCACAACTTTACCAAAACTGATGAAAATATGTTAGTGACCCCCTATTCTAGGTTGTTATTATGATTTATACCCCTTTCTCATGTTTATTTGATTAATAAATTTATATGATAACAAGTGTCAACAAGCTCCCCAAGCTTACCCTTTGCTAGTCCCTAGCAAAGCTATATGCTATAGTAGGATCGGGAGTTGCTACTACGCTTTCATACCTCGAAAGTCTGTGTTTATCGGAAATAAATTCTCCTCTTAACTTGATTGCTCTCTCATACAATTTTACCATGGGGCGCAGACCTTTTTCATGAATCATAAGCAAGATAAAACAATCAAGTTAAGTACCATGTCTCAAGTTCTTTGATCAACTATCATCCTGGGGTTTTGCAATATTTTTCAAAAGAAACTCAGAGATTCCTATGTATGACCCTCTTAAGTAGATGGTATGTAGTGGAGTTACACATGTAGGGGAACATACATAGTGGGATGATAGTGGTGAAGTGGATGAGGATGAAAGGTAGTAGATAGCCTTTAGCCTTTTAGTATTTTTCTTCTCAAGCATTACGGACTACATCTCTCTTTCTAAAAATTGCTAAGGCACAGGCTGCCCATTCTTGAGAGGTGGGCTTTGCCCCGGACTTGTGTCCATTTTTTCTCTCCTTAGAGATGTGGGCCCTACTCACCCTGGACACGTGTCCATTATTCATCTCTAAATATATTTTTATTATTAGGGAGGTAGGCCCTTCTCGCCTAGTATGACTTTTGTCAGTTACTCTCCCTCTCTCGTCTCACTTTTTCTCTCTAAATATTTATTTTTCTTTTCTTTTCTCTCTTTTTTTTTTTTTTTTTTCGAATGTAGCCCAAAGCCTCTATTTGGCATAAAAAATCTTGAGAGAGACATATCCAAAAATTGCAAGAGTTTATTTTATATATATATATATATATATATATATATATATATATTCTTCTCTTTTTTTTTTTTTTTTTTTTTTTTTTTTATGGCTAGCGGCTTTATGGAATATGGGGGGCGTACTTCCGGGTTAGAAGGCGTATTTAGTGGAGTGGGATGATCTTGATGCGAAACTCTTAAGGGTCATGGCTAAGGAACTCATCATGTAATATTTTATAATTTTTAAAGATAAAATCCAGAGTCAAGTATCTCTAGGAATATGATAAACAACAGCTCAACTTTTTATGTACCTTTATCTTTTAATGCAAAGACTCAGATTAAGCATGTGCTTCCCACAGTGTTTGGGTTTTAGAGCAAAATTAAGCATTTAAAGCTTTGGGAGAATCTAAGTCCAAAGTGTAAGTAGTTTTTAAGAGGAATTAGGGCGGAGCAACTATTCATCATCTCCTTAGCATCATCAAGATCATAATTAAAAGGAAGAAAGTAAGCTAGCAAGTTCCGGCATTTATTTGACTCTTTAACACTAAGACTTTTAACTAAAACTCATTAACTAAGACTCATTAACTCTAAGCAAATATAACTAGCTAATAAATAAGACATAGGATAGTGATACTTATAGTGGTAAATGGGGGTGCTCTCCCCAAGCTTGATCTTGAAGTAGTCTTTTGTTCATCCTTGGAGCTTGCTTCTCTTTCGGGTCTCCTTTAATGTTCTCCCTGTTAATATTAATTTCGCACATACCGAAGAAACAATTTCTAGGATGTTAATGTGAGCCTTCATGTGCTTACTTCTTTTTGAATTTTTATATATAAAAGGTGTGGACCTTCATGTGCCCACATATTTTTTGAGAATTTTTTTTTTTATGCAATAGAGATGCTTATACAAAAACATATGAGTGCAATATTTTTTTGTATTTTTATTTTTATGCCACCACAGCAAGGAGTGCTTGCATGGGGCTTTAGGATACTTGATGCAAATGCAAGCAAACATATTTTTATGATTTTCTTAAATGCAGATTTAGAAAGAGTAAATATGCTTAAAGGAAATATGCTAATTGAAATATGCTTTGCGAGAAAATTAAATATCGAGATAAATACCGAGTTACCTCTCGGAGAGTTTAGAGCACTTACTCCCATGGCGTAGAGTCGTCTATGGGCCCTCGTATAAATGTTGTACCTGGTAAGGTTCCTTCAATGATCTCAATGGCGGTGTAAGGCAAGTAGCCGTGGAAGTCGATTGTTCGATTGATGATGCCGGCGGTGTCGGTCTCCGTACTCTTGTTGCTCTTCTTGGTGGTATGACTTCTCTCTTCTTCCATGTTTGTTTCTTTGGTGGAGACCTTTCCGGTGTGGCGGTCTGAGTTTAAGATGGGTAGGAGCCGAGTGTACTTTTCTTTGATATCCTTCTCCATCCTCTTAATGTTCTCCATCTTTGAGTCCAGCTTTCGTTTGTAATCTCGGGAGACGCTTCGGCCCTTGGTCTTTCTTGGGGTTTGTTCATTGTTAGTGTAAGTATTGAAGAAACAACGTATCTTTTTACCTTGAAAGCTGGAAGTGGATCTCGCCCGAATCCCGATGTAGATGATGGCTCTTGTAGTGTTCGGGGAACGGTCTTCCAAGTACTATGGGAGGATCTTGTTCTTCTCCCATGTCCATGACTAAGAAGTCGGTGAGGACATAACAATCTTTGATCTTGACGGGGACGTTTAGGTGCAATACCTTCCGGGAATCGGTGTGATTGGTCCGCCATCCGCAAGCATTACATAGGTGGAACACAAAGGCAGATTACCATATATTAATTGATACGTTACCTTTGACATTAAGTTGATGCCCGATCCCGTGTCATAGACAACTTGCCGGAAGTTTCAGCGATTGATGGAGGCGGTGAATTGATGGAACTCGGGGGTCGTCTAACTTCTCTAGCGGTGGTGGAGTGTGTCGAGTCTTGCGTCTGTTGCAACTTGATTGATCATCAAGACTTGCTCCACGTGTGGTCGAGGTTGACGGTTCTTCTTGTTCTTGCTTCTTCTTCTTGTCTTCTCCTCGGCGGTGATGCGTGTACTTGAGTGGTACGGTAGTGGTACTGATGGAGCAGGGGGGAGCTAGGGTCTTGTGTTTGCGGTTGAATCTCTCCCTCGCACATCCGTTGACGGTGAAGGCGATCTTTGCGCGGTGTCTGCGTAGATGATGGCCTTGGTGGTTGCAAGGAACGGGCGTCCCGGAATGATCGGGCGTTCTTACCTTTGCCCGTATCCGGGACCACGAAGTCGGTGGCCACGTAGAGTTTACCGACGTAAAGACAAACGCGTCTTCGGGATCCCCTCGGGGTAGCATAGCGGCCCGATCTGCAAGTTGTAGACACATGGTTGTATATAATAAATCTGAACCTGGCTCAAGGTTTACCTTAGGCATGATGTTGACACTTGAGCCAAAGTCGCGAGTGCATCGTAGGTGCGGTCGCCGATCTCGATGGTGATGACCGGTCTCTCCTGGATCTCCCTTCTTGGCGGGCATACCCCGGTCCAAGGCATTCAAGTCCTTCTCGTGCACCCTTGGTGCGAATACCGCATAATAGACATCGACAAGATTTGCAGATTCTAATTCTTCCGGTGGCCCGGAATCTTACCGGTTAGGCATAGGAGCGAGATAAAGCCATTTGAGATAAGCGAGATTCTATCATTTTATTAAAGCTATCTTTGGTTCTTTATTATTGCGAAGAAAAGCTTTCCATTTTAGCACTAATAGTTTCTAGCATTTTATCGTTTGGAAGCTAACTTCTTAGACAGATTATCCATGAGTCTACCTTGGTTTTGTACTAACTCTCTTAAAGGTGGGAAATTATTGAAAGAGTTATTACCTTGATAGTTACCCGAGTAGTTACCTTGGTAGTTGGGTCTGTTGGTTCCATCCTTGATTCGAGGGACGATCACGGGTTGTTGTTGTTGTTGTTGTTGATGTAGTTCACGTCCTCTTCAGCTCGGGGACGATGGCTGCCCGAGTGTCAGTGTTGCCACATTCTTCACATGTCATGCGGGAATCGAAGAGTTGCATGACTTCCTTCTTCTCGGGAGCTTTGTCTTCAAGCTTCTTCATGATTAGGTCCATTTTGGCGCACGACATGTCTACCTCTTTTATTTGGTGCAT
Source organism: Hyparrhenia diplandra (assembly GCA_015847255.1). NCBI lineage: Eukaryota > Viridiplantae > Streptophyta > Magnoliopsida > Poales > Poaceae > Hyparrhenia > Hyparrhenia diplandra. The sequence goes on from JADLZK010008372.1 coordinate 239,123, forward strand.
TCCCTCTCTCTCTTGCGGGGTTGACGGTCCTCATTCCAAGCTTGGTTTGATGCCATCTTCTCCACAAGATCGGTAAGCTTGATTCGGTGTAAGGGGACGAGGAAAGCACCTCCGGCCGGCGTCCATGGTTTCACGGGTGTTGTTGTTGAGCCCGTGGTAGAAGGTCTGCATGAGTAGCCAGTTCTCCATTCCATGGTGTGGGCATTGGTGATGTAGTCTTGGAAGCGTTCCCACGCCTCTGGAACGGATTCATCGTGTTTCTTCTTTGGAAACTTGAGATTTTCCTCGTAAGGCGTTGGTTTTGCCTATAGGGAAAAACTTTGCCGAAAAGGCGTAGAGCAAAGTGTCCAAGTAGTGAGTTTGTCTTTGTTGGCGTAGAACCACCGCTTTGCTCGTCCCAAGAGTGAGAATGGGAACAACAAGTAGGATTGCATCACTTGAGACATCTTTGATGGTGAAGGTGCCCTGAGATCTCTAGGAAGTTTTGTAGGTGAGCATTGGCATCTTCATGGGCTTTCCAACAGAATTGGCTAGCTTGTACCATGTTGATGAGTGCGGGCTTGAGCTCAAAAGCTTTGTCTCCCACATCATTTGTCGGCCCAAAGGCGGATGTTGGCCGTAGTCTGTGCGCAGTACTCGCGGGAGGGTCTTGTTCGCCATGACTTGAACACGGGTGTTAAGCGCTCGCAGTGGTGGGAGGAGTCTTAGAAGGCAAACGATCTTGGGTTGAGACTTCAACTTGGATCTTGCCTCGCTTCAAGAGTTTTTACGGATCGAAACGAAGTTTTCGAGGGAAGATTCCTATTCATACATTACCACGAAATAGATAGAAAGAATAATAACAAGGGTAAACCTGTTTAAGCAATTAGTGATAAATTTAATACTTTACAATGCGTGAGAGAGATGCATGCAAGTTATTCCTATATTTATATTTTATTGGGCTAAAGACTTTCTTTCCCAAGAGCGGCATAAAAATGCTTGTTGGTATTTCTAACGTCACTAACTAGAAAGCAGATATAAACCTATCACTAGCAATGGCGTCAAAAATGAATATCAGATGTTGCTTCAGATAAAACTAAAAGAAAATTATTCATTGCAGTTCATAGCATATCTGAAAAGGTTGTCATCCCTATAGTTAAACTACTAATATGCAAAGAATAACATATTCGTACTATGCCTTGATAAACTTCTCAATAAGTAAATAAACAATAATAACTGGGTATCCGCAAGCGCACAGATATGAATATACCATTGTAGCATTTTAACAGGGAGTAAGAACCAGGTATTGAATTTATATTCTACCACGGGAAAGAAGTCTACTATCATGAATTAGCTATGCATGTGTGTATCTAAACATTAATCATCTCTCGTATGCAAAGCTTAAGTATTAAGTTTATCAATTACTTAAACAGGGATCAAAGTTCACAATAAAGATAATGATAAAAGTTCTAATAAATAGATTCAACCAAGTCATATCCGGTGTGCATCTTGGAAAGTGTCAAACAATGGACGATAGCAATTCATAGGTTAGCTAGCATTAGAAACTCCAATATGTAACTCTAAACTATAAGTTAGGATCTACCCGATTAGTGCAATACATCTAACAATCATCGAAGAAAGACTAATTAAATCCACACATGAGGACGTAATCCGTGAAGACTAAGGCCGAAACTTAGAACAACCCGAATAATATCATCCGCTAGGCCTACATACGGGGGATGGATTGCAAAGGACTCAATGGTGCTGTCACCACCACGATCTACCACACGACCCGGCACATAGGGTGCAAACGCAGTAAATAAGATCTAATCACCACGATTACATCGTCTCTACCACTCACCCATAATATTGATGGATGAGCGCTATACGAATCCATGCATGAACATAAAAGTAATTCAACTATGCTAAACATGTAATCAAAGTAAATACTAGAACAAATAATCTCGAATATAAACATGATCAAGATATTCATATTAAGAACGTGTGCGGAACTTGAAGACTACTTACAATGAAGAACTTACAAGAACGAGGCCTGATCTTGAGCCGGCCTCCGACGATCGAGGAGGGCGGATTTCTCCCTTCCTACTAGATCTAATCTTGATTGCTACTCTTCCTAAAGCGGTGTTTCTAGAGCGTGGGATTGATGACTTGGATCTTGAAGTTGTTGATGAACTTGATTATGAACTAGATGATCCGAAAGGGGGTCTAGGGTGCGCTTATATAGCCAGGAGGAGGTGCCGGGGTTTGACCTAGATACATCTCGGGATCATACCGACGCCCTCGGATCAAACCGACATTAAACGGGTGGATTAGATTGAGTCTTGAAGTCGGTTGAGGAAGCTTCGAGGCGGGGCCGACGTGGCGCGGGGGGAGGCCGTCGGCCCCATTATTGGGCGATCGCCTGTGGGCTGGCCCACGCCGGGTCCCGTCGTGTGTCGTGCCTTCGAAGTCTTCTAGATGATGATTTCTTGGGTGTTAAGTCTCGTTTACGTCGGGATTAGTCTAGTGCCTTCTAGGGTCTTCTCTCGGAGTTGGATTGCGTTACGTCGCGTAGTCGTATATAGCTCACTTAATTCTGGTGTTTTCTGTTTAGTCCCCCGCAATTCACAACTTTACCAAAACTGATGAAAATATGTTAGTGACCCCTATTCTAGGTTGTTATTATGATTTATACCCCTTTCTCATGTTTATTTGATTAATAAATTTATATGATAACAAGTGTCAACACCGCCCACAACTTTTTCAGGGCGAAAGGCGACACCCCACCGAGACCCGGGCGGGGCCGAGCCCGGGGGGGTGCGCGGCAAGCACCACACGGTGTGGCCGCACCCTCCCCGAGGCGGTTTTCGGCCCAGCCTCGGGAGGCGGTTCGTGCACTTTTCAAACGGGGTTTCCCGCCCTGCGTTGGTCGGTTTTGCATACAACAAGGAAGGTTTACCAGGTCGGTTTTGATGTAAATTAGCACTTAGGCCCCTCCTCCAAGTGTATAAGTAGGCCCCCTCTCTCCCTCTCTCAACACACACCATTTGGAGCCTCCTCACTTTCTACTCCTCTTCTCCTCTCCTCTCTACTCCTCCACTTCTCTAGTTCTTTTAGTCTTTAGTAGTAGTTGGAGCAAGGTTAAGCTTCATTGGAGAGCTTGTACTTGGGAGAAGGAATATTCGGTATGAATACATTTATGGTTTATCCTCAAGTCTTGATCTCATATGATTGTGCAATAGAGCTAGAGTATTTACATGTTATATTCTTGACATGTTGTTCTCGACACGATCATGATAGAAGAACTAGACTATAGTTCCTATGTTGTGGTTAGTCGTATAGAACTTAGGGCCTAACCATTCATGCCATGTATTTGAGTAGAGTAAGAGTTGTGCTGAGGTGGCGGTTCGTTGTGTCCTTCGGGGCTTGCTCGTGTCCTATTCCGTCCATCCGTAGGGGTGGGGGCCATGGGGACATGGGTAGTGTCTTAGTATGGGGCGTGGTGTCCGGATGCGGGTATCCTTCGAATATGAGTGCATGCCACGGTTGAGGGGGTAGGCGGCTTGGTCGTGACAAGCCTTGTCCGGGTCCTTTTGAAATCCCCACGTTAGTGTGTCTTTGTAGGAGTTCGTAAATGCTTCTATTGGGCCGTATGGCTCAGGAGTCTCCCCGTCCATCTCATTCTCGGCCCTAAAACTCTAGTCATCTATGTTTGCATGATTATTAACTTGTTCTTTGCACAGCTACTTTAGAATACCTGCTTCACTTAGGAATATTCTTTATTCTTTATTTTCCTTTTATCCTTGAGGTTGGCCCAAGTGTGTGTCACACTATCTTAAACTATCATGACTTACCCCTGTATTGAGTATTGGCCAACTGCATAGACATGTCGTCTTGTTCATGCCCCTGCTAGAGTCCTACACCATGCCTTCCTTTGGGAAAATATAAATAACGATACCACTGAATATCTCCGGGTGAAATGCTACAACGTATTTCCGTGCGCTTGCGGACTTGTTCTGTAAATGCTACAGAATGCCACCCGACATCCCGTGGCAATGGTAAGCTGGGAATGTAACAATTAGGTGAAGTCGTTGTGGGAGGTCAACCCTGTGGTTCCCAGTGCTCTTGCCTTTTTGGCACTTGCGGCTTAGGAAACGCAACAAGCATTTCCGGCGCCGTTGCGGGGAAGGCATTGGTTATAAAGATTCTAGAAAGACATGTTCATAATGATGTGCATGTGTAAGTAGCCATTACTCATGCAAGGCTAATCTTTCATGTTTTTCTCCTGTTGTGGATGAAGACAGGGATAGTGTTCGATTGGTTTGTCCCTGTTGAACAACTACATCGCGATCTGGGAGGCACTCGAGGAAGAACCCAACTCATATCAAATCTTCTCCTGCTACTCCGCCGACAAACAAACCAATCACCCTTGCATCATCTCGTATTCCACTCATGGCTAAGTCGATCCGTGACCACTCCATCCCCTCTTTTGCCAACATGCCCGTTGGGCCCGCTATCAACATGGGGCGAGAACTTTGTGCTCCGCCCTGGCCTAATCAAGATGGTGCGGGCAAACCAATTTTTATGGTTTGCCAAGTGAGGACGCAAGTGCACATCGCAACACTTCCTTGAGCTCGGTGACACCATTGTCATCCAAGGTGTCGCACGGAAAGCCATTACAATCCGTTTGTTTCCCTTCTCCATCACGGGGAAGGCAAAGCGGTGGTTCTATAAAGAGGCGGAAGGCCGTCAACACGTGGGACAAGTGTTCCCACGGCGTTCCTCACTAAATTCTTCCCCATGAGTAAAACTCACACCCTAAGGGGAAGAATTGCCAACTTCGACAAAATTCCATGGAACCCATACCTACGGCATGGGAAAGTCTACAAGAGTACATCCAAGCATGCACTTTTTCCATGGGATGGAAAAGTGGCTCGTGATCTGAGAACTTCTACAATGGGTTAACACCCATGTCAAAAAGAGCACATTGATGCCCTTCTTTGGAGGTGCCTTCCTCTCCCTCACCATCAAAAGAGCAACAGCTCTTATGGAGAAAATAGTGTCCAATCAAGCTAGGGGAGGAAAGTCTTGGCAAACAAGAAGATAGCATGCACATTTGTGGAGGAGACGGACATGCACCGCTACAATAGATCTCCTATTGAAAGAACTTGACAAGTGTGCCACCGAAGAAGAAGAAACTTACGACATCTGTCAAGGCCATAGACTCACACGTAACATGTGAAGTCTGTGGGCAATGTTGGCCATTCAGGGAACAAGCGCTGCCGAAACCCGTGAAGACGTTATTCACATCAACAACGGGTTTTCGTCAACAAGGATACCATAATGGGTGGAACAACCGGTCGCGCCCACAAAACCAAGGAGGTAATTCAAACTCAAGGTACAATTGAATACTCTCTCCTTGGAAGTTTTGGTCTTAGACCAAGCAAAAATAATTAAAGAACTTTCAAGGAAGTTGATGCTTAATGATGAAATAATTGAAAACATGATTTTCAAAATTAAAAGTTTAACTTCTTCTTATGAAAGACAACTGAGCTTTAATAAAATGATAGAAACCCAATTAGCTCGGTTTTTACGCTACTTTTGCTGTTGTCGGTTGGGGGAAAAGTTTTGGGGCAACCCAAAATTTCTCTTGAATCTGTTAAAAATGGTCTCAACGAGGTCGGTAAGCCTCTATATATCGGGGGAAGACAACAAGTCTCCCTACCGAGCCACCACTCATTATCAAGAAGGAGGACCACGGCCGCCCGACAATCACATGCTCGGTTGGCCGCATGTCTTCGAGGATGCCTTCTGCGACCTTGGATCAAGCATAAACATCATGTCCAAGGTAACATATGATGAAATATTAGGTAGACCTTTGTCCCTGCACATTTTGAACTGCAGATGGCGGACCTATCACTAAGGAAACCGGAGGGAGTAGCTCAGGACGTTATAGTAAAAATCCGAGAAGCATACATCCCGACGGACTTTGTCATCCTAGACATGGGTCACAATGAGAGAGCTGCCCCAATCCTTGGGAGACCATTTCTTAACACTACAAATGCAGTTTTGCACGTGGGATCAGGGCATGCTAGCTTCCATATGCAGGGCCAAACAATGAGATGCACATTCAATGGGTTCAACAAGCATAAGAATGCTAAAAACAAGCAGCCCAAGAAGGTAAAGCCACAAAGTGTTAAGCAGGCATGGCAGACAGAAAGGACGACATCCGCATCCACTTCTCCGGATACGGGTAACACTCCGTCAAGCACTAAATGAATGGAGAAGAGTCCTGCTCGTCGGACTTTAAAAGGTGAGCCCTTGCCGAAGGTAAATCGGTAGTTATCTTTTTATTTTACAATAATAATCTCCCAGTAATAACTCCATGATGCTTACGATAAAAAAATAATAAATAAGAATAAAATTGTTTATCTCTGTTGGATTAATCTTGTTTATCAATGCATGCTTCCTCTTTCTATTTTGGCATGTCTTGGTTTGGAAGTTTTGGTTATACGTATGATCATACTTCCATAGGCATTTTTGAATTGAGCATGGTTCTTAGGTCAAAAAGTCTACCTTGATCAGCTTAGACATGGAGTCGAGTCTCCGGTTATTGAACCTAAAATTGCTAGTGTAGATTTTGGACGATCATATGGACTAACCCCTGCAGAATTTATCAAAATCCATAAGGGTAAGTCTTGAAGATGACAACAGGGGTTAACAATAAAAATAAATAATAATAAAAAAATATATAAAAATAAATAAATAAATAATAATAATAATAATAAAAAGAGAGGGTAGAGAAGAGAAAAAAAGAAGAGAGGAGATAAACCTTTTCAACCCCAAGATTTTGTCCTGGTACTTTGATGACATCAAAAGACAAGCTTGGGGGGAGCCTCTAACCACGCCACGGGCACAACTCGGATCATTGCGTGCTCAAGCTAAGCATCACCATAAAAAGGTAAGTAAAAAGGCTAGCTTGGGGAGGACTCCAAGAAAGGTAACATGTATCTCACATTTTGATCATATTCTCTATCTTATGAAATGTTGAGTTACACTAAAAAGACAAATTTCATTCCTATATATATGAGCTATGAAAATGTTTAGATTTATTCCCTTGTTGAAATGATGAATAGTTGCTCTGTCTTATGCTTTACACTGTGCCTAGTTTATAATTTGAATTTCTCTAAAGTTTGGGTTTAGTGGCTAATTCTAAAAACTCATCCCTGAAAAACCTGATTCATGTGGGTTGCATAGGCTCTATCGATCTAAGTTGTTGCCAAGTATGATATGGTACAAATGGATTTGCTATGATTTTGTCCAAAAGAGAGACTTGACATCCAGGGATTCTACTTTGAAAAAAAAAAAGAAATAATATGGGCTATGCTAAAATAAATAAAAAAAAAAGAAGCAAGAAAAAAATGAGATGAAAAATGGACAAGTGTCCGAGGGCGAGTAGAGCCCACATCTCTCAAAAAAAAAAAAGAGAAAAAAAAAGAGAGAGGGGAAATAAAAGACAAAAAGTCTAGGGCGAGTAGAGCCCACCTCTCCAAAAAAAAAAAAAAAAGAGATATAGCAATAAAGCCTCTTCTTTCTTGAAAAAAAAAAATAAATAATATTATCTAAATAAAATCCCGGATAAAAAAAGTTGATCAAAAGGATGAATGATAAGCACCTCCTGTTATAACCGCTCTATCGGCAACCGCCCAAGGCTTTGAGAAAAGCTAGAAAGCCCCGCTACGATGAAAGGTAATAAAGGGTGGGAAAAAGATGTGCCATTTTATTCAAACTCTAGTAGAAAATCTTATTATAACCACGGCACTTGTAAAACGCGTAATCGGCATAGTAGCAACTCGATCAACAACCAAGTACTTATCTCTCTTTTTGCTCGAGGACGCGCAAAGGGTAAGCTTGGGGAGTTTGTTGAGCGGTAACCAACGACATATTTTTCCCCCGTCAACTTACTACCATAAAGGGAGTAAAACTATACCTTTTTATACTCATATACTTTTTATCACTAATAAATTCCACTTGTAGTGTCTTGTATTTTATTTTGCAGATTTATAATAAAAGCAAGTGGAAAATTGACCAAAAGTACGCCTTAGAAAGCGCATTATTGCAAAACCCAAGCCCAAGAGCAAATCGACCCAAAACATCAAATGGCCGGGCGAGCACAGCCCGGCCCACAACTTTTCGAGGCGAAAGACGACACCCCACCGAGACCGGGCGGCCGAGCCCGGGGGTGCGCGCAGCGCCTACACTGTCGCGGCCGCACCCTCCCCGAGGCGGTTTCGGCCCGGCCCGGGGAGGCGGTTCGTGCACTTTCCAAAGCGGGGTTTTCCCCCTGCGTTGGTCGGTTTGCGCATACAAGGAAGGTTTACAGGTCGGTTTTGATGTAAATTAGCACTTAGGCCCCTCCTCCAAGTGTATAAGTAGGCCCCCTCTCTCCCTCTCTCAACACACACCATTTGGAGTCTCCTCACTTTCTACTCCTCTTCTCCTCTCCTCTCTACTCCTCCACTTCTCTAGTTCTTTTTAGTCTTTAGTAGTAGTTGGAGCAAGGTTAAGCTTCGTTGGAGAGCTTGTACTTGGGAGAAGGAATATTCGGTATGAATACATTTATGGTTTATCCTCAAGTATTTACATGATTGTGCAATAGAGCTAGAGTATTTACATGTTATATTCTTGACATGTTGTTCTATTTACCGATCATGATAGAAGAACTAGACTATAGTTCCTATGTTGTGGTTAGTCATATAGAACTTAGGGCCTAACCATTCATGCCATGTATTTGAGTAGAGTAAGAGTTGTCTTTGAGGTGGCGGTTCGATTTTGTGTCCTTCGGGGCTTGCTCGTGTGTCCTATTCCGTCCATCCGTAGGGTGGGGGCCATGGGGACATGGGTAGTGTCTTAGTATGCGGGCGTGGTGTCGGATGCCGTATCCTTCGAATATGAGTGCATGCCATGGTTGAGGGGGTAGGCGGCTTGGTCGTGACAAGCCTTGTCCGTCCCTTTGAAATCCCCCACGTTCGTGTGTCTTTGTAGGGAGTTAAGTAAATGCTTCTATTGGGCCGTATGGCTCGGAGTCTCCCGTCCATCTCATTCTCAGCCTAAAACTCTAGTCATCTATGTTTGCATGATTATTAACTTGTTCTTGCACGCCTACTTTAGAATACCTGCTCCACTTAGGAATATTCTTTATTCTTTATTTTCCTTTTATCCATGAGGTTGGCCCAAGTGTGCGTCACACTATCTTAAACTATCATGACTTACCCCTGTATTGAGTATTGGCCAACTGCATAGACATGTCGTCTTGTTCATGCCCCCCGCTAGAGTCCTACACCATGCCTTCCTTTGGGAAAATATAAATAACGATACCCCTGAATATCTCCGGGTGAAATGCTACAACGGTATTTCCGTGCGCTTGCGGACTTGTTCGTAGAATGCTACTGCATGCCACCCGACATCCCGTGGCAATGGTAACTGGAATGTAACAATTCCGGTGAAGTCGTTGTGGGAGGTCAACCTGTGGTTCAGTGCTCTTGCCTTTTTGGCACTTGCGCTTAGGAAACGCCAACATACCCCCATCATGCGAACCCGGCCGCAGGCTCAATAATGCGATGCGGGTTAGCCCAAATTCAAGTGGTGAAGAAGGAAGTTCTCAAGCTTCTTCACGCCGGGATTATCTATCCCGTACCATACGATGATTGGGTTAGCCCGGTCCAAGTGGTCCCCTAAAAGGGAGGAATGACAAATCGTTGAGAACGCTAAAAGCGAACTCATTCCACAAAGACAAGTCCGTGGTGGAGAATGTGTATTGATTATAGAAAACTTAACAAGGCAATAAAGAAAGATCACTTTCCGGCGCCCTTTATTGATGAAATGTTGGAGTTAGCGAAACACTCTTTCTTTCGTTTCCTTTGACGGGTATTCTAGCTACCACCGGATCGATCCACCCCGATGACCGAGCAAGACCACGTTCACATGCCCCGCACGGAACCTATCCCTATCGTAGAATGTCATTTGGGCTATGTAATGCACCCGCTTCTTTTCGCCGATGCATGATGTCTATCTTCTCGGACATGATCGAGAAGAAATCATGGAAGTCTTCATGGACGATTTCTCCGTCTATGGTAAGACTTTTGAAAGTATGTCACGAAGAACCTAGACGGGTCTTGCGGCCGATGCCAAGAAAAGGACCTGGTACTTAAGCGGGAAAAGTGCCATTTCATGGTCCGGAGAAGGCATCGTTCTTGGGCACCTCGTGTCAGAGAGGGGATAGAGGTAGACAAAGCCAAAATAGACGTTATCGAAAAACTACCACCCCAAAGTGAATGTCAAAGGTATCCGTAGTTTCCTAGGCCACGCAGGTTTTTAGAAGATTTATAAAGATTTTTCGCAAATCGCTAGACCCCTTACGGCCCCGCTAGCCAAGGGCGTGCCCTTTGACTTTCACGGATGAGTGCTTGCATTCTTTCGAAACCCTTAAGAAAGCACTCATCTCGGCTCCGATCATCCAACCTCCGGATTGGTCGTTGCCATTTGAAATCATGTGCGATGCTAGCGACTATCTTTGTTGGTGCGGTCTTGGGCCAAACCAAGGACAAAAGCGCAAACATGCCATCGCGATATGCAAGCAAAACTCGGCAGAGCCCAAATTAACTTACGCCACAGCGAAAAAAGAGCTCCCGGCAAAGTAGTCTTTGCTATCGAGAAGTTTTGATCCTACTTAGTGGGCGCAAAAAATAATCGTTTATACGAACCATCTTTGCCCTTAAGTATCTTACCAAAAAAGGATGCGAAACCTACCGACCGCTGGATTCTTACGCTCCAAGAATTTGATATAGAAATAAAAGATAAAAAGGAGTAGAAAAATACAGTTGTAGATCATTTGTCGCGTATGCAGGTGACTAACATGCAGGAACCACCAATCAATGATTACCGCGCGACGACATGCTACTCAAGGTGTCACACTTCAACCCATGGTACGCAAACATTGTGAATTTTATGGTTGCGGGGATATGTACCACACCGGGAGAACAAGCGGAAGCTCTAAATGGAGAGCGGACGGCACCTATGGGATGACCCATATCATGCGGGTGTGTGTGCGGACGGCTTGCCGAGAAGATGCGTACCCAAGGAGGAAGGAATGCAGATCATCGAAAAATGTCATGCATCTCCCTACGCCGGACATCTCGGGAGTATTTCGCACACAAGCCAAAATTTGGCGGGCGGATTCTTCCGCCGACGATGTACGGCGACACTAAAGAGTTCATCAAAAGATGCTACAAGCGCCGGGAAGGCGGGGAACATCACAGCTCGTGATGCGATGCCCCTACACTATAACCTTCAAATAGAAATATTTGATGTGTGGGGCATTGATTACATGGGGCCATTCCGTAAGTCCCATGATTGCTAGTACATCCCGGTGGCGTGGACTACGTGTCGAAGTGGGTAGAGGCAATACCATGCGAGCTGGCGATGGCAAGCACGCACGTAAGATGTTCCATGAAATCATCTTCCCCGTTTCGAACGCCACGCATGGTGATCGTGACGGAGGATCGCATTTCAAGGTCAAGTCATTCGGGGGCATTCCCGAAAGAGCTCGGCACTCGCACAATATCGCTACCCCTTATCACCCACGACCCGGTGGGCAAGCGAAACCTCCAATAAACAAATCAAGAACATCCCGCAGAAGACGGTCAACGAGATGGGGAAAGGTCGGAAAAACAAGCTACCCGATGCTCTCTCGGGCATATCGGACGACTTACAAAGCCCCCATCGGCATGTCACCTTACCGGTGGTCTATGGCAAAACTCGCCATTTACCGGTTGATTTGGAGCATCGAGCTCATTGGGCCATCAAGAAGTGGAATATGGACGTCAAACTCGCTGGGAAAAACCGCCGAGACAAATCTACGAACTAGAAGAATGGCGAGAGAAGGCGTACCCACGGTGCAAAAGCTCTACAAAGAGCGGACAAAAAGATGGCATGATCGGCGCATCAAACTCAAAAGAATTCACCACGGGGAGACAAAGTACTCCTATTCAACTCCGGGTGAAGCTATTCGCGAAGGGAAGCTAAGAAGCAAATGGAAAGGACCGTACACCGTCATCAACACATTGCCACATGGCGCGATCACAATTCAAGATGACGCTTGGTGAGATACAAAAGGTAAACGGTCAACGTCTTAAGCTTTTCTTGAGCCCGTGCACGATCTTAACCAAGAGCTCGATAGAATAGATTTATGCTTTGAGAATTAATTTATGATGATCAAAGCATATATAAAATAATAATAATAATAATAATTTTATAATAAAAATTATCGCAACTAAAAAATATATATATATTTCCTATATAAGGTAATAATAAAACATAAAAAGTTATCTATTTATTTTTACTTTGTTTTAAATAAAAGTATTTACTTATTTATTTTCTTTTTACTTTGTTTAATTTATCTTTGGTCATTTACTACACAAAGGATATTTACTTTCTAAATTAAATCAAAGCATAAACTATTTTCAAAATTCAAATTTGAGGATCAATTAGAGATCAGCAAGAAAGGAAACGTTTCTCGTGGCGGCAAACCCCGAGTTTAAAACTTTTCGTAAAAGGAAACGAATGTGGCCGAAATTTCGACCAAGGGGACACACAGGTGGTGCACGCCGCACCACCGGGTGCACCCGCACCCCGGCGGCTCTATTCAGGCCGGGATTTACCCATCGCCTTCCTCTTTCTCATAACCTGCAATGGTGAGGTGCGCCCGCGAGATTTTAACCCGCCAAAACAGAGAGGAGAGTTTGTCCTATAAAATCCACCCTCCTCCTCTCCATTCTTCACACCTCTCCTTCTTGCTCTTCTCCTCCTCTCAAATTCTCTTCCTCTAAGCCAAGAACAGCAGCAAGGCTCTCCTCCTCCCTATGGCTCTAGTACCATTTAATAGAGAGGAAGCCATGACTTTCGCCTCCCAATACTTAGAGAAGAGGGAAACCCCGAAAAGAGACCTAGGTCTCCTACCTTCTCCAGCCAAAATTCCTACACCAAAGAAAAGAAAGGTAGACGGCAAGGAGAATGTCCCCATAGAGGAAACAGTAGTATATGACTTAAGACCTGTTAGGGAATCTCTCGATTACTTCCAAAGAGGCGATTCTTGTTTCCCTTATACCTTAGAACGATTGCGAGACGGAAAATGGAGGAAGAAGGTTCCCAAACCACAAAAGGTTAGGGGACAGCCAAAAAGGGTTCTTCGGGGATGACATTGAGCCTCAAACGGGTCCTACAATTGAAAGTGTACAAAAGAAGATCACAGATCTTTCGAGCTTCATCCAAACCCTTAGAGGCAGGTTAGCAGAAAGGCATAGCGCTAATATCCGTCTTAGGAAGAAACTAGCGGACCCGCATGTCGGCATGCACGAGGAACTCGAGGGCTCTTTGCTAGGGAGATGGGGGTAGAGCGCTTCGTGGACCTCAGCGACCTTTTTGAATAGAGGGCTCTACCTCTTTATCAATAATTAGGCACGCACAAGTTTTAATTTTCTCGTATTTCCCTTCCTATCATTTGTAATTCCTTCAAGTGTGCGCCCCAATTTGAATTATTTATGAATTCAATAAAGTTTTATTATTATATTGTCTATTTCTTCACTTGTTTTTGTCCTTCTGCAAAAAAAGAAAATTAAAAAATAGGTACAAAAACAAGTGTGGGGAGGCTCACAAGTCAAAGGTACGCAAGTGTTAAATTTAAATTTTGACTTGTGATTTATCTTTAAGTGCTAAAACCTGAACCAAGTTAGCAAAACTCCATCTCTATATCTACCAATTGATACATGGCATGCGTACATTTTATTCCTCGCCAGATTACCAAGCTTCTGTTAAAACAACTACTCATCCCGAAAAACCCGATTCATGTGGGTTGCATAGGCTCTATCTAGTCTAAGTTGTTGCCAAATATGACATGGTACAAATGGATTTGCTATGACTTCATCCAAAAAGAGAAACTTAACATCCGGGAACATACATCGAAAAAAAAAGAGAAAAGATATGGGCTATGCTAAAAAAAAAAAAAGAGATGAATAATGGACAAGTGTCCGAGGGAGAGAAGAGCCCACATCTCTAAAAAAAAGAGAGAGAAAAGAAAAAGAGAGGAAATAAAAGACAAAAGTCTAGGGCGAGCAGAGCCCACCTCTCCAAAAAATTATAGCAATAAAGCCCATGCTTTCTCAAAAATAAAATTTTATCTAAATAAAACCCCGGATAAAAAGTTGATCAAAAAGGATGAATGATAAGCACCTCTGTTATAACCGTTCTATTTGGCAACCTTCAAGGCTTTGAGAAAAGCTAGAAAGCCCCCGCTACGATGAAAGGTAATAAAGGGTGGGAAAATGCTCACAAGGCGGGTAAGGCTTGGAATAACCTATATGCAAGTTTACATCTTGGAGATTGAACCACTTTAGTCCCTATGCCTTCACTCGAGGGGCGAGTAAAGGGCTAAGTGTGGGGGGAGTTTGTTGACGGTAACCAACGACCAATTAAATGCCGTCAACACAACACCAAAACAACCTAGAAATAGGATTTTCAACTAACATATTCCAAGGTTTTTGGTGTGTTTATTTGGACTTGCAGTACAAACTCATGGATGATCACTTTGGGCCAAAAAGACAAAGAAAAAGAAATAAAATCAACAAATAGAAAAAGGCCCAAAGGAGCAAATGGCAAGCCCAAACAAGAATCGCAACAAAATGTCGAACCGGGCCGGGCGAAGTCCACCTTACAACTTTTCGAGCAAAGGAAGCCCGCCTGCCGAAGCCCGGCCAGGCCGGCCACGGCAGGTGCGCACCACGGTGCTGTGCGCCGCACCCTGGCCGAGGCGGTTCGAGCCCATCTTCGGGGAGGCGGTTTGCTACCTTCCAAAACTGGTGAAACCGGCGTGGGATGGTCGGTTTGGCGTACATGGAAGGTTTTTCCTAGGACGGTTTGGGTGTTTTTAGCACTTAGGTCCCTCCCCCTTGTGTATAAATAGACCCCCTCTCTCCCTCTCAAAAGGGGAATACAAATTCAAAGGAGAAACCAGTCCACTTGTGCAAGAGAGTAGAATTAGATCTTCTTCTTCTTCTACTTCTTCTATTCTATCTCCTAATTCTAGAGAGTGAGAGAGGGAAAAGCTAGAAAGAAGCTTTGTTCTTTCTACCCGGAGTTGCCGGTTCGCCCCTCGGTGTTCCGCGGTTCCTAGGAGGACGGAGTGCCGGACTTGTCGATTACCGCCCGGCTTGTACCTCTCCAAATTTTGCTTACACTTTGGTAAGGAGTCTTGTGATTATCTTGCAGCTACTTAATTTCCTTCGTACATTTCTTAGCTGTTGTAGACTTGCGGGATTGGTAGATCATCTTGAACGTTAGTTCTTGGGGAGGAACTCTTTTACCGGGGAACCTTGGCCAACATCAAGAATTGTGATCAATAGTGCAAACGTGGTGTTTGGACTAGCGTTCACCTACCTTTTGCGGTGCATCCCACGGTTGAGGGGTAGGCGGCTTGGTCGTGACAAGCCTTGTCCGCCCCTTGAAATCCCCACATTTGGGTGTGTCGTAGAGCTAATTGCCGGACTCTACCCATTTGGGAGTGGGCGGTGCCCGAAGTGAGTAGACAATGACTTTAGGAATCCTTGCACGGAAAAACTTAGCCAATAGGTACCTCGCTACTCTTAGAAAACAAACCCTTGCCTTAGGTTGACATAGACTGAAAAGCCAGCTGCGCGACCGTCCTTGTGTAAAAATACGATACCACCTTACCACGGGTGAAGTGCTACAACGGTATTCAGGTGCGCGCAAGCGGATTTCTGTGTGCGTAAGAAACACCAACACGCCCTCTCCCTTCCTCTTCTCGGCAACGGCGCGCCTCCTCCTTCCTCTCCCGCGACGGAGCGCGCCCTCCCCTTCCCGTCCCGTCGCGGTGGCGCGTCCTCCCTTCCTCTCCGTCGCGGCGCGGCCCTCCCCTTCCTCACTAAGCACCTCGACGGCGGCGGCGTGGACCTCCCCCAACCGGTCCAAGCGGCTGCGGCCCAATAGCGTCGAGCTCCTCCACCAACGGCGACTCCCTCCCGATCGGCCATGGCGCGGCGGATCGCAGCGGCTCCTCGAGATCCGGTGGCAGCGGCGGTGGATCTCCCTTCCTCGGCGGGCGCGGCTCGAGATCCGGCTACTCCTTCCTCGACGGGACGCGGTGGCGGATCTCCTTCCTCGGCGGTGGCGCGGCTCCAAAAATCCGCGACTCCTTCCTCGACGGACGTGGTGGCAGATCTCGGTAGTGGGAGGCACCCCGGCGGGGCGGCGGATCCCAGCCTTGGCGTCACCGACACTGGCCGGCGGCGGAGCTCGGCACCTAACCCTAATGGGCCCGGATCACGGGCCGCCACCGGATCCGGGCCCGTTAGGGTTAGGTTTTGGATTTTTCTTTTTTTATTTTTTTATTTTATTTACCATGGCGGGCATTGTAAGAAGTCCGCCACGCGTTTATCTCCATTTTCCGTGGGGGCATTTGTTAAAAGTCCGCCACGGTTAATCGATTTTGTGTGGCGGGCATTTGCCCGCCATGGAAAATAGCTCCGTGGCGGTTTTAATGTCCGCCACGGAAAATCAAAAAAAGTCCGCCACGGAAAATCATTTCTATAGTAGTGTTATCGGGAGCGAAGACGCCACCGGAAGACCCGCTTTGCTCCCGCTGAAGTGTCGGGAGATGGAATCCCATTGCTACTCCATGCGGTGGAACACCATTGTCGAGGAGGAGGTCACGGGTATCTTTGAGGCGGCGGGGGACGTAGTAGCTTGATGAAAGTACATCACAATGCCGTTGTAGAGGGTCCACTCGGGTGCAATCCTTTTGTAGCTCGATGGCGCTGCGATGATCTTGAGCTCTGGTTCGTCGTCGCTCCTAGGTGCAGCTCAGTGAGGAGTTCGGGCGTTGCCATGTCGTTGAACATCTTCATGGCAGAGGCCAGGGGCGGCTCCCTGCGGTGGGCGCCCTCTCTCGGCCCGCTGCGTGCGTCGATGGCCGTGTCGATGTGTTAATGACCTTGCCGGCGCGGTAGTCATCGACATCGTCGCTCGCCGCTGTCGGTGCTACGTCGTCGTAGCGGCGCGCGAGGTCAATAGCCTCGTGCATCGTCTGTGGGTCGTACCAGTCGAGTATCCGACGGAGAGCATTGCGTAGGCCTCCGACGAAGTGGCTGACGCGGTGGAGCTGCCTCTCGAGATCCATGCGTGTAGCATAGGCCTCGAAGGCGTCGATGTAGTCGTCCGTATTGGCGCGCTTCTTCGGTGATGCGAGGTCTCCCGTCGTGTTGTTGTTGATGGGTGGTCGAAGTCGCGCCGCGGAGGGCGTGTGAAGACGCCCCACACCACCAACGGTCGTCTCCCACGATCGCGTGAAACCAAAACCACGGCGGGACCGTCAAGTGGAAGGCAGCATATCGGGCGTGGAACTCGAGGTCGATCTTGCGGTGCAGCTGGAAGAGGAGGTTCATCTTGCTGATCCAGAGGTCGGGGTCGTCGCTGCCGCCATACTTGAGGTACCTCAAGCGCACCCGGTATCGTGAGGTGGGTGGTCCGGTGACACGAGGGGTAGGCGCCGTGGGTGGCGCGGGGGGACGACTTCGTACTCCTACGCGGTGCAGGTGTCGGTGAAGGCGAAGAAGCGGTCGTCGTCCAGTCGTTGTCGTCGATGACCTCGTTGACGCCGCTGCCCTCTTCCAAGCGGAGGATGACATGGCCGAGTCGTCGAGGGGGCATCGTTGGGGGGCGAGGGCGCGTGGGGGGGCCGGGGGGCCGCCGGCCGGCGCTGCTGCGGCTGGGGGCTCCTCCAGCTCGGTTATCTATCGCCGCGGGGCGGAAGGGGCTGGTGTAGAGGTACTCCATGCGACGAAGGCGCGTCTCGATCTCGTCGAAACGCTGTCGATCTTGGCGCAGTTGTCATCGAGGAGTTCCTTCAGCTAGCGCCATGGTGAACTCGCGTATCTCGGAAGCCACTAGTAATGGGTTCGTCCTAGTCTCTAGATACCAGCTGTCACAAAGTCGCGGAGGCGAGGGGGCGCGGAGGTGACACATTGACGGGCGGTGAGGGGGCGGCGGGCGGCTGGCCGCCCTTTGGGCGCAGCAGCGAGAGGGGAAAGGGGCGAGCGTGGGGACGGGGAGGCGGCCGGGCACAGGAGAGGCACTAACTATTCTTTCTTTGTTTGTTCCCCTAGGAGATTCCATACCCCCTATTTATATGGCCCTTCTAGTGGGACTTGTAATCCAAGCAATCTCTCTAAAGGTTTCCTTAGAGTTGGAATACCTTTTACGAGCAATCCTATTTATTTTCCTAATAAGAAATTTCCTTATAGAGTTGGATAATCTCTTGCACACCAAAATTTCTAAGATAATCATAACTTGACGATTTTAAGTAGAGACGGAGACGGAAGGCGGCGCCGGCAGCACAAAGACGCCCTGGGCCCACCCATGGTTGGCCCAATCCGATATTTGACACTCACCGCAAATGTTGTTGTGCAATAATTTATCCATCCGCACCATATAAACTCAAGCTCCTTGAGGTTTGACATAACGACGCCTGGCACTACTCTGCACACGCCCAGATTGGTTGTCTTGTAAAATTTGCCGCAGTAAGGATTTAGCAAGCCAAAATTTTTTAAAAACAAATGCTTATAATATTGAGAGCCGATTAGGCAGAGGGCGTGTCGGTAGTAGTCCCGATTAGGCAGAGGGCGGGTCACCTGATTCTGCTGGTCCGGGTCTACACCTGCAGTCGTTGGGCAGCTTTAGGTTTTTTTGACCGAAGTCAGCAAGGGAAACCCTGGCCTATTTTTGGGCAGCTTTAGGTCGGATCCAACGGGCTAAAGATTTTTGTTTAGCCATCGTTTAACTCTTCAGATCCCAACAAGAGGGCTAAAAGTGAAGGCTAATCTTCGAGGTAGGCTAAAAGTGCTACCAGATGACTTTACTCTTTCTCTCTCATCTGGCTTTCATCTTCAAGAGACGTTTTAGTCATTAATCCAAACAGCGCAAAGACTGTCAAAACTGGGCCGAAATTTTTTTCCCACGAACCGTAGCTAGGGAGATCAAGAGCACCGGCTGGACCAGTAATCTGTACAACTAAGGGCAGGTACATTGGTGTTGTCTCATAACTCGTCTTATATAGTGACACGTAATTTAAGGCGACTTAATAAACTAGGCGTACATTGGTTGTTACTTTAAGTTGTCTCATAGTAGCTTGTAATTCCTTGATTTATGGACAGAGAAAAAATAGGATTGTGAGGTGCATGACAACAACAACTCATACAATGATATATAAGTTGTCTCATACTCCTAAATTTAAGCTCATGAGACAGTTGTTTCGCGAAGCAATGACCTCGTTCTCTTCTCGCTCTCTCTTTCCTCCACATCATCAAAAATCCTACGTGGCGTTGCATGAGACGAGGTATGAGACGACTGACGTGTAGCAATGTACCTGCCCTAAAAATTAGTTGTCAATCGTTCACCAGACGGTTTTCGCTCGTTCGCTACCATGTTCCACCCAGTGCTCGTAGGCTCGCTCTCACGCGGTTGACCCGGACGTCGCCTACTCCCTTTCACCTCATGAGATCCCGCCTCCACTCACACAACCTCTCCTCACGCCTCAAGAGCCCCGCACTTGTCCACGCCATCACCTCCTCTACCTCCCTGCCGCAAAGCCATGCACGCCGCCGCCGCAAGGCCCCAAGAACGATGAGGACCGCCGATTGATGAGATCCTAACAAATGGGTATGTTAAGCCTCGGGGTCATCCTAGGGCTCAGGGGCTACACCCATCGCGCGCACCCTCCAGCTAAGGGAAAAGGCCCAGAGCACGCCTATGCCTCTACTCAGGGCTTGGGGGCTCACCCGTGCTCTAGACTCCTGACAGATGGGGCCTTGGACCTAGGCCTTAGCTCCTTTCCCTGCCTTCGGCACCAGTCAAGGCCCAGGTGCAAGAAGACAACACCCCGAGTCATCGAGGCTCGGGGGCTCCCAAGCGCTGCCCCATGGCCGCGTCCTTGCCGGTCGCTCCCCCGACCGGGTCACGCGACGGTGTGTGACATAAGAAGACAAACACCTCCCTACGCTGGGCGTCCTCTAGGGGCTTAGGGGGATCAAGGCCGCGCCCAAGGGCCATAGTGATGTCTTAGTGCATTTAGTACACCTAGGCCTTGTTACCCTACAAGTGGATTAAGCACTCGTGTCTTCTACGTGTCACTCCTCTTGATGCCTCGCCCTTCACCATGGCGTGTGTATTGGAAGAACTAGACTGACGCTCTTCTCTTCTCCCCCGTTCTACCCTCTCTCAGTTCTCATCAATTATAATGGCGTGCGAACTGAGAGAGATCGGAACCGCTTTGCCGCTCCTTTTGGTTCCCGTCAATCTAAATGGCACTCGGATCGGAAGACTATGAGGCGTGGTTTTTTCTTAAGATGAACGATAGTCTCTGCCATTATCTTGAAGCCGTACAGGTCGATACCATCAGGCGAGAAGTACCAGCTAGGCTATGACTTAAACTTGTGCTTGGTAAACAACCACTCCTATTGAGTTTCATTGTGCCCGACAGACGCCGTCCATCGTACCTGCCGCCGATACTGCCACCTCTCGCCGCCGCCATGCGAACAGATCAGAGGGCAAAAAACTGGTGGCCTACGCATAGATAAACGCAGACACAAACACAAATCCCAACCTAGGAGACCTAAGCGACAAACCTAGGGAAAAATCTTTGATTGCCGGCGCCGGAAATGGCTAACCAGCGATATACGGAGTCCGGTGCCGACTGCAGGTCGGTAGGACTAGAGTGGTCACCAGAGGAGCAGATCAAGGACGCCGGCGGCGGCGGCACCCCCGATCACAGTCGGGAAAAACGATCACCTTGAGAATCGCCTTCGATACGATCCGAAAGTCACGGAGCGGCTGCATGGCGCAAAGCACTCGAAGCAGAAGGCGTTGTCTGCGCCTAATTAATGTTTTGTTCTCTATCATACAGCAGCGACCTTCACCTTGCTTGTAACATTGCATTTAGTTTCTACTCCCTCCGTTTCAAATTATAGTTGCATTGCACCTAGTTATACACTATTTCTAGATACATAATAAAATTAATGTATTTAGAAAAGTCAAAGTGAACTACAATTTGGAAGAGGAGGAATACTTCCTTTGCTAAATTTTCCGAGTAAGATTATCCAGCTTGTTTCTTCATGTAGTCTCATTGTAATACAATATGTGATAGCTTCTGTGATTAATTGGTTCTAAGCCTTTTCGAAACCATTTTTTCTGAAAGTTTGCTACATTCTCTTTTTAACATTCTCTTTTCTGACGATAAAAAATAATGCAGGACATGAAACTGTGCGAACTAAAAGGTGTCAGCGGAGCATGCTCCGCTAACTTGACTTACTTGTCACACGCCACATGGGCCGGCCAGTTGGGCCTTGGCCGCGCAAAGGGGCAGCGGCCCTTGCCGCCCTCGCCGCCGCCCTCCCTCGTCATCAGTTTCGTCATTAAGTAATAGATATTTATTAGGAAATAAAGATAGGAACAAATTAGAAAATAAAGACAAAGATCTACTTCTAATGCAAGTCTTCTCCAGGACTATAAATACAAGGGAGATGTAATCGGTTGGAATCAATGAGAAAATAAAGGGGTAACACCCAACAGCTTCAGCTCTGTCTCTCTCTTCCTCCCCACGCGCCGCAGCGCTGGCTGGCCTCACCGCCCACGCCAGCAGCAGCACGCGCCGCACGTGACGGCGCGCCGCTGTCGCCGCCGGCCACCACCGCCCCCAAGGCCGCCCGTCGGCGTGTGTTGACGGTCACTAACGACATATTTTTTTCCCGTCAACTTACTACTATAAAGGGAGTAAAACTATACCATTTTTTACTCATATACATTTATTACTAACATATTTCTACTTGTAGTGTTCGAAATGCATTTTGTAGTATTTATAATAAATACAGGTGGAAATACGCCCCAAAGTATGCCATCTGGAAAGCGCATTCACGAAGATAACAAGCCCGGGGTGGAAATGGACCAAACGACACAAACGGACCAGGCCAAGCCCACACTACAACTTTTCAAGACCATTCAAGACAACGCCGAGGCTCGGACCGGGCGAGCCCAAAGAAGGTGCGGGCGCGCTGCTGCGGTGCGGCCGCACCCTCTGAAGCGGTTCGAGCCCGGTCTGCTTCGAGGCGGTACATTAAGTGCGGAATGTCACGCCCCACCTTTAATGGGTCGTTAATCACACGTGTTTGCGCGGGGATCACGCTACAAACACGTCTATTAGTAATGGATAATGGTAAAGCGGGATTAATAAACGGAGCTGTAGAAATATAGGATAGATAGGGGCTTACAACGGTGGCGACGAAGGGTCCAAGCCGGGTTTCAATATCGAGTTGGCCAACCGAAGCGGTGGATTAACTATGACATTGCCTGTACTCCACAAGCGGACTTGTGCATGGATGAAATCCGGGCTTCAACGTCCTTCTCCTAAGCGAGCACTTCGCGAACTCCTACGATACGCTATTCTCTACCCCCGCCGCCGATCTTACCTTCACATGTGCCGATATACGTAAAAATAGAGGGGTGAGTACAAACGTACGTTTCGAAGCAAGTCCCAACCCGGGGGTTGGTAGTTATTAAGGGCTTGGGCCCTAGCGGAGTCTCTAAAACTGCTCTTGCTAGTTCCCGGGTTATCTCATATCATCACCTTCACATCATCCCAAGCGTTAGTTATAAGCTAATCATAGATGTTCAAGCCTAGCACTTGCCCATTCCAAGGGCGTGGCTATTCGAATAGATTTAAATAAACTCTGCGAGAGGTTGTACAAATTTCCCCACACGATAGACACTTTGCCCTTACCACCGCGACTTGGCTTAGACGGGCCTAACGAGAATCTGTAACCGCTTGGGTGCTACCCTAGGTGTATTGGTATAATCTTCACCACGACTTCTCGGGGATTGGAAGGACAACACGCCACCACAAGGATGACGCATCACCCTAGACAATATGGTGATACCAAATCACCCAGCGGCTTTACAGTGTAATACCTAATTACCCAACCTATACCATCAACACCACTCTCAATCTCAAATCATCGGTATGTGCCTCTAGCCTTTGCGCCACAGCGCCCAAACACTTCCGTGGAAGACCACTCAGCATCCACGCCAACGGACCATGGGGCCACTCTCCCCATGTCCGCTCCTAATAGGTCGTTTGCCTACTCCGGCCACCTTGGCTCCAATTATACCTCAACCCAACGGGGTGTGAAATCAAGCCGTCCCATAAACGGCGTGTGGGCATGCGTAATGTTACACTAGGTAGAAGGTCTATGAACCGGTCCTTAGGGGAGGCGAGTATCTCTCAGCGGAACGCCAAGGGCGATTTCGGCGTGGTATTTAGGCTCTACCGGACTACCACTACTCACCTCTTTTGTTGGTTAGGGTTCATTAGGCATTCTTAGGTTTCTCTTGAATACAACGTATGAGCGTAGATAACGTGGTTAGTTCGTCATCGGTTTGACTCCCCTAACTACGTTATCGGGCTCATACCTCTATTTACTAATCCGATTATTATATCATTATCATCGTCATTATATCATCACATTATTATGGTCATGATTAGGGGGTAAGGACTTGCACAGGAGGTTCTTACGAATCGGCACGGCGTCGAGCGTCTTCTAGCGTACTCCGGACGAATACTTCTAATCGGGTCGTCGAAAAAACTGGCGAGGGGGGCGGTAAACCTAGCTTGAACTATGACATATAAAACAAACATAGAACATTATGGTGGCAATGGGTTAGATGCATAGGGCTAGATTTTAGATGAATTATGGAAGCCGTTTCCGCGAAACGGAGCTAGTATGCATGAGATATGGATTTTATAATATTAATCCCTAATTAAACCATTAGGGTAATATTATAATATAATTTTATCATGTAATAATATTGGAACTAATTACATGATAAAATTCTATAAATCAAATAATGAATTTACAAATTTTCTAGGAATTTTTCGACACGGGAAAGTATACTTTTAGCAATCACGTGTACAAAACACCGGGTGTACACAACATTTTACTTTGTGTACCGCAGAATCGGCCTTCAGACGCGTGGATGACACGTGGGTCCCACGGACGCCACCGTGGCGGCCACGTAGGCGCCACGCCAGATATTACGATTGCCGTAGCGGCCGTTGGCGGTGGAGGGACGGAATGACGACGTGTCCCTCATCATTGGTCGCCATCTTGGCGGCGTCATACCGCGGGGGGCGGCGTCGACATCCACCGTTGTCTACCTCGAGCGGCGGCGCTCTCGCCGGAGTCGGTCGGACTTGGCGGGCCTTGCCCTATTGCTCGCCGCGTGGGGGCTCCTGCGGATCTCCAGTCGCCACGGTTCCGTTGGCGGTGGTTAGGGCGACGGAGATGGCCGTTTCCCGGCGGCGGCGGTGGCGGTGGCGGCTTCATGGCTGTGGCGTCCTACTGAGGAGTGGTGTTGTGCTGCACATTAGGGAGGGAAATAGAGGGCAAATGAAAGAGGAGACCATGGGACACGCAGTGGACTCACCAATTTAATCTCCTAGTGACTAAATCGGCGGCGACGATGAGACCTAGTAGGCGGCGGCGGAAACTCCCGATTTGGGGGCAACCCCAATTTTCGGCGACGGAGGGAGGAGAGGGGGAGCTAGTGCGAGCACCGCATGTTCTAGGATGGAGCGGAGCTCGTGAAGGTGGGGCGAGGTCGGATGGCACCCCTGGGCACCGCTATTTATAGCCGCGACCCACGGGTGTCGCCCGGCGAGTCTTCGCTTCGGCGCTTCGCGATTTTCCAGCACTTTTTCCGCCGCGCCGGGAGTCGGTGGGCTTGAACTGTCCCTTCCGCGCCTCGTGCTCAAACGTGAGCTGGTCTCTCGTTGCGTCGCGCCGCCCTCGGCGGCGGTGGTCACGCCATGGCGTGTGTGCGTTGAACTGCGGCTGTCGTGCGTGTCGTGGCTCGATAGGGCGTTAGTGAGTACCCGTGCCTCGATCTCCGTCATCGGCGCAGCTGAAGCTGCTTTTTGCTTTCGTCGGGCTCGCCGACTTCCCTGTAACCGATTTGGCGGTGGCGGGGGCAGGTGGTAGCTCCGCATGGTGTTCTTTGTCGGTAAGGGGAGTCAAGGCGAGGGTGGTGGCCCCTTCACGGCATTACGGCCTCGTGCGGCACCTGTGCATCGGTCATCGTCACTGGTAGGGTGGCGCGTCGTCTTGGCGTCGTGACCGGCGAGGCGTGGCTCGGTCACCGGCTCCGAGGAGGGAAAGACGGTGCGGGCCCGAGTTGTCGGTGGAAGGAGAAGAGGAGTGGGCTCGCGTTGTCGGGCCTGGCTTTCTGGCTCGGTCGTGGGCCGGCCCGCTTGGGCGCGAACGGGAGAGTGGGAGGGAGGGGCCGTTGGGCCAAAGAGAGGAGGGGAAGAGCTGGGCGGGGAGTAGAGGCGGGTCGGGGAATGAGCCCGTGACTCTTTTCTAGTTTCTAATTCCTTTTCCATTTCTTTCCCCATTTCTCCTCTTCCCTTTATTCTTTCCTCATCATTTTATGTGTAATATATATATTATAAATATTTGTATGAGCACTCTTATATTCCCATGAATATCATTATCGAGAATATTTATTTATTGTGCTCATAAAATATTCATATATATTTTCGGTACACATGTGTCTCGATATTTTATTCGAGAGAAGTTCATAAATCATTTCTCATGCAAAATACTTCCATAAATAAATCTAGAGCTTGCCTTGCATCCTTGGTCACCATAGGGTTCATCAAACAACAAACATGTTTTCCTATTTTCTAGATGGTGAGGGTTTAAATGCAGGGTTTTCAAAAACAGGGTTTCGGTTTAGCGGAAAATAAATCAAGTTTTAGTTGTATTTCGAAAAGTTCAAATTTTTAGTGATTTTTAAAATGATGCAAAAACACGGGTGTTACATGGAATTAGGCAGTTCGGTGGCTGATGGCCGGTGCAACGTACCTGGATGCCCTGCTTAGGTCGGTTAGGGGGTAATAGGGTCATTTGGCCACCTCTCTCATGTGTATAAATAGGTCCCCTCTCTCCCTCACTCAACACACCTCAATTGGAGTCACACACCAATTCCAAACAACACAAGGAGGAGCCACAATGTAGAAGAGAGGAAGAAGCTATCACTCTACTCCTATCTTCTTCTTCTTCCTCTTAGTTCTAATGGAGAGTGAGAGAGGGAAGGCTAGAAGAGGGCTTGGCCCCTTCTCCATGGAGTCCCGGTGTACCCCTGGTGCATTGCGGATCTTGGGTGGCCGGAGTGCCGGACTTGTCGGCACCCGCCACACTTGTACCTCTACAACCTTCTAATCATTTGGGTAAGAATGGTTATGTCCCTCTTTCGGCTTATTACTCTTAAAGCATATTATCTAGCTGTTATAGACTTGCGGGATTGATAGTCGTTCCTTCGGGGCGATACTCTAGAAGAAGGACCCCGGGGACGGGTAAGCCTTGTTGACATGCTAGAGTAATAATCACTAGTGTATACGTGGTGTCTAGACTAAGAGTTTTCTATCTTTTGTGGCACATCCCACGGTTGAGGGGGTAGGCGGCTAGGTTCTGACAGCCTTGTCCGTCCCTTGTAATCCCCCCACGTTCGGGTGTGGTGCAGTGCTAAATGTCGGTCTCCATCCCAGTTTGGGCGATTGCCGGTGCCTGAATTGAGGACATAACAACCAAGTGATCCCTGCTAGAGAGTTTGAGCCCATAAAGATACCTCACC
Source organism: Hyparrhenia diplandra (assembly GCA_015847255.1). Classification (NCBI taxonomy): domain Eukaryota; kingdom Viridiplantae; phylum Streptophyta; class Magnoliopsida; order Poales; family Poaceae; genus Hyparrhenia; species Hyparrhenia diplandra. Next base: position 265,910 of record JADLZK010008372.1, read on the forward strand.
ACCCATTGTTATCCTAGGGTGACTCTATTTAGAAAGAAGTCACACAAACCGTTCCTCGTGGAAATACGATACCCTGAATACTTCGGGTGAAATGCTATAACGACAATTAGATGCGCTTGCGGATTTATGCGCATACGTTAAGAAAGCGTCAACAACGTGTCACCGGCCGCGGAGAATCCTTCGATGCGTGGACGGATTGGTATCCGGAGACGGGGCGATCCACCTACCACCACTTTGCCGTCAAGATCGAGATGGCCACTCCGCTGCCATCCTACCGGGGGAGATGATCATGGAGGCCATCTACGCGCTTGGATCAGAGAATGCCACCGACAAAGCTGCGATCTCCAACCACATCGAGGTGAAGTACGACTCCATCCTTCCGTTTGAGCACTTTGCCATCCCTCTCGGCCACCTCTTTCGCATGAAGACCACCGGCGAGCTCGATGACCTCCTCGGCGCCGCCCCTACCATGGGCGCCACCGGCGACAACGGTGCTCCCACGGGCACCGCCAATGTCGACTCCTCCACGATCACTGACGCTGCAAGCAACGGACATGCCTACCCCAAGGTCGCCCCAGCTGTTGTAGTCCAAATCAGATCAGATCAGGAGGCTACCACCGACGTCCACCTGCTGCTTGATGAAAAGCCTAACCAACTAGGCCAACGTCACGAGGCTCCAATGATAGTGCAGATAAGTTCCTATTCCACCAACATCCTCTCCGACATTGCGAACACGAGGAGCATCCACGCAATCACCATCAAGAGCAACACAACAACGTCGTTCCATGTCGACGCCGACGTCACCGATCTCAACCTCGGCGTCATCGACATCGACAACGCCCCCAAGGGCACCCCCAACGACATCAACTCACGACCCACGGCGTCACCACCGGCGTCACGAACTACAACATCCTCAGCATCAACAACAACACCAATGTCACTATGGGTGACACAACGGCGTCAATCGATGGTGACATCGACGTCATTGATCGACATCGCGTCCTCGCCAACCATGGCGTCCTCGACTTCGGCACCATCGGCGACAACAATACCACCCCTACAGACACAGCCATAGGAGAGAACAACGACACCCTCGTGGGCGCCAACGACGTCACCGATGACCACGACGTCGCCATTGACGTCACTAAACACGACACCCTTGGCATCGACGACATTAGCAACAACGATGACGCTTCCATGGGCGCCACCAATGGCAACGACGACCTCAACAATGCCAACGCCGATGACAACCCCCTGACGTCGACACACTCGTCCACTCGCTGACCATCAATGGCGACAACAGCCTACTACACCCGCTAGATGTCCCTCGGACTTGCACCATGGAGGAGAACGTCAACAAACGAGCTGTGGATCTCATCGTAGCTTCGACACCAACAAGTGCATCTTCGGCAACCCCACTCTCAACAATCGACTTCCTAATGACACTAGCACGAGCCCCCGTGCAAAAGGCACCACCATCAACACCACGACAGGTGGAACATCAGGTACACCAATATGCAACTAATAAGAGCAAGCACTCCTCTTCCTGCGGATCCTCTGCATGACCAGAAAGGTGCCACTGGAAAACGGGGACACCATAGCTTGGTGTCTCACTTGCGGCTTTGGGCTACCCGTCAACATCGACTCCAGCGGAGACCTGGCACCGCCTCGACAATCCAATGCACCGTACAACTACATCCACGACTTCAAGTTCACCTTGGGCTCCATGCTACGCCACGGGATGCACTACTGGGGCGCCCAAAGACCACGACGGACGAAGCGACTCAACTCGCTCGTCTCCTCAACGCCTCTTCGCCACGTTCGTCACATGGCTCGACGATAGGCGATGGACACAACAAAGCATGGGCGACTTGGCTATGACAGCCAGGGCGCCCCGAGGGCCAAACCAGCCGGCTAGCTCGACCCTCGACAACGACAATGCCCAGTACGACTACGCTCTCAACTTCACCAACGGGCTTTGCTACAAGCTTAGGATTGCTCCGCAATGGGAGGCGCTCCTCACGTCGACCATGTCAATCCACCTTGCCCCACGTTTGATGCCCCTAATGTCTTCAACGAGCTTCAACTTGTGAGCTCCACTTACGACGACTTGAGGTACAGACCACCAGCACCGATCCTCCACCTCGTTGACTTCGTCACTACCTCGGAGGCCTTGCTCACGGATCACCTCGCTACACTGACCGACCACAAGCTACATGGCATCGTCGGAACCAACAAGCTCCAAGCGGGAGCACCATCTTGGGTGCCAATCAAGGTGATTGGCATTCAACTTTCGACGACCTTGCCAACCATGCCAGGCTTCACAACAAGCACCTCACCCGATGGAGGAGCCCCTACGAGCTTCTTGCCATCGGAGCCAATCTTCTTCCTCGATAATCACCGCTACTACGTCACGGTAGCATCAAAGGTGCTATGAGATGTTCTGCAACCAGCATCGGCAAAGGTCAGCGTTTTCATCTTCGCCCAACTGCTTCCCTCTATACAAGTGGAGGCAACAATCTTCGGACCGTGCTGCTTCGATTGACCCATCAACAACAACAGCCATGCAGAACCACAGCGCGAGGAGGCGCTATCAGAGGGAAAGGGGGGGAGATGTCACACGCCACATGGGCCGGCCAATTGGGCCTTGAGCGCATGCAGCGCAAGGCAGGCGGCAGCCCCGGCCGCCGCCACCGCCTTCCCTCGTCATCACTTCATCGACTTCGTCATTAAGTAATAGATATTTAGGAAATAAACATAGGAATAAAATAGGAAATAAAGGCAGAGATCTACTTCTCATACAAATATTCCTGGTGTTGACGGTGAAAACACCCTTAATTTACACCATAAAAACAGCATCAATATCCTCTGTTTTGAAAGGAAGAACAACATTTCATGAACATATTTTATCCAATAACCTAGTTCCACATGTAGATGTCATTATTTTTCTGCAGATGTGAATTCGAAGGAAATCGGCCGAGAACAACAACACGTAGAGTCGCCATCCGGTCATTGACCCAAGTATGGAAATTGGGCAAAATACCATCACCATCATGATCTCCATGTTCTAGGATGACTCTACACAAAATTTGAAGACATTTGGCCACAAGACCAGCATCGGCCGACCATCAACATTTCGTCACAAGACATCGACATATGGGGACAGCTTCTAGAAGGGCAGGGGAAGGTCAAGGCCCAATGGGCAAGCATCGGCCGACCATTGACCATTGGCCCAAACCCTTCCCACGTGACTTGCCACGTCACTAATCCATGGGAAACCAAGAGAAGGCACCGATTGGTCGGCTAAGGCGTCCCCGGATCGTGTGGGTACAAAGCGGATGACACGACAAGTTCTCGCACTCAAGACACACAAACCGGCGGTGGGGCCGGCATCTCCAAAGACGAGGATGGCCCACACGTCATGGACCATGGTCGGCCGACCATGGCCCATTTGGCCACCGACGTCCCCCACGGCTACCACATTGTCCACGTGATTATTTTATCCATCCGTTGATTCTAAGGCGGTTTATCCAAGGGCTAAGAGGTGGGATCATGCGGATCGATGACATGGCGGTGGAGTAGCCCCTACTCAACCTCCACTATAAATAGAGGGCCACACCCCCTCTCCATTCATGATGGTTGCAAGCTTCAAGTAGTTTAGTTCCACTTGTATTAGTAGTGTAGGTATTTCTAGTGTGGGGAGAGAAGAGTTGAGTAGTGAGCGCTTTTCGGGATTCTAGAGTTGGTCTTCTAGAGTTTCGGCACTGAGTCTTGTATCTTTTCTCTTGTAAGACTTTATTCATTTATGCATATATAAACCTTGCTCTCCTTTACTTTAGTTTTATTAACTTAGTACGACTTTAGTCTAGTTCTCTAGTCTATAGTTGTTATGATATAGTCTTCCATAGTGGTGCATTTAAGTTGCGGTTCAGTCTTGGTTCATATTGGACACTTTCCTTTGTGTGTGATCATTGTCTCGCAAGAGGTGCTTTAGTTGATCTTCGTGCACACAACTAGAGTAGTAAGAGGAAGTATAAGCGTGGTGCTTAGACTCAATCTTACCTGTGGTTATCGCTTGCCGCACGAATGGATTGTGGTAGCCGATAAGGAAGTAGCTTGACCCTTCCGGTCTTTGTGTAAGCCACCACGTGTTTATAGGCAAGTTCTCAAAAGATAAGGCTTCAAATAACATAGTAGCGGGGTCGGTGGTGTTTCTTTTCACCATTGCTTACCTCTTGCCTAGCATACAGTCGTGTGAACCCCAAACTTGTGTGAACACCACATTTGATTAGACTAGATTCATAAAAGTAGAGTAAAGTTACACAAGAATCCTATACTTTTTCCTACCTCCCCACAAAGATTTACCTCACTTATCAATTAGAGCTGCTTTTGTCTTGTGACATCATCATCCCTTCCTATAAATTTCCATTATTCCCCTCACGCTAATTGAATTAAAGTTATAGTAGACAAACAGATCATTCCTTTATTAATTTCTAGCTATTGTTTCCCTTGGGCTAAATATAAATAACGATACCTTGGAATACTCCCGGGTGAAGTGCTACAACGGTATTTTACGGTAAACTGCGAGAATCCCCAATAGCAATAAGATATACCCTCACATATTCTCGGGTCGTGTTCTTTGAGATAGGTTCTAAGATCTACTTCTAGTGACAACGCTAAGTAAATATCAACAAGCATTTACGGCGCCGTTGCTTGGGAAGCATACGCCTAGGACTCTTGATAAACTTGATCCGAATCTACCATCAATCTAGTCACCAATTATTTGTAGGGTTTATCCTTGCTTTGTTTCCACTTTATTGTGAAGGCGAGGCATTGCATGAGCGGTTTCCAACTACCGAGCAATTTCTTCGAAAATCGAGAGAAACTCTTGAGAAATACTAGACGCCGTCTAGTTCCTCCTCAAAGGTTCATCTCGGAATCGGACCCGTTCAAGGAAGGAATTAACACACCCATTGTTAAAGGAAGCCATGGCTCGAGAAGACCATCTCCGACTATCTTTGTCCCATCGGCTACTAACATAGCCACAGGACCACACGTCAACTTGGGGATGCCTCCTTTGAACTCAAGCCGGCACTTATCAATTTGGTGCAAGCAAACCCATTCTATGGAAAGCCCGGTGAGGACGCCTAATGCACACCTTCAACACTTCCTAGAAGTGAGTGACACCCTGTCAATCAAAGAAGTATGCGGTAGAAAGCATCCGCTTGCGTCTGTTCCCGTTCTCCTTACTCGGGAAGGCAACGCAATGGTTCTATGCCCACCGTGAAGATATTGGCACATGGGACAAGTGTGCAAATGCATTCCTCAAGAAATTCTTCCCGATTGGTAGAACCAATGCTCTTCGAGGAAGAATCTCAAGCTTTCAACAGCAGACAAACGAGACTCTTCGAAGCATGGGAGCGTCTCCAAGAATACATTCGGGACTGCCCTCATCATGGAATAGAAGAATGGTTGATAATTCAAGGGTTCTATCACGGGTTAACAAACATAACCCGAAGCCACCTCGATGCTTCTTCTTTGGAGGAGCTTTCTTTTCACTCAAGGTCAAAGGATGCCAAAGATCTCATTGAGAAGATGGTAGCTAACCAAGGATGGATTGAGGAACAATCACCGATCAAAAAAGAGAGTCACTAACACAACAAAGGAAGTTGAAGAACTCTCAAAGAAAGATGGATCTCTTAATGGAAGAGGTAACTCAACCACCTCAAGAACTCGATCCAACAAAACCTTGGGAATAAGGAGGAAGTGAGTTTCATCAACGAATATGAGCGCTAATCCAACAATAAGCACTTCACGCCCCCTCAACCAAGGTAACGGAGGTAACAATTTGAATACTTTCAACAATCAGCCTTCGTTAAAAAGAGTTAGCTTTGAAACAAGTAAAAATTAATGAAAATATGAGTAACAAATTACTTGCTAATACTAAAATAATTGAAAAATTACATGAAAATATGGATAGTCTTCTTGCCTCCATTACGGATCAACTAAGTTTCAATAAAATGATAGAAAATCAGTTAGCTCGGTTGAAACCCTTTGTTCCTCAACATGGTAAGAGTCTTGAGAGTGTTGCAAATATTAATGCGGTAACTACGAGAGGGGGTAAGACCACTCGAGATCCGCCATATCCCGACATGACAGGGAAAGGCCACGACCAAGGCAAGGGAGGAAAACACCGAGAAAGAAGAACTTCCCAAGAAAGATGACAAAGAGCAAGTCCCACGAAAAAGATAGCTCCGCATGAGTACTACGACACCAACGTACTATTACCATTCCCTCAGTCAAGGAAGCAATCTGGCCGACGAACAATTCGGGAAATTTGTTGAGGTAATACACAAATTATATGTCAATATTCCATTACTCGATGCAATGCGGTACCCACCTATGCCAAATATTTACGAGACATCCTCAACAACAAGCGTCCAATATCCACAACGGAGGTTATTCAACCGACGAGAAGAGTGTAAGCAGCGGCTATACTAAATCAAGCCCCTGTTAAAAAGAAGAAGGATCCGGGATGCCCAACAATCGGCGCTCGATAGGCACACAACACTTTGACCAAGCACTATGTGACTTGGGAGCAAGTGTCGATGTCATGCCAAAGGTAGAGTTCGACAAACTCAATTGTAAAACTACCTTGTCCCCTACATCAATGTGCTTGCGGTTAAGCGGACCAATCAATTCGCTACCCTACGGGGTTCTTTGAGAATATACCGGTCAAAATCCGAGACTACTTCATCCCGGTAGATTTCGTAGTCTTGGACATGGAAGTAGACAAGAAAGTCCTACTCATCCTTGGAAGACCATTCTTGAGCACCGCCAATGCACACATCGATGTCGGGCAGGAGAGATCAATTCAACATCAATGGATCCCAAGAGAAGTTTGCTTTCAGACCCAAGCTAGAGCAATGCTCTATAATTAAGGTAAAACAAATTGATTTTCAAATTGCCACAATTCTTCCAAGAAAGCGAGGCAAAGAGAAAACCTCGACCAAAAGTCAAGAGAGTCAAGCGAGAAAGTGGTACAACCTCATGGTCCTTCGACAATGGGGGGACTGTAGCACCAAAGTATTAAACAAAACTGAGAAGTCCAACTCCAAGGACTCTAAACCCGGAGAACCGACAAGGGTAAGGCAAGTATATATTCCAACTCTAATCTCACTTAATATTTTTTCGGTTTTTGTTTTCATTCGTTTTCTTTGAACTTTCGAACCTAACTCTCAACCAAACTTCACAAAACATTAGAGGACATTAAGAGGGAGGATTAGCAAGTAATTAAGGAGTCAAGTGGGCCCCTTGGCCACATCGGCCCGATGCCCCAAATAGGACCCACGCCCACTTACTCCTCTCCTCTCTCATCTAGGCATCTCATAATGTGCATGTGCATGCATGGAATCAAAGGAGGGGTAAAGTTGATGGTCGGCCGACCACCCTTGGCTGCCATCTTTCACTCCTCCCCATCTCATTCTCTCACATATGCACCATCACATTTTGTCCTTGTTGAGATTCCCATGAACAAAAGCCAACACACTTCCTTTTTACTTGACTTTCATCCCTTTCCATGCAACAAAGGTTGGTACTTGGGGAACCAACATAGTGGAAGCATGACATACTCATGGACAAAGTAGGAGACATCCTCATGTCATGTCCTTGTTCCCCACTCACACCCAAAGCCCAAGAAAACACTATAACCAAGGATGTTTGGAATCAAACTTTTTCACTTTACCTTTACCATGCATGGGGAACATTTTATGACACCTTGGACCAAGTGGGGGACATGGGGCATGGTCGGCCGACCATGGCACCCCATCCATCCCACTTTGGCACCATGCCCTAGCTTGTACCATGTAGTAGTGGCCTTGTCCCTAGAAGTACAGGCACCAAAGCTTAAAAGTAAAACATGCCATGCTTAACAAAGATGAAGAGGTGATGGGTGTTTGGTCGGCCAAACAATTTCCTTGGGCCTTGATCTCTTTCCCTCACTTCCATGCTTCATGTCATGCTTGAAAAAAAAAAGTGAAAGGTGGGAAGGGTGCATGGTCGGCCGACCATGTCACTTGATCCCTTCTCCTTTCTTTCACTTTCTTGTCTCATGAGAAGAAGTGCCATGCATGAGAGAGTGGAGGAGGTGAAAGGGGGTGGTCGGCCGACCATAGTGTTGGGCTTGCCTCCCTTCCTCTCACTTCTACCAAGCACCATGCACACTCCAAAATTTGAAATCTGCGGAGGGAAGAAGTTGAGGTGCCACCAACTATAAATAGGGGTGCAAGGCATGCACATTCTCCTTACCCCTCCATCACACAACTCATTCACTCAACCAAAGCCCTCTCTCCCATTTTCTCCTTGCTCTCGTATTCATCAAGAGAAAAACCAAAAATATTTTCCTTTATTCTTATTTACTTTCCATCCCAAGAAGAAAAGCCAAAAATATTTCTTAGATTTTAGTTCTTGTTATTAGTTTTAAGAAAACCCCAAAAATATTTCTCCTTTACCACCTTGGTTGTCTCCACATGGTAAGTAGGTAAGTCACCCACGGGTCCATTTATATTTATTTGGACTAACCCCTACCATAATCCTTGTCCTATTAGTGCTTTTGTAAGTGTTGCGGGATGAAAAAGTGTTAAGACCAGCGAAGAAGAAGTTAGGAGCAGCATTATCGGGAAGCCGATCTCACCATTCGGGCTCCCAAGGGAGTGCACCATCCCGTGATGCCTCCTCAAGAACCATTCGAGATGACCAATTTAGAGGAAGCATCAATGCACGGCTCAACCGCCACGGAGATAATCTCATCCGATGGCCAAGACTACGAAAGCAACCCGAAGAGGATGCCTTTGCCTTCATAGGTAATGAGCATCAACATGAAGAATATGAAGCAATGTTAGAAGGATCGAGTCACCCCCGGTGAGAACATTCCACCCCGAGTCAGTCTCCACTTCACCCCGGATGAGCTCCACATCTACAACAAGCTAAAGAATCGCCAATTCGAACACACTAAGGTATACGATCCCTTACTTCTCCAAGAAATAGGTATGGATGAAGAGTTCAAAACGGTATTTTTACGCCATAGGATGGGAGGCGTTTGGGACACTTGAAAATGAACTTGGTCTTGAATTTTTAAGCACATTAAAACATCCGAAACTGAAATTGTGTTTCGCATGCGCGATCAAGAGTACAAATTCACATGGGGACAACTTAGTTGTGCACTAGGATTTGCTTAAACTTGTAATTTAAATTTAGAAGGTGCCACTAGAGAATTCGAGAAAAATGATTTACGGTATCAAACAACCGGTTTACAAGATAGCTCAAGACCTAGGACTAATCATTTTCACAATCCTACCTTGCGCCTTTGCATAAATGGATAGGCATGACCTTTTTCGCAAGACCGGACACTAGGCTAGTGACCTTAAAGTGCATGAGAATTCTCATGACGCCATGATCCATAAAATTCATATCTCACTGTTAAAGCCCTAGTAGAACATTGGGAATCCGCCTTTGGAAGGTTGGGGCCAATTGAATTCACCTCTTTGATCACTAGGATAGCTGACACCATGTGTTTGGACATAGACGGTATTAGTTACATAAACACCGAGAGGGTACGGATTGGGTGCGAATCTTTCAAGCAAGGTCACATTTGTGTAGAAAAACGAAATGGCACCATGTACATGACTTACTATGGGCACACACTTAAGATTCCTCTCCCGTCGGAGGAACTTTGCTTGTATAGCGGATGTCCCTTACTCTTAAACTTGGACCCAACATATGGGAGAAGGAGTTTTGCTAGTTTTGGTGCGGGAAGGAGGACCACCAGAGCAGGACAAGAGATGCACAAGATACTCATGTTGGCACCTCTAGGGGTTTGAGCTATGAGGATGACAACGAGGAAGAGGAGGACATGGCTACCTCCTCCTCCGGTTGGGCTCCAAGTTCAAGTGATATGTCACGCTACACGAAGAGCTCGCGGCTTCCTCTGCACAAGCGGAAGATGTGAGCGGGATACTGAAGAGATTTGACCTTGCTCACCGACCCGGTTTGGAAACCTCCGTAAGACACGATGCTCTTGAGAATACAATGCGAGGGATACGGACGGACTTTGGGGGCCATGCGGCAATACATGCACACACACTATGGGTACCCAATACCACCACCACCACCACCGGAAGACCGTTAGAAAAGCAAGCTTGGGGGAGGTTCCCTCCCCCACTAAAGGTAAGTTTACTTTTTTTCGCAATTTTTATTACATGCATTTCCTACAAAAAAAAATTATGTGGAGATGATGAATAGTTGCTCTGTCTATAATTTCTCTTGTACCTAGTTTATGCCTTCGTATTCCCCAATGTTTAAGTTTGTTGGCTAAAACTTATCTCATCCTAAATATTGTGGGTTGCAAGTACACGATCCATCCTGTTTCCAAAGTTGTTGCTAGACATGATATGGTGCAAAAGAGATTCTGCTATAAATTCATTCTTAGAGAAACTTGACATCCGAGGAAATTTCAAATAATATAATAAGAGATATGGGCTATATATATACACATATGTATATATATATATATAATAATAATAATAATAATAATAATAAAAAGAGAGATGAAAAATGGACACAAGTCCAGGGGGCGAGAAGAGCCCACATCTCTAGAGAAATAGAGAGGAAATAATGGACACAAGTCCGAGGGGAGAGAAGAGCCCACCTCAAAAAAAAAAAAAAAAAAGCCCATACTCTCTCTAAATAACACTAATCCCGGATAGATGGTTAATCAAAAGAATGAATGTGTAGTGTCTCAGAGCAACCGTTCTATCTTGCAACCATTTGAAGAACATGGAAAAGTTAAAAGCCCCACATGATTGAGGGAGGAAAAATTAAATATGCCAACTTATTTAAACAAAAGAAAGAATATTTAGACATAAGCATGGTACACTTGAAATTATATCAAAGATTGTAGCAACTCCTGATCCACCAAAACCAAATAAAATCTTTTTACTCGGGACGAGTAAAAGGCAAGCTTGGGGGATCTTGTTGACGGTGAAAACACCCTTAATTTACACCACAAAACACCGTCAATATCCTGTTTCAAAACGAAGAACAACATTTCATGAACATATTTTATCCAATAACCTAGTTCCACATGTAGATGTCATTATTTTTCTGCAGATGTGAATTCGAAGGAAATCGGCCGGAACAACACATTAGAGTCGCCATCCGGCCGCTGACCCAAGTATGGAAATTGGGCAAAATACCATCACCATCATGATCTCCATGTTCTAGGATGACTCTACACAAAATTTGAAGACATTTGGCCACAAGACCAGCATCGGCCGACCATCAACATTTCGTCACAAGACATCGACATGTGGGGGGACTTCTAGAAGGGGAGGGAAGGTCAAGGCCCAATGGGCAAGCACGGCCGACCATTGACCATTGGCCCAAACCCTTCCCACGTGACTTGCCACGTCACTGTAATCCATGGGAAACCAAGAGAAGGCACCTGATTGGTCGGCTAAGACGCCCCCCCGGATCGTGTGGGTACAAAACGGATGACACGACAAGTTACGCACTCAAGACACACAAACCGGCGGGGGGGCAAAGATCTCCGACTCGAGGATGGCCCCACGTCATGGACCATGGTCGGCCGACCATGGCCCATTTGGCCACCGACGCCCCCCACGCCTACCACATTGTCCACGTGATTATTTTATCCATCCGTTGATTCTAAGGCGGTTTATCCAAGGGCTACGAGGTGGGATCACGCTGGATCGATGACATGGCGGTGGAGTAGCCCCTACTCAACCTCCACTATAAATAGAGGGCCACACCCCCTCTCCATTCATGATGGTTGCAAGCTTCAAGTAGTTTAGTTCCACTTGTATTAGTAGTGTAGGTATTTCTAGTGTGGGAGAGAAGAGTTGAGTAGTGAGCGCCGCTCGGGATTACGGAGTCTGGTCTTCTAGAGTTTCCTGCATGCGATCTTGTATCTTTTCTCTTGTAAGACTTTATTCATTTATGCATATATAAACCTTGCTCTCCTTTACTTTAGTTTTATTAACTTAGTACGACTTTAGTCTAGTTCTCTAGTCTATAGTTGTTATGATATAGTCTTCCATAGTGGTGCATTTAAGTTGCGGTTCAGTCTTGGTTCATATTGGACCCTCGCCCGTGTGTGATCATTGTCTCGCAAGAGGTGCTTTTAGTTGATCTTCGTGCACACAACTAGAGTAGTAAGAGGAAGTATAAGCGTGGTGCTTAGACTCAATCTTACCCGTGGTTATCGCTTCTTCGCACGGATGGATTGTGGTAGCCATGATGGGAAGTGACGGCCCTTCGGTCTTTGTGTAAGCCACCACGTGTTTATAGGCAAGTTCTCAAAAGATAAGGCTTCAAGAACATAGTAGCAGGGGTCGGTGGTGTTTCTTTTCACCATTGCTTACCTCTTGCCCTAGCATCTGATCGTGTGAACCCCAAACTTGTGTGAACACCACATTTGATTAGACTAGATTCATAAAAGTAGAGTAAAGTTATACAAGAATCCTATACTTTTTCCTACCTCCCCACAAAGATTTACCTCACTTATCAATTAGAGCTGCTTTTTGTCCGGTGACATCATCGTCCCCTTCCTATAAATTTCCATTATTCCCTCACGCTAATTGAATTAAAGTTATAGTAGACAAACAGATCATTCCTTTATTAATTTCCTAGCTATTGTTTCCTTGGGCTAAATATAAATAACGATACCTTAGAATACTCCCCCGGGTGAAGTGCTACAACGGTATTTTTCTAGGCGCTTGCGGAATCCCCAATAGCAATAAGATATACCCTCACATATTGCTGGTCGTGGTTGTTGAGATAGGTTCTAAGATCTACTTCTAGTGACAACGCTAAGTAAATATCAACACCGGGACTATAAATATAAGGGAGATGTAATCGGTTCGAATCAATGAGAAAATAAATGGGTAACACCCAACAACTTCAGCTCTCTGTCTCTCTCTTCCTCCCCCATATGCGCACGCGCCACCGCCGCCACCGCCCACGCCAGTAGAGCGCACGCATGCGCGCCAGCGCTGCCGCGGCCCGACGCCCGCCACTGCCGCCCCAAGGCCGCCGTCGGCGTATCATCGACCGCTTTAATCCGTCCGTCTCCAGACATTACTGTTCTGTCTAGTCTCTGGAAAAGTGGCATGTACATGCGGCAAGGGTATATGCAGATTAAGATGGATTGGTTGCATGATATTTGTATGAAAATATGTTCCCTTTGATCTCCGCCTCTCGCAGCACTAATGTGTAGTATATAAAATTTCTTTGGTGTGATTGCTAACTCCAAAAGTTTGTTTGTGTATTAGTACATGGTTTCTGCACTTTTCCATTATGCTCCTTTAGTATCTTCTCAGAGGTGATTCCGGCATGCTACTATACGAAGAATCTTCTGAAATTTTCTTGTAGTGCTGTGATATTTCTTATTTGTTTAAAGTAGAACACTCAAAGCTATTTTGTATGAAGTGGAACATTCATTTTTTTTTTTTTTTTTTTTTGCAATTAGGCCTTGTTTAGTTCCCACCTCTAAATTTTACACCTATTGCATTGATTGACTCCGTCACATGCAATGAGCATTAAATGTAGATGAAATAAATCACTAATTGTAGAGTTTGCATGCATTTTATGAGACAAATCTTTTTAAGCCTATTGGTCCACAATTAGGCACTAAAGTGCTACAGTAATACATGTACTAATGATGAATTAATTAGGCTTAATAAATTTTTATCTCGTAGCTTACATATGTAATTTATTTTTTTTTATTAGTTTACGTTTAATACTATAAATGTGTACCAGCATATCTGATGTGACACCCAAACTTAACTTTTTGTGTTTAGTTACCTAAAATTTGACAGCGGCATCGTAGCACTTTTCGTTTGTTTGTGGTAATTGTTGTCATACCATGAGCTAACTAGGCTCAAAAGATTCGTCTCGTAAAAAGTACATATTTCGTTTACCTACATTTGATGCTCAATACATTTAGCAAAAGATTTGATATGACATAGCTTGGAGTTCCAAAGTTTGGAACTAAATACAGCCTTGGGTGTGTTTAGCACCCAAACTTTCCCTCCAAATTCCACTATGCAAAAAGAAGATTCCCCATCACATCAAAATGCCGGCACATGTATCGAAAGACGAAATATAGGTAAAAAATGAACTAATTACACAGTTTAGATGTACATTTTGAGGCGATTCTTTTGAGCCTAGTTACGCCATGATAGGATAATATTTACCACTAACAAACGAAACGTCTACAAGATATACGATGTGACATGCGCCCAAAATTTTGCACCAAATTTTGGGTGTTAAACACACCCCTTATATGAACTAAACCAAGCACAGAGCCATAGTGGAGTCAACCTCGACTTTGACCGCTGCTATCACGCTGAGCTGATTGGATATTGTTCTGTTCCCATCGCAGTTGCAAGGTGATGTGTTTAGTTCGTGAAATATTTTGGTTTTAGACACTGTAGCATTTTCATTTGTATTTGGTAATTATTGTCCCACTTTGTGGATTAACTAGCATCAAAAGATTCGTCTCGTACTTTCAAAACCAAACCGTGCAATTAGTTTTTATTTACCTATATTTAATGCTAAAAGATTTGATATGACGGGTACTGTAGCACTTTTTTCTAGGTTCGTTTTTGTTCACTTTTTTTATAACTAGACACAGCCCTAGTCCAATTAAAAAAAGAAAACTTCTCCACTCATTTCTGCCCCCCCTCTCCTAAAAAAAACAAACTGCACGCGTGGACACCTCACTTCCACTCAGTTTCCTGATCCTGCAGCTCCCCACCGCCCATCAAATCTCGTGAATCCCCAGCTCACCTTCCCAGGCAGCGGCCACTGCATGCCGGACCCCATGCGCCTGTTAAGACACGCCGAGCTAGTCAATTCAACGAATGCCTCCATTCGGCCATTATTACCCCTTGAATGCCATGTTATTGGCTAGCTGGAATCCAAAGTCGCGACATCGGCTTGTCCAGCTGCAATCCTTTACCTGACCTCCATGTTTTTTCCAGTCCTCGTCTCTAAGGAGAAAAATATAGCGCTTTTTCCCTTCATCCATTCCCCAGGTTAGTGATGCATCTTAGTGATGCCATCTATCTTCAAGATATAATATCCACAGAGAAGATGCTAATCCTCCCTATTTCCTTATGGAAGACCGCCGACGAAGACTTAAGCTTGTCCTCTCTCTCTAACTTCTGTGACTACATATATAGGATATATAGGAGTAGATCTCAGCAGGAAGAGGAACCAAGATGAGCCTTGCCGGTAAGGACATGGCCGTTAAACTCGAGTTGCTTCGAACCATTACCAACAACTTTTCAGAGGCGAAAAAGGTTGGCAGTGGTGGTTATGGAGATGTTTACCGGGTATGACGAATCTTAAACATATCCTCTGTTTTAGAACATCTTCTCTCAGTTTCTCAATGCGTTGGTACTGGGTACCATTATTTCTTAATTTTGTTTACCTACTGCTGAAGCATGCTCCGTATATACTGCTCCTATCTAACTAGCTACTAGATCCCAACTAACACAGGCCTTGTATAATGGGGAGGAGATTGCTGTGAAGAAGTTCCACCAGCTTGTGGGACGGCTAGATGATAAAGAGTTTGACAACGAAGTTCTTCACCTTAGGGAGATTCAGCATCAGAATATCGTTCGGTTACTTGGCTACTGTTATGTATCACAGCATACGTATGTTGATCACAAAGGAGCGACAGTTCGTGCTCAACATATCGAAAGACTCCTCTGTTTCGAATATATGCAAGGTGGAAGCCTTGATAAACATATTTCAGGTATACTACTATTAGCTGAAAATGCTATTCATGCATGCAAAATTATTTAAAGTTAATGTTTTGTCGTCCTGTTTTCCATTGTACGTAGACGAATCTTGTGATGTTGACTGGCCGACAAGCTACAAAAAATTATTAGAGGGATCTGTGAGGGCTTAAACCACTTGCATACTGCAAAGGGGAAACCTATTTACCATTTGGACTTGAAACCTGCTAATATATTGCTGGATAAGAACAATACTGCAAAAATCGGAGATCTTGGTTTGTCCAGACTTGTTGCTTCAACAGAAACCCATAGAACTGAGGTTGTCAAAGGAACACAGTAAGTAGATGCATGCATCATTTCCTAAGCCAATTAGTATGTATATATTTTGGTAATGCTCTAAAATAGCGGGTTTCTTTCCTAGCTAATTCACTAACCATGGCTTTGATATTTTCTATGATACCATGAACGAAGAGGATACATGCCACCAGAATACAGAAATGGTGGTGCTATATCGAAGAAGTTTGACATCTTCAGTTTTGGGGTTATAATTATAAAAATGCTTGTTGGAAATACAGGCTACGACCGCCGTCATGAAATGCCTCCTGAAGAGTTTATTGAGTTTGTAAGGGAAATTGTTAGTTTTTCTGCAGGCACCACCTAGCTCTTACCTTTGTTTGTAATGTTATTATTTGCAAATTTTGCAGGTAACTGAAAAGTCCAAGGAAAAGCTTCAGGGCGCCTGGGGATATTCTTCATCACAAGAAACAGAAATCCTGCAACTGAAGACTTGTGTCGATATAGCTTTGAGATGTGTTAAGAATGAACGAAATGAGAGGCCTGATATAAAGGGCATAGTCAAAGACCTGGAAAAGCTAGAAGCCCAGATAAAGAAAATGTCAATAGCTTCTGATCAGTCAAAAGTTCCATTTGGCTTGCAGGTAGGTGACCATTCTCAGAAAGTTCTCATACGTGTTAAATATACAAAGCTAGATTAACTCGATGACATTGCGAGCACACGCAGCATTAAGAATTCCTACTTTGTTGCAGAGGAGCTCCGACTCAAATGTTCTTGCTATCGATCCAGCCCTGGGGCTGCGGTTTTTATTCGAGCCAAGAAAGGACATATCCTGCTGCCTGCAGCTAACAAACAAGATGGATGGCTTCATTGCATTTAGCTTAAAGACTAACGAGACGAACATGTACTACACAGAACCCAGCAGAGGAATTATGCCACCATGTTCCAGGCGCTTGGTCTCCGTGACATTGCGAGCACAGGAGGCACCGCCAAATATGCAGTGCCATGACGTGTTCCTTGTACAGAGCGTTAACCTCAGCGAGGAACTAGCATCATCGTCTGATGAAGAGATCACTGAAGACTTCTTCGAAAAAGTCATGACAGAGAAGGTGGTGGATGTGGTTACACTGCCTATTGAGTATGGCCTATAAGAACCCATTTATTTCGGACATGCATTTCTCGTAAGTATTTGCAACATGATAAAATAAAGTGCTAAGAGTTATATGTTTTGTGCTGTGAATTTCAGGCTAGTGCCAAGTTACCAGGAATCCTTACGTCAAAACTATAGGTATGCAAATGCAAGATTCGAGGAATTATTTGTTGAATAATGTGAAGTAGATACACTTGGGAGCAGTTTCTTGTGTTAATTCAACTAGATCCATATTGCGCAGGCAGTAGACTTATTGCTATTGTCATACTTGTTTTCAAAAATATTTATAACTGCTTGATACAAGTTGGAGCTAATTAAGGCTCAGTTTGAATCCCTTCAGTTTTTGCCAGTTTTAAAGAATCTGGCTTTTTGAAACTGGGTAGGATCGAAACACCCCAGTTTTTGCTGCCAAATTTTGCCATATTCTGCAAAATTATGAATCTATTAATACCGAGTTTTTGCTAGTTTTTTGTGACCTATAGTGCAGTAAATGAGCCACATTCTTAAAAACAAGGGATCCAAACACCCCGCCAGTTTTTGCTCAATCCAGATTTTAGAAACTAGAGGCAAAAAGTGAGGCTTGTTTGGATCATGTGTGCTAATTTGTAGCACCTCTCTTTTAGCCCATTTTATCCATGAAGGAGCCAAACTACTAGTGCCAATTGGGAATAAAGTGAAATAGCACCCATAAAATAGAAGCCTTTCCAAGAAATGCTTATTGAGGCTACGTGTACGAAAAAGGAAGAGCCACTGATTGTGCTACGTGCATTTACGGCAAATTAGCTTATCAAATTAGCCTATTGATCCGAACAAATCAAAGGGGTAAACTTTTGTAGAGGGGCTAATACAAGGCTAAACTTTAGCGCTCAAATTAGCCCAAGTGCTAATTTTCCAAACAGGCCCCTGGTTTTTATGAATCTTAAACTGATCCAAACAGGCTCTAAGGCCCTTATAGAATTTAGAAATTATATATAATGGATTATGATAATAACGTATCCTGTTGTAAATCATTTTTTACGAAAAAGAAGGATGTGATGGGTTTTTATATTTTATATATGGTACATATGCTCGGTATTTATAGGTAATTAGAGGCACACAATCACTAACGTTACCAACCTTTTCAGCTAGCTTAGAGCGCTGAACGCAAATGACCTAAGTAGTGAAGGCCCAACTCTCTCTCTCTCTCTCTCTGTGTGTGTCTATATATATATATATATATATATATATATATATATATATATATATATATATATATATATAGGGTAATTTTTTTCTACACCCTAGGTGTAGCTACACCCATGTGTATATCTCAAGATTTATGGTATATATGACCGAACGAACTGCATGTGGATGAAGTATATGATCATACTAGACCATCTATGGTAGTATATACGTTAAGTATGCATTCATACTTTGAGTATATGGATATACTTTTTATATACAAAAAGTAGTGGCATTTTACGTAATATATTCAAAAATATAGGTTCCATCGAAATTTTTTTCGCGTAGTAAGATTTAGAGCATCTTAATATGAGTATCTAAACATACTCAAACCAATAAACAAGTATGAACACATACACAATGTGGTTTTTTGAATATGGGTGTAACTACACCGGTGTATAGAAAGTGCACCCTATATATATATATATGTGTGTGTGTGTGTCTATATATATATATATATATATATATATATATATATATATATATATATATATATATATATATATATATATATTTTATCTATATCCATAAAAAATAAAATTTCCGGCGTCCATCCAGTTTCTTGTCCGGTTCTACTTTAACTAACTTTGTGAATGTGGAGTTCGACTTCTAACTAAAGCTCCCTTGCCTGCACTAAAGGTGATAGAGCCATTTTCTATCTATACCTCCTAATCCTAGTCCAAATAAATTTCTATGATCCTTTTTAATATCATGAAACATACAATATTTTTAGTAACTTAAATAAGAATCCTAATTCAAATAGTTCTACTCCTCTCTGAGTCCATTTCAGTTTTTCATCTCTTTTTCTTCCTTGTCCACGTTTCTATATTCATAAAAAAAAAAAAAGATGCACACAAACGGATCAGAAACACGAGCCTGTTGTTTTTCAATTGCATGATTAAAGTGGTTTCCACGAAGTCTATAAGTAGAAAACCTTTATTTATGTTAAGAAAAAAGAAATCCAAGGGCCAACAAACGACATGTTTTATTTCCAATGAAAACCTACATGAATAATTTGGCAGTGAAAATTTTTGTTTCTAAGAAAAGAGTCATACACAACAAACATGAACATGAAAAAAAGGAAAAATAGATAGGTACCATTTTCGCATCATCGATTCCTATAAAAATCGATAGTTTTTCTTCGTTACAACGCATGGACATGCTTAATAGTATATTAATAAAAACACGAAACCCTAGCCTTATCGTTTCATTTCCAATCCTAGCCGTCACTCCCAAATCTTAGGGGTAGCACCGGCAAAGCACTCGGCGGCTAAGCTCAGCACATCAACCGCCGCTCCACGGAGATGAGAGAGGACCCGGATGTCGGATAGTGGATGTGGTGTCGGCGCTTCTTGCCACGTCTCCGGTTGGGGCTCATGAGGGGGGCACGGCATCGACAAAGCAGGGCGTGTCCCCGGCTAATCTCGCTTCTAAGCGTGAACAACCCGGCTGGTACCTCCAGCGGTGGTGGATTGTGGCTTGGGTAGTTGCGGTGCGGACCTCGCCTTTGGTTGATGTTGACGAGGGCATGTTTCGCAAATGGGCGAGGGTCCCGGCAATTTGACCCCGACTTTGGTGGTTGTTGACGATCCGGTGGGTGTCGAGGGGCCTAGCATTTCGATGTTGTCGGTGGATCATGTAGCCGTTAGCTCGCCACGGGCGCTTGTCACGGCCTATATATTCGCAGGGGCATTTAACCTTTACTTAAGGTATCTCAAATCTATTAAACTTCGGTGTGTGTGGGTGGCGGGGTGGAAAGCGAGAAATCACAAACAAAGTATTCCCCTATTCTACCTCCTTGTGCTCCCCTTTCGAGATGACTCCGCCGGGCTCTCCGCCTCGCAACCCGTTGGCTTCTATCCGCTCTACCGCTAGGATCATCACGGCGCTCGGCGGGCGGTCGCATCCTCGGTGATCGCACTTGTGGCCCTACAATGACGTTCGGGCGTCTAGTGGCCAAGCGGTGTTGACATTGCTTAACGACATCACTAATATAGCTACGGCGCCTATGATAAACTATAAAAGCAATGGCCCCAAGCAGGTATATGAAAATTACTTTGCCACTAATAAACTAGTCAAGTGGAAACCTATACTTCTAGTAAAGACAAGTTGTCACCCCCCATCTCGTGAAACTAGAAAGTATAACATGGTAATGAAAATTAATACGACTAGGCGTAAAATAATGAAAGGAAATATATATATATATATATATATATATATATATATATATATATATATATATATATATATATATATATATATAAAGAAGGAATAAAATAGATTCATAGCGTACTGTGAGAGAATTAGTACTAGCATTTTACCTAGAGTAAAACTCGGTTTGTCATTTCTATTCTACAACTTGGGATGGTATCTACAACTAGATGTGTAACACTAATAATCTCCTTATATATAGAGTAGTAATAAACCAATAATGAATAATGTGTCTACTCAATAATAGGGTTAATCTCACGATAAATATAAATATATTATATATATATGATAAATGCGGGGATCAAGCCTCATAAATAAAGATAAACATTCAACGAGTATTCTAGTCTAAGGATCGACTCACATGGAATAATACAAGGAAAACTTACTAATGAGTAATTATCATCACATGCTATTACTATACTCTAATTAGTGCAAACATCTAGCTATCATTGTTAGCAATACTATTACATACCATATCAAAGGAACATCAACTAAGAAAGATTCAATAATGAGACTTTCACCTTTTTAGCGACACACGTCCTACCATTTTCTATACATGGAGGGAGGATTACAAAGGACTCAATAGGGTTGTAACCCCTATGATCTACCCCACAACTCAACATATAGAGGTTGTTTATAGATATAACATATATAAGCACCATGCTTACATTAGTTATGTCACCTATCTTGCACGTTACAAGATGAGGGCTATACAATCTTAAGCATGCAATCCATAATAAATATATAACTCTACCGAACATATTAAAGCAAACAATAAACATTGCAATAGATAATATAATAAAGATAAAGAACAATGCCATAGATAAACTTGAGTAATGAATATCAAAGATATAATTGTACCTATAGAACACCATGACAGAATTTGAAGTTCAAGTCTTCTTAGAATTAGAACTACTCTAAAGAACTAGGGTTTAGGCTCTAGAGGACTTGTTCTCGGAACTCGAGATGATCATTTGAATATCGATCATCGAATTAGGGTTTCGGGGATGAGGTCTACCCTTGCTTATATAGCCCCGTAGGATGGAACTCAAATCGACTTGATTGGACGGCTTAATTCTACTCCTTAAGTTGGTTGCAAGAAGGTTCCAAAAGCAAGACGCGTGGCTCCTCGGGGAGGCTGCGGCCCCACCTCCTAATAGGTGGGCCCGGCTGTCTCTTGCCTTCTTTTGCCCTTTATGTCCCCCTCGGAATTTATATTAATCATCTTGTTTTGGTCATTTTCTTTAGTTTCTCTATTTCTCATAGAATTCATTAGTATAACCCTATATACTCATGGAATTCATTAGTATAACCCCCGAATAAATCATCTTGTTAGAGGCGGCGTGAACTAGAGGAGCCGGTGGTCAACACCCCCATGCCAATCGGGATGGGCCTGTTGGGCCACTTCTATCTTGTGCGGGTCGTAGACATTAGAATTTCAATGTTTAAGTTGGATTAAAATTCTTATTTGCGCACAACAAAAAAAAAAGGTGAACCAAAAATTTTTCTCACTTTATTAGTAAGTATA
The DNA here is from genome assembly GCA_015847255.1 of Hyparrhenia diplandra. NCBI lineage: Eukaryota > Viridiplantae > Streptophyta > Magnoliopsida > Poales > Poaceae > Hyparrhenia > Hyparrhenia diplandra. The sequence continues at coordinate 288,139 of JADLZK010008372.1, forward strand.
GATTTGATGACACACTATACTTTTTTTTACTTAGAATGGAAAATATGCACATGGAGCTTAACTCGTTGGAGTCCATACTTGGTGGAAGCGAGAGCCCGAGGGATCTAAAATTACCATGTTTGGAGTTCATCACAAAAATTTCTCTGATGAGCTCAAAATTGGTAGTGGTGGATGCGGAGTGGTTTTACAAGGTAAACTATTTTCTTGTTACACAAAGCAGGCCTAATTTGATCGATAATCATGATCATTCTCACAAGAAAGTTTAAGCGGGGCATCACACGGGGAACCAGATTATAGTCTGTCAAAAGGCTTTTGAATAGCCATACAATTGAAGACAACATGTTTCATCGTGAGGTTAAAAGCATGATGATGGTTAACCATAAAAATGTGGTACGATTTCTAGGCTCTTTGTTCACATACGGTAAGAACGGGCACTCAAAATGCAAGGAAACCTTATTAATATGGCGAGGTTCGGGAAAGATTGCTCTGCATTTTTGAATATTTAATTAATGGAAGCCTTGAGAGCTACCTTCTTGGTATGATAAGGCACATTTTACTAGACTAAACTTTATGATCCATGTATTTCATTTATTCCATTCTTATTCCTTTTTCAACCCCTACTTATTATTTATTATGCTATGTGGTACAATTATATGGAACACATTGGACAATTCAAATGTCTCAACAATCAATATGCATATACACAGTTTCGCATAGTAAATCAAACACCGGAGGATTACTACTTCCGCCTAGCTCTTAATTAAACTTTTTGCTTACGCAGATGAATTAAGAGGACTTGAATGGCAAACTTCGGTATGACATAATTAAAGGAATTTGTGATGGTTTGCATCATCTTCACAATGAATGTCATATTATGCATATGGATCTCAAACCTGCCAATATACTATTGGACACTAACATGGTGTCGTTGGCATTTCTTAACGCAATCAAAGGAAAGCGGTATAAAACCCATCCCCAATAAGAGCTGCCGAAATGCGCGCCGACATTCCCAAGTAAACCACCATGTCGGGTGATCCGAAATGGAAGCGTCAACAGGATAGATCTTGCCATCTTAGATATTCATCCCATAGCGCACGGATCTATCATTGTAGCATTTCACCCGGAAGTATTCGAGGTATCGTTATTTATATTTTCCCAAAGGAAGGCATGTGATTAATAAATTAGCATGGCATGCGAATAGAGGAACATGTGTTTGCTTAGACCAAAATGTTCATACTTGAGGGGGTAAGCAATACGGTATATGGATAGTGTGACACACACTTAAGAATCCACCAAACAAAGGATAAAGAAAATAGATAAAGAATAAATGAATAAATGAATAACCTAATGGAGTAGTTCTAATGTATCTAGTCATGGCCATACAAATGAATAGTTAGGATCATATGCAAACCGATTTAATCATGGTTAGGTCTAGGATAGCGGGGAGACTCCCCGGATACCATACGGCCCGATAGAAAGCATTTACGAACTCCTACGAGAACATACGAACGTGGGGGGGATTTCAAGGGACGGTCAAGGCTTGTCACGACCAAGCCGCCTACCCCTCAACCGTGGCATGCCCTCATATCCGCGAGGTGTCGTAATACCGGGCACCATGCCCGCATATTAGAAACACTACTCTTGTCCCCCCCGGGATCCCCACTTTCGTCGAATGGACGGACTAGAACAAGAGCAAACCCGAAGGAACAACGAACCCGATATCCCACCTCTAATCAAGTTAGGCATATGATGATAGATGAAGAAATGTGATGAACATGTCGAGATTATGATATGTAAACTATATGCTAGTTCATATACCAACACAAGAACATGAACAAAACTATACTCTAGTTCATAAGTTAGGCCAAGAACATGGATATAAGACTTGCAAATAGAAGAATGCTCCATAGAGTAGATGTATTACCAAAGCACTTTCTTCTAGGAGACAAGCCCTCCCTTGTAGCTCTTCTACTCCAAGTGTTAACTAAGAAAGAATAAAGAAGAAGAAAGAAGAAGGAAGAAGTAGAAGAAGAGAGAGAGGTAGAGGTGGTAGAGAGAGAGATTGCCGGGGTTTCTTTGGACTCCAAGTGGTGTGTGTGTTGAGAGAGGGAGAGAGGGGGGCCTACTTATACACTTGGAGGAGGGGCCTAAATGCTAAAAATACACCAAAACCGACTGGGAAACCTTCCTTCCTTCTGTGCGCAAACCGACCAACGCAGGGCGGAAACCCCGTTTGGAAAGTGCACGAACCGCCCCCCGTGGGCGAAAACCGCCTCGGGAGGATGCGGCCGCACGGGTGGTCTTGCCAAGCGCCCCCCGGGCTCGGCCCAGCCGGGTCTCCGGTGGGGTGTCGTCTTTTCGCCCGAAAAGTTGTGGGCGGGCTGTGCTTTCGGCCCAGATTTGATGTTTTGGGTCGATTTGCTCTTGGGCTTGGGTTTTGCAATAATGCGCTATCCAGGAAGGCGTACTTTTGGTCGATTTTCCACTTGCTTTTATTATAAATCTGCAAAATAAAAATACAAGACACTACAAGTGGAATTTTATTAGTGGTAAATGCATATGAGTATAAAAGGTTTAATTTTACTCCTTTATGGTAGTAAGTTGCCGGAAAAAATATGTCGTTGGTTACCGTCAACAAACTCCCCAAGCTTACCCTTTGCGCTGGCCCTCGAGCAAAAGAGATAAATACTTTACACATTGATCAGGAGTTGCTACTATGCCGATTACGTTTTACAAGTGCCGGGGTTATAATAAGATTTTCTACTATAGTTTGAATAAAATGGCACATCTTTTTCCCCACCCTTTATTACCTTTCATCGTAGCGGGGCTTTCCGGCTTTTTCGCAAAAGCCTTGGGCGGTTGATAGATAGAACGGTTATAACAGAGGTGCTTATCATTCATCCTTTTGATCAACCTTTTATCAGGGATTTTATTTCGATAATATTTTTTTCGAGAAAGCATGGGCTTTATTGCTATATAAATTTTTTTGGAGAGGTGGGCTGCCGCCCTAGGCTTTTGCCTTTTATTTCCTCTCTTTTCTTTTCTTTTTTTTTTTTTTAGAGATGTGGGCTCTACTCGCCCTCGGACACTTGTCCATTTTTCATCTCATTTTTCTCTTTTTTTTCTTTTTTTTTTTTAGCATAGCCAAAAAAACATTTCTCTTTTTTTAAAGCATAGATTCCGGATGTCAAGTTTCTCTTTTGGACGAAGTCATAGCAAATCCATTTGTACCATATCATATTTGGCAACAACTTAGACTAGATAGAGCATATGCAACCCACATGAATCGGGTTTTTTTTCTCGGGATGAGTTTTTGAATTAGCCACTAAACCCAAACTTTAGAGAACTTCGAATTATAAACTAGGCACGAGGCAAAGCATAAGACAGAGCAACTATTCATCATTTCAACAAGGGACTAAGACTAAACATTTTTATAGCTCATATATGTAAGCATTAAGGCACAAAGAAGAGCTACTTATTCTATTTTTGGATTTTTTTAGTTTTAGTTTTTTTTTCAATGCAAAATTGCTGAAATTTAAACATGCTAAAATAAAATAAAATTTGATGGTAATTGAATATGCAAGCAATGATACTGCTTGGGGGTCCTCCCCCAAGCTATCACGGAGGCCTCTGGTCGAGGGATCGAAGCCTTGGTACCTCCGGAATGCTTCCTCGTGCATGGTGAGTAGCCATGTTGGACTCAATTGGGTCCATCTCTGCCGACTCTCGGCGCTCCCGGTTCGCCGCCAGCATGCGGGTATTTTGCACATGGGAATTGGCGTATGCTCAATGTTCCTAGTGCGGACGTCGAGGTGTCAGGTTGGATCCCGATAGCCTCCACCCCTTGTGGTGGTCGCCCGTCTTGGACTGGTGGGGGCATATCGTCTGAGTCGTCATCCAAGTCATATCCGTTGGCCCTCCATGCTCTGCCGTATCTCCTTGGGCCACTCGATGGTGGGTGTGCGAGGCGGCGGCTCCCACCTGGGATCATACCCGGGTATACCCACGAGTCCCCATGGGGTGAGGCCATCTTTGGGAACTTGGTGTGGCCGTGGGCTGATCTTTGTGGCGTGAAGTGGGGCCGGTGGGAGGAGGATCCGACCTCCCGGCCTCCCATGCTGCGTGAAGAAGCGATGGGGTATCTTTCTGGCGTAGCTATCGGCAGATCTCGAGCTCAAATGTTAGTGCGGCTTTTTATACAACCGTAAGTCGGGGTTAGGTAACCGAACTATAGTTGCATAGCCGGGAAAAGATGACCAAGCTCGCCGGATGGTAAAACCTTAATTAAGTGCCCCGCACTAGGCTGGCATAACAGTCCAATAATCTTCGGGTGTGGAAATGTACTCTATCTATTGATTTTCCAAAGCCCCAATCATGGCGAGGCGTGTGATAAGAGATGTGCGGTGTGACAGAACGGCAACTTTGTGATAATATGTAAAATGTTCCCGCACATCTCTACCACTTGAGCTACCTTAACCTTGTGGACAACAGCATAGAGTAATTTTAATTCAACCTCATTTACCCATCTAACCCCCCGTGTCTAGGGAACAAGGTCAATGACATCAATGTGGATAAATCTAAGTGATGGGTCTTTGGATCTATGAGTGGCGAGGTTTGAAAGCACCGGCCTCATGTACATCGGATATCTCCTCCCAAAAGTGGTTTTCGACGAAGCGGGGAGAGCAAAGCATCTAAGTTTAATGCACATCTACAATGAAAACCCCGCAACGAGCTAGGTCCGCCCATGTAACGTGATAAAGTGTACCAAAGAGGCGGAAAGAAATTCCTAGGCTGGTCCTCAACTAGTGTGCATAGAAATCGAATTGTTAGGAGGCGAGAACCTTCCTCCTCGAGGGGGAATGTCCCGCCACCCACATGCTCTCCAAAGGATAAGAAGTTCATCGTCCATACCAATGCTCGCGTCGAGGAGGTCGGGTCGATTCGGGCGTGTGTTGGAACACACGATCCTTGAGTAGGGAGATATGCTTGCATCTCCCGTCCTTCCCGAAGGTCGAGGTGCGGTCGCGTCGGCAAGGCCGATTGTCGGAGAGCTTGAGCTTCTTCCTCCCCGACGGGGTGCAAGCAGCATCTTCTTGCATCGGGGAGTCTTCGAGGTTGTCGGTTGAGGGCGGAGCTTGTGCTTGAATGTCGTGAACTTTTGCCTTGACGACCGCCTCAACCCGCCGAAGATTCTCCCGCTTTCTTCATGGCTACCGCAAAAACAATTGAGCGAGACTGGTGTGCAAGGGTTAGTTGAAAGTATGAACTTTCACACCCGTAATCTTGCTCGGCACAACAATATTTTTGGTGGAGAAAATGGAGCGTAGAACAAGCGGGAAAGAGTGTGAGAGCGAGAGAGAGTGAAAATGAGGGGTGGGAGCTCTCACACCGGTGCTCGGGCTATTTATAGCCGGCGCACGGCCGGTGGGGTGCCTCACCCAACGGCTAGGAGCCGTTGGCGGCGGGACCCGAGCGGCGCCCGTCGAGGTGCGGTGTCGCACCTAGGGGTGCGCAAGAGCGCACCTCGAAGGGCCGCCGCCCGGCCTTTGGTTCGCCGCCTCCAACGGTCCGCGAAAAGTTCGTGGTCGTTGTGTGCTCGTGGCCGGTTCGGCCGTTTTCTCCCCTTTTTGAATTTCTCCAAAATTTTCAAATATAAATTTATTTTAAAGTAGAAAAAAATTATTTAAAAAATATTTAAATTTTTTATATACTTTTTGTGTATAGAATATTTTTCTTTATTTTTCATAAAAGAATTTATTTTATTTATGAAAATTTATTTTAGTTTTCCAAAATATTTTGTTAGTAAAAATATTTTATGAAACACATAAATATATAAATATATATATAGATTTATTTTTTTTTTTTTTCTTTTCGAATATACCCCATTTTTTTTTTTTTGGATATACCCCATTTTTTTTTTTTTTTTTTTTTGGATATACCCCATTTTTTTCTTTTTGGATATACCCCATTTTTTTTTTTTTTTTGAGCTGGTTATTTATAGTCTAATTTTTGTCGACTTTTCCCACCGCTATCGGGCGGGAGGTACCTACTCCGGGGTCTCCGAGCCGGATCTTCAACATTCCACACCGGTCTTGATGATGATGATTGCCGGGTGTGTTGTTGCTTGTACCCAATGAATGGGCACTTTACCGCCTTGTCTTTGATATGGAAGACGATGAAACCCTTCCCTAGGCGATGTCGACCTTGGCAATATAAAGGAATGGTCTCCCCGGGAGGAGAGACACATCCTCCTTTGGGCCCATGTCCAAGACCACAAAGTCTGCGAGGGATGTATTCATCTTGGATTTTTAATCAAACATGTCCTCCGGTATTCCCTCCGGCCGCCTTGTTGATTGATCTCGCCATTTGGAGGGGCGAAGTTGGCGGGAGTAAGTGTCCCTCCATGGATTTTGTTGAAGGTGATCTTGGACATCACATTGATGCGGCCCCAGGTCACAAAATGCATTAGCAAAATTGTGGGGGCCAATGGCACGGTGATGATGGGGACGTCCGGGATCTCCTTCTTGGCAATGAATGGCGAGTCCACGTGGATTTTCTTTAGCTCTCTAGGTTGACCGAGCCTCGGAGATATCATGTTAACCGACTTCGTGTGGGACCTCGGGTTGCCCCAGGATCCTTCCGAGTTGTTGACCGGCACTTGGGCCGCAATGCGGGCTAGTTGTGTCTATATCATCTTGTTGAAGCCGAGTTGGTTCTTCACGGCCCGACGTCAACCCTTCAAGCTTGTTATTCACACCTTCCAAGATCTTGTCTTGGTGGCTCATCTTTTTGGTGAGATTTTCGTTAATTTTCGCCGCCCAAGATCAGGTCCTTGAGTGACGGTGACCGGGGTTGTAGTTGGAGTTGTATCCGGGTTGCCTTGAAATGGCGGCGTTCGATCGGGTTGTTCTGTATGCCGCGGTTGGCGATACCCGTTCTTTGTTGACGAAGGCGACTTCTTCCACGGGTCTCGAGGGCGATTATCCCCCGAGTGGCCAACCTCACCACATGTCTCATGTGTCATGTGAGCGTCGTGGCGTGGCGGGCGCGGGCGCGGGTAGTAGCATCCGTGCTGCGCTCCTCCGGCCTCTTCGATTGCGCAGTCCATTTTTGCGGCAAGCATATCCGCCTCCTTCACGGTATGCATGCCTTTTTGTGTTTTGGCCGGGGCTCGTGCTCGCCCGACTCTAATTTACCACCATCTTATCAATCAGGGCTGTTGTCCGATCGATGGTGGCGATAGAAATGCGCCACCAGCGGCGGGCCGAGGTGCCCCTTCGATATGGCGTGAGACCATTGTAGGTTGCGGAGCACCGGCCAGTTTTCCATCCCGTGGTGCGGGCATGCCGAATGTATTCTGCAGCCTCTCCCACGCCTCCGGGATGGGTTCCATTGATGTTCTGGCGGAAATTGGCAATCCTCCCCTCGAGGGCATTGGTTTTGCCCATGGGGAAGAATTTGGCGAGGAACGCCGCGGCGAGCACTTGGCCCACGCATCGCGGCGACTTCCTTGTCCTTTAGAACCTTCGTTTTCGCCTTCCCCACGAGGGAGAAGGGAAACGAGGCGGAGCCTGATGGCGTCAGCTGCGACATCTTTGATGACGATCGTATCGTATAGCTCGGTGAAGTGTTGGAGATGAGCATTTGCGTCCCTCTTTCGGCAGTCCACAATGGAATGGGCGGCACACCATGGTGATCAGCCAATCTGGCTCGAAGTTTTTGTCCGCCACGTTCACCGTCGGCCCGGTGGGCACGTTGGTGACGGCGGGAGTTGAGAAATCGCGCAGCGACAGGCCGGGGCCATGGCTTGAGTTGCGGTTGGTGCGGGGATGTCGGTCTCTCGACCGTCGGGTGTTCGGCTGAAGAAGAAGCGGCACGAGACCGGTTCTTCCTTAGGAGTGCCTACGGATCGGAGATGAAGTTTTTTCGCAGGAGGAAAGCGACATACACTATCTGTTTTCATCCACAACAGGAGAAAACATAAAAGATTAGCTTTGTATGAGCAAATGGTATCCACGCACACAGTTCATATTCATAGCCGACTATTTATTATATTTTTTTCACAATGCCTTCCACGACAACGGCGCGAAAATGCTTGTTGGCATTTCTTAACGCAATCAAAGGAAACGGTATAAAACCCATCCCCAATAAGAGCGCCGAAATGCACCGCTGACATTCCCAAGTAAACCACCATGTCGGTGATCCGAAATGGAACCGGCCAACGGGATAGATCTTGCCATCTTAGATATTCATCCGCAAGCGCACGGATCTATCATTGTAGCATTTCACCCGAAGTATTCGAGTGGTATCGTTATTTATATTTTCCCAAAGGAAGGCATGTGATTAATAAATTAGCATGGCATCCGAATAGAGGAACATGTGTTTGCTTAGACCAAAATGTTCATAACAGGGGGTAAGCAATACGGTATATGGATAGTGTGACACACACGTAAGAATCCACCAGCAAAAGGATAAAGAAAATAGATAAAGAATAAATGAATAAATGAATAACCTAATGGAGTAGTTCTAATGTATCTAGTCATGGCCATACAAATAAATAGTTAGGATCATATGCAAACCGATTTAATCATGGTTAGGTCTAGGATAACGGGAGACTCCACGGATACCATACGGCCCGATAGGAAGCATTTACGAACTCCTACGAGAACATACGAACGTGGGGGATTTCAAGGGACGGTCAAGGCTTGTCACGACCAAGCCGCCTACCCCTCAACCGTGGCATGCCCTCATATCCACAAGGTGTCGTAATACCAGGGCACCATGCCCGCATATTAGAGCACTACTCTTGTCCCCGGGATCCCCACTCGTCGAATGGACGGACTAGAACAAGAGCAAAGCCGAAGGAACAACGAACCGATATCCCACCTCTAATCAAGTTAGGCATATGATGATAGATGAAGAAATGTGATGAACATGTCGAGATTATGATATGTAAACTATATGCTAGTTCATATACCAACACAAGAACATGAACAAAACTATACTCTAGTTCATAAGTTAGGCCAAGAACATGGATATAAGACTTGCAAATAGAAGAATGCTCCATAGAGTAGATGTATTACCAAAGCACTTTCTTCTAGGAGACAAGCCCTCCTTGTAGCTCTTCTACTCCAAGTGTTAACTAAGAAAGAATAAAGAAGAAGAAAGAAGAAGGAAGAAGTAGAAGAAGAGACAGAGGTAGAGGTGGTAGAGAGAGAGATTGCTGGTTTGCTGGACTCCAAGTGGTGTGTGTTGAGAGAGGGAGAGAGGGGGCCTACTTATACACTTGGAGGAGGGGCCTAAATGCTAAAATACACCAAAACCGACACGGGAAACCTTCCTTCAGGCGCAAACCGACCAACGCAGCGAGAAACCCCGTTTGGAAAGTGCACGAACCGCCGCCCCCGAGGCTGGGCCGAAACCGCCTCGGGAGGGTGCGGCCGCACCAGGGTGTGTCTTGCGCGCACCCTACAGGCTCGGCCTGGCCGGGTCTCGGTGGGGTGTCGTCTTTCGCCACGAAAAGTTGTGGGCGGGCTGTGCTCGGCCCAGCATTTGATGTTTTGGGTCGATTTGCTCTTGGGCTTGGGTTTTGCAATAATGCGCTATCGGAAGGCGTACTTTGGTCGATTTTTCACTTGCTTTTATTATAAATCTGCAAAAATAAAATACAAGACACTACAAGTGGAATTTTATTAGTGGTAAATGCATATGAGTATAAAAAGGTTTAATTTTACTCCCTTTATGGTAGTAAGTTGACGGGGAAAAATATGTCGTTGGTTACCGTCAACAAGGTGCCAAAGATAACTGATTTTGGTCTATCAAGATTAGACAACATATCACAAACTAGGAGCTCAAAACGTCTTGTAACTCGTAAGCTTAAAATTTTCAGAAAACATTTTTTTATTCTGATTTGCACTATTGAACTTTTATTGACATAATCTGTCGAACCATTGGTTTTTCACGTAGAGGATACTGTGCTCCTGAGTACCTGTTTGGAGGCAAAATGTCTGCTAAATCGGATATATATAGTTTGGGTGTTATAATTCTAGAGCTGGTGACCGGAAGTAGGAAGGATCCAAACATTACTCAAGTAAGTTGCCTCAGTATCAATTAATATAATGCTTCAAACAACCATGGATGGGGGGGAAATGGAATCAAACCATTTCAATTTATTATTGTGGCAACATTTGGTTCTAGGAACTGTATAAGTTAGGGGTGTATTTAAATACAAAAAAATGTGTGGAAGTCAAGGCCGATGTGTAGTTTTAAAAACAATCGATAATTGAACAAAGAAACTCAAAGAGAGAAAATTCAAATAATTGATGTGAACCATATTTCTGGTTATACTTTTTGAAACACCAAGGTTGCGACGGTCTGGGTTAATTAGACCTGGTACCATTTGTATATTAAACGTAAAGCACATTCGTGATTTTCTATTTTTTAATATTTAAACTGAAAAATCAAGCACTCAATGCTAACCATAGGGAGTTTCTCTCGAGTAACTGAAAATATAAGCATTTCACTTTGTTCAAAATTGTTAACCATATTTGTTTGGTTACTTGACCAACAATTTCTTGAAATAATAATACAGGGTTCCCATATTATATTACTAATATTGTTTTGATTAAAATGAAAGAGGAAATTATTTATGCTGTATGACTTGATGCCACATAAATGACATTTTTTTTGAGTGAAACAGGAGGGGTTGTCGCCTACTGGAATTTTATTAAAATAAGTGTGCAACGTTTTTACAGAGAAACCTCATCAAACAAAGAAAGAAAAAAATACCAAATAAATTACACATGGACTTCTAGGCATTGGAAAATAAAAGGTTGTTAGCTTGCTTTTGCTCAGAGGATAACCAATAATAAAGTCTTATCAGAATGACAAAACAAAATACTCCTACTGATTTCAAATGGACTGGACTAAGGACCTCGTTGGTTCAGAAATTCTAAATCACATTTATCCATGAATTATTGCAGGTACATAAAAAAATGGAAGCATAGATGGAATAAGACAGCAAAGGATGCAAAACTAGGGTACAATCAAGTGGCTACATGCCTCGTTTTGGTGGGAAGATGCATGCAGATAGACCCAAGAGATAGGCCAAATATATCGGATATAATTAGTTATCTCAATCAAATGGACAGTTCCTACGCTGAAACAAGCGATGGCACCGAATGCCTGCAATTGAGGACATGCTGGGAATTGTGCCACTCGAAATTCATCTACCATTCGAGCTTAACAAGAAGATATCATGCTCTGTTGAGCTGAACAATGATACGGATGATCACTTTGCCTTCAGAATCTCGACCACCAGCCTGCGTCCGTATTGCATAGAGGCAAACGAAGGTACTGTTCCACCACGGTCCAAGTGCAGTGTTACCATATCGTTGCAGGCACTATACAAGGTACTCCCGGATCATCGGTGCAGGGACGAGTTCTGCGTCGAAAGCACTAGGGTTGATGGGAGTCCTCTAGCTACGAATATAGGTAGAGACATCTTCAATGAAGAGCCAGGTAAAGTGATCGATACGGTGAATTTCAGTGTTGTTCTTACCGAGGCATCGTCTCCATCTTCAATGAGGAAGATTGAAGCACACAAAAAGGGATCAGTACGAGTAACATCTGAGACAGGAAGGCTGCAAGCGGGTCAACCATGCATAGGTTTAATTTTATGCACCATGCTGTGCCATAGTCTAACCCACTTGCATCCCAATGCCTAAAGCGAATTATACAGTTTAGACAATTATATACCTTAAAGTACTGTATCTTATGCACATAAAACATTTGACAAATTTCTTTGGACATGTCATGTGAAGTGTTCCCGAAAACATCAGTTGCCATTGGCAGTGATGGAGGTATGGGATTTTTTTAATCATGTTGTAGCACATTTTTTCATTAAGAGGAGATGGCAGAAATATGATGTATGTATTGAAGTTATAAAACTATGAAGTGTTCATCGCCATGACGCTGGAGAAAATATCAGTTCTTCTTGAAAATTTGTTCCAATAAAACAACAGTAATTCAGTATTAAAAAGGAATTAAAGATTAGTGTTCGAATCATTAACCAATTATACTGGAAGACACAGATAAATAGACTAGATTGATATCACCAAGAGTGACATTCAAAAGAACAAAAGGATCATCAGTACTCATACACTTGACTCCTGCTAGTCTCCAATTAAGCAGGGCGTATACACAAATGTTCTTCAATGGGATGACCGCTGTTGTCTCCTTGGTTTACTGTTCCTAAATATTGAACCTTTGGGCTATTCAGATGAAAAGCCACCGCGCTATCGATAGAACACAAGAAGACAGCCTCCTTTGTAGGGATGACATTGCAGTGGTCCACGATTTCGTGCCAACCGCCGTGGCATTCTAGCTCGATGAAATCAAACTTGCCGTCGAACCTGCAATAAAACTTGGCGACGTCGACGTCGGACGGGACAAGAACTGAGGCCGCGCACCGAATGCGGGAGGAGGCGTCGCAACCAGAGCAGCAGGCAGCAGCTGGCGCTCGTCGATGAGATCCCACCACGCCCTGCAGACACCACGCGACGCCGCGAGGCTGCGTGCCGGGGAGACGGCCGAGGATGACAGCGAGCAAATCGTCGGGTAGAGCCGCTGCCACCGTCACGGTCTCCATGGATGAGGATTGCGTGCAACAGATCGTCCGAAAATCCTGGGGGCAAATAAATGAAGTAACGATATGCTACATATATGTTACGTCAGGCTTTTTGTTGTAAAAACGTGACTACATCTTCTCTATAGATGGCCAATGGGCCAGGCCCCGCTGGACCAGCACGGGCATGGACCGAAAAACCACGGCATTAGCACGGCCTAGGCACGCGCCGTGGGTAACCACAAGACGCATCGTATTGCTTTATGCCGCCGCGCCGCCGCCGCCGCTGAACATGCCCTTGTCGAACACCCAGTTCTCGATCATCTCCTGCGCTGCCCGCCCCTGCTCCGCCGGCACAAAGTGCCCGGCCGCGTACACCGCGACGTGCACGAGGGCGCCATGCTTCTGCACGTACACGGCGAGTCTCCCTTCATGCTGTCCGGGCCGCCGGCGCTTTTTTGCCACCACACGGCGGGGGGCGTCCTGGAACGCGGCGAGCCCGTCCCAGTCGAGCTCCCGCAGCCACGCCTCCACGGACACCACCCCGACCTGCGGCGCCACGGATTCCTTCTTACAGGAGCACGCGTGGTCGACGACGGCCCACGCAGCAGCGCCTCCACCTCCCTCTTGGCGCTCTTCATCACGTCGTCGTGCAGTGCGCCTCGACCGCCGGGCTGATGAGCTCCCCACGGCGCGTCGCCTCGGGCGCCAGGGCCGCCCTCACCTCCGGCGTTGTTCATGAACTCCGTGGCGCCCGGGGCGGTCCGATCCTCCAGCGTCGTGTCCACCGCCCATCGAAGAGCGACTGGAGCCCCGTGGCGTTACGTAGCCAGGACAGCATGCGCTGCCATGCACCCACCGCCTCGTGCCACTGCTCTGCGACGGCCAGCGTCGCCTCGCCTGCATGGCCTCGGCCTCGCGCCTACGCTTTGCGCCCGATGTGGCCCATGAAGTAGAGGACGCCGGCGTGCGTGGTCACCTGCGCCACGGGTGCACGGCCATTACCCGATGGCCACGCCGGCGCAGGTTGATCCGCTCCTGCTCGGGTAGCATGGGGTTGGTGGTCAGGATGAGCGCACCCGACCGTGGGGATGATCTTGCCGGCGTAGCTCTCGCCGGTGAGGAAGAGCTGGCGGCGCGTAAGGTGCCACCCTGCTGGGCGGAGAAGAAGGACTGAAGCGCAGCGACTACGTGCTCCGCGATGATGGGGTGGGGACGTGGGGATGGCGGAGGGTGACGGGCGCTGGGCTGTAGCCCGTGCCAGCGGGCTCTCGAGGAAGAGGAGCCCGAAACGGGCGGTTCCACGCGTAGGGGTTGGGCGACAAGGGAACGCGGACGCGGAGGAGGAGGAGGTGTTGGAGCCGCCGGACAAGGTGAAGACATGGTAGGTTCGGGTTGGTAACCTGGGTTACCTACCGCCTCGGTTTGTACTTCGTTTGAAACTTTGTTTTATGTTTCCTCTGCTTAATGAAAAACACGCCGAAGGGCGTGATCTCGAAAAAAAAGGATGATAGGCCGGGAGATAACTGAATATGTAGGCTGTGAGGTTGTCTGAAAAATCTTTGACAAAAGGAAACTTTTTTCCTTTAAAAATATTAGATTGACAAGAGAAAAATTGGATACGTGTTTTTGTCTATTGCATCGCGTGACTTTTGACTTTAGTCTGTATGAATTGTGGTGGCGTAGAGCTAACTTGTCAAGGATCAGTGTGTGTTCCAGTTATGCGCCGGTCCCTGCTGGGCGTTGTTCGTCGGTTCTATTCTATTTTAAATGGCATGGGTGGCCACGTGCCAGATCCTGGCCAGGAACGGGTCCTGGCCTGTTTGTACGCCAGGGGCGAGAAAACTGAGTGATAGATCAGTGAAGATGGTGCTTTGGGTTATCCATAAGGTACCAAAGGCTATAGGATGACGATGTATGATCCCGACTCAAAGAAGCTGCAAGTTAGTGGAGATGTCAACTTTGAAGAGAACAAAGGCTGCAGCTGGAGCAGAAGTTGTGACCGCCATCAAGACAGATATGAACTCTTCATCAGAGAATTTCAGTCTACTGTAGCCCAAGTAAAAACAGATGCTGAGCAAGGTAGTCCACAATCTGGGGCACCTAAGCCAGCATCGCCCCCATCTGCGCAGATGGTTCAGCACTCAACCCCACACATTCAGGTGATCTAGTACACTGCAGGGGCACTTCTGGAGTGGTATTTTACTTAGGTTCCAATATGGTGACTTGGACTTCATAGAAACAGAAGGTGGTGACCTTGTCTTCATGTGAAGCAGAATATGTTGCAGCAGCGGCAGGAGCTTGTCAAAGGGTATGGCTCAGTATGTTGGTGACTGACCTGATAGGCAATGAGGTTCAGAAGTTCGACCTCACTACGGGGAATCCGCTTCTTTGCCGAGTGCAAAGAAGTTTGCCGAGTGGCAAAAAGTGGGCACTCGGCAAAGAGCATCTTTGCCGAAAGTGTCAAACTGAGCACTCGACAAAGAGTACTTTGCCGAGTGCCCGGCCGTCGGCGATGTACCACACTCGGAAAAGAATACCTTTGCCGAGTGCGTAGCGCTTTGGCAAAAAAATTACACTCGGCAAAGGATAACAGAGCAAACGCCACGTTTCTCCGTGACCTTTGCCGAGTGTCCAACGTTAGACACTTTCGGCAAGCGAGGCACACTTTGCCGAGTGCCGCACGCATGTGCACTCGGCAAGCGGGTCTTTGCCGAGTGTCAAACTTGGCACTCGGCAAAATATCCTTTTTTTTTGTTTTTTTTGCCCCATTTTTTTTGTGTTGCCTTGGTACAGTAATTACATCTCAAGTGTGGAGATGCGGGTTTTTAGCCATCCGACGTCACAACTTGCTCGAAACTTTTTTCAAATTTTTTTCCACAGCCTCCCCATGATATGACAAGACACCACGCCAAGTTTCGTGATTTTTAAACTTCGTTTGGATTTTATAGAATTTAAAAACACCTTTCCCCGCATGTAACTCGTCATGTTCGACACATAAATGTTCTTAATTTCACGCGAGTCCTCGGATTGAGCCTAAACATACGCCAAACATCATGAATAACATTTTTGAATCGGCGCATTCCATTATTTCATGTAGCTGCAGTTCAAATTTGGAGTGGTCCAAAAATGCAAGGAAATAGAAATAATTCATGAAATATAGCAAAACAACTTCAAATTGTCCCAAATTCTCCACATGACATGTAACTACTGTACTAATGCCTCACAAAAAAAATATGGGACGAAAAAAAAAAAAAATTAATGGTTTTTGCCGAGTGCATTTGGTTAACACTCGGCAAAGACCATTTTTTTGCCGAGTGCCCGCACACCCGGCACTCGGCAAAGTTTGGGTTTTTAAAAAAAATAACGGGACCTTTGCCGAGTGCCGCATTTCGGGCACTCGGCAAAGCGCCTAATATCTGGGCCCGAGGACCCATTTCCTCATTCTTCCCCACGCGCCCGCCCGCCCGGCTGTATTCGGCGCCCGCCGCCGCCCGATTCCCTGCCTCGCCCGGCCCGGCCCCTCGGCGGATCCGCCCCACGCTGAGCCCCGGACCGGCTCAACGCCGGACCCTGTTCACGCCGCCCCGCCCTTCAGCGCCGCCCGTCCAGCGCCGCCCGCCCGTCCGCGCGGCCGCCCGCCCGTCCGCCAGCGCCGCCTCGCCGGGGACCGCGGCCGCCCGTGCAAGCCGGATCCGGCCCGCGCCGCCCGCGGCCGCCGGGCCGCAGGCAATGCCGCCGCCCTCGGCCGCCCGCCCCTCTCAGCCCGCTGTCCCATTCTGGCAGTGGGGAGGGAAGGGAAGGGAAGAAGAGGAAGAGGGAGGAAGGGAAGGGAAGAAGAGGAAGGGAAGGGAAGAAGAAGAAGAGGGAGGAAGGGAAGGGGAAGAAGAAGAGGAAGGAGAGGAGGAAGGGAAGAAGAGGAAGGAGGGAAGAAGAGGAAGGAGAGGAGGAAGAAGAGGAAGCGTAGGAGGAAGAAGAAAGCGCCCCTCGGACCGGTCGTCGTTTCTTCGTGGTGCCGCGGGGTGATCCACGCCGGCGGCCGCCGACCGCTGTTTTGCCGCGCCCGCGGCCAAGGTAAGCCCTATCCTTCTAGTAGTGGTTAGTACGTAGTAGATGTTAGTAGTGGTTAGTAGTGGTTAAGTAGTAGTGTTAGTTGTAGGGTTAGTAATAGTAGTAGTGGTTTAGGAGTAGTGCTATTGGTGCTTGGTTAGTAGTTATTGGTCTAGTAGATGGTTTCTCAGAAGTAAAGTAAATGGCTCTTGTTGATATATTGGTGCTTGGTGGCCGTCGTGCCTATATTCGGTATATGTATGTGGATGTGGCCTTCGTGCCATGTTTACGGGTTTTGGGAACCTCCCCGTATAGGGGAGGTGCTGCCGAAAATTTTGAGTCGTCACTAAATATTTTTGCCCTTGTTTTGTAGGAGGACTGTGGGAGGGACTCGGCGACCCGTGCCGTCCTCGTAACGCTACGGGTCTTGCTGCAACGTGTCTCCACCGACCCCCGTAGGTATGAATCACCTCCGTCCGTCCTTGTAATTGTCTTACATAGCGCGACCCGGTTAAGGCGTCTCTCCCGTCCGAAAGAGATAGGCGTTGGTATGCGCATCTCAGGCATATCTGCGGCCGTATCATTCCGGATTGTCCACGTTTTTGGACAGCCCGTGGATGCGTAGATGGGTTAGCATCCATGCTCGGCTCCTCCCAGAGGCGGATTTTGAAGCACCTACCCGTTGTTCTTCGGATACACACTCTCCTGCCAGGGGCGTGTCGGGAGAACGGGGAGGTGTCGCCGAAATTCGGCTTCGAACGGGACCCGAGCATGGATGCTAACCTTGTCTACGCATCCTCGGTGGGATTAGGACCTATCCCTCACCTATTAGATGGTAGGAACGCCGTGTAGATGCAATTCTTTGGTTATGTGGCTCGGCCGACATGGGCGTATGACGAGAGGATGGATAACCGTCGGTGGATGTACACGGGGCCGCAAGTAAGAGCCTTGAATGGGTTAGGGGGACCGATGCTTTCTGGAGCATGCATTTGGCCCATTTTGCTAAAGGGTCTATTCGGATGCCGCGGTCCCCGCGGCAAATGTAAGAACAAGAAAAAGCAACGAAAGGTTGAAATGGGCAAACATATTTACAACAACGGATTTGTCCCAAACTATAGCCGCTGGATCTTCCACGGTGAAGTCGATCGTATTAGAGAGGACGTGGTGAGGCCCCTCCCCTCGAGGAGTATGATGCATAGGGATGGCGCACATGATGGCGGACTTTCACGATGCATGGTTCAATGGAGGATTGGAGGAGGAACCCGAGGAAACCGCAAAGGCGTTCTATGAGATGATGGAGGCGCACAGCAGCCCCTTCATGAGAAGACAATGGTTACGAAGTTGGATGCCATTTCACGCCTTTATAGCGTTGAAATCGCAATTGAGCATTAGTCGAGATGGCTTCGACACCCTCGTTGTCGATTATTGGCAAACCTGCTTCTGCAGGGTCACGTTACGTCGAAGAACACGCACGAGTCACGAGAGACTCCTTCGTGGACTCAAGATGCCGTATGAGTTGTACCATGCTTGTCCAAAGGGGTGCGGCCCTATTTGGGGAGACCTCAAGGAAGCAACGACCGGCCCAAAGTGCAAAAGCCTCTAGGTTTGTGGAGGTAGAATATAGTGATGGCAGGAAGAAATAGTCCAAGATCCCCGAGATGGTCCTACGACACCTTCCTTTCGCACCCGAGGCTCCAACGGCCGTACATATGACAGAGGAGTCCGCTGAAAACAAATGACATGGCACAAGAAGGGCAAAAGATACTGATCCCCGAGAAGTTGGTACACCCATCGGATGGTGATGCATGGAAGCACGCCGATAATATGCATCCTGAAAAAGCTATGGAGGCTCGAAATGTACGCCAGAAGCGTTCACAACAGATGGGTTCAACCCGCACGGAATGTTGGCGGCCCCGTACACTTGTTGGCCCGTGTTCGTGATCCCTCTCAATCTTCCCCCGGTGTCATGTTTGAGCTCAAGCACTGTTCTTGACGCCGATAATACCCGGGCACCCGGGCAACAATATGGGTGTGTTCATGCAGCCGGTGTGGGATGAATTGCAAGATGCTTGGCAAAATGGGGTACCGGACGCATTTTAATCGAGCTACAAAGACGAACTTCACAATGCATGTGTGGTACTTGTATTCAATGCATGACTTCTCGGCTTATGGCATATTCGGGCGTGGTGTGTTCATGGGAAGTTCCCTTGCCCAACATGCAAGCGGTTTTGTGATGTTCACCTGGTTGTAGAAGGGTGGCAAGTTTTCTTCATTTGACAAACATCATCAATTCTGCCCGAGAACCATGAATTCGGACTAGACAAAGAGCACTTCACGAAAGGTGTTGAAGTCACCTACCCCATCCCAAAGTTTATGACCGGTCAAGAGGTCCTTGCCGAGCTATCGGGTCTCAAAATCGATGAAAAGAAAGGTGGTTTTGTTGGATATGGTACCACACACATGTGGACTTATATATCGGGCTTGACTAATCTCCCCTACTACAAGGATCTTCTTCTTCCACACAACATCGATGTAATGCAATAGAAAAAGAATATCTCGAGGCACTCTTCGCAACAACCATGGACCTTAAGAAGTCAAAGGACAACGTTAAGGCTAGACTTGACATAGAGATCTGTGGCGATAGACCAAAGCTAGTGATAGAGACCCCTAGCCCCGGGAGGAGATGGAAAAAGGGCCCTACCGACTACATCATCAAAAAAGGGCCGATAGGAAGGAAGTGCTACTGATGGATGAAGACGTTATCGTTTCCACGATGGGTATGCGGCGAACCCGAGTAGGGGAGTGAACTTGCAGACTATGAAAGTCTTAGGGATGAAGAGTCATGACTTCCACATATGGATTGAGCGGATCCTTCTGCGATGACTCGGGGATACCTCCCGAGAGCGGTGGCTTGTGGCCCCTAGCGAGTTGAGCTTTTTTCTTCCGCATGACTTTGTGTTAAGGAGTTATCTCGGGATGCGATTGCCGATCCGAGCGCGTGTCGCACCTGTGTTGATCCGCAAGTTGGAGATGATATTTCCACGGCTTCTTCCCCTGCCGATGCAACACCTGATTTTGCACCTTGAGGCGGTTGGGGGGGGCCCGTGCGATTCCCGTTGGTGCTATCCAATCGAGAGGGCTCTCAAGGTACCGGAGAAAATGCGGGAATAAAGCCAGAATTGAGCCTTCCGTGGCGAGAGGCATACATTCTAGAGGAGGTGTTGACCTTCACACGGGCGTACTATCTTGAGAAACTTCCCGGCGTCCACAATCCTACCCCTCGTTAACGCCGACGGAGAGTTCATCAAACCTCGGCCTTTTCGGAGGGCAAGTCGGAAGAGGAAGCGCAGCTACCCACAAGCACTTGTCCTTTGATGAGTGGCGCACTATCATGCTCTATGTGTTGTTGAACCTTGACAAACTGCTCCTTATCGGCCAGTAAGTTCTCAATGAGCTTGTTCCATACGCCGTCACTATCCTCCACCTATCGATCCGACCCACTTGCCTTGTGTTTTTCGGGGAATTTATTGGTCAACACCGGAGAGGAATGGGGCTCCTACCTTGCAACAAGAAGACAATCTTCTAAAAAATGGGCAGCCCGATTTTATTTCCCGGTTACGCTCAAAGGTACCATCCAACTAACCTCGTTCCAACTTTGATATTCCACTTTGGTCCTAGTAACATATAATGTAACGATCTACGTGGCCTCACCTTGCGTGCCCGCACAAATCTTGAAATGTGCGAAGATTTAAAAACAGGTGGGCAATGGCTTCCCCATAGGGTCAACTCGTTCACCGTTTATGATGTGAATGGCTATCGCCGCACGAGAAGCTACGAGGAGAGTCGGCCCAACCGCAAAACAACGTGCACCGAGTTCGTGACGCCCGGCTTGGATAAGAAGGACTATTACGGCATAGTCGAAGAAATATATGAGCTCAACTTCGGGGGTCCTAAAGAGCTCAAGCTAGTGGTATTCAAATGCCATTGGTTCGATCCCGATGACACTAAAGTAGACCCTACGATTGGGCAAGTCAAAATTCGACAGATTCCGTGATATGGAGGAGAGGATGTCTATATTGTGGCTAATATACACGCCACACAAGTTTATTACCTCCCATGGGCGTGCCAAAAACATGAGGACCTTGCGGGTTGGTACCTTGTGCGGCCGGTATCGCCGCCTGCGGTAAAAGCCCTGTTCGAACGATGATGATTACAACCTTGACCCAAACACCGAAGAGTTCTATCAACTTCGAGGGGCTAGAAGGACGTTTAGAGATAGACATTCTTTTCGCCGATGGGCATGGAAGTAGACAACGCCATCGATGAGGGACGAGGGTGATGATGTGCGGGATGCTAAGGACTTGCAAATTCTTGAACGATGGAGGATGGTGCGCGAGAAAGGAGTTGTGGAGGGCGACATGCACATGCCGAGGCGTCATATGATGAT
This sequence comes from Hyparrhenia diplandra, assembly GCA_015847255.1. Lineage (NCBI taxonomy): Eukaryota > Viridiplantae > Streptophyta > Magnoliopsida > Poales > Poaceae > Hyparrhenia > Hyparrhenia diplandra. Next base: position 309,261 of record JADLZK010008372.1, read on the forward strand.
GAGGATGGTGACATTGATGATTACAATAGTGATAGTGATAGTGATGACTACATGCGGTAAACCTTTAGGCAATCGGGGAGATAATTTCTAAATCATGTAATACTATTTTGTTATTATTGTTACCTTTCAATTATGTTTCGTTCATTTTGCGGTACTAATTGGTTTTACTCTTTGTCTTTGCGGGGACTCAACAAAATGCCGGTAGCAAGGCCGTCGGTGAGGGTCCGGTTCGGTCACGCCAGGCCCCCACCCTCTCCCCACGCCCGGCGAGGGAGGGAGGCCGGCGAGGGAGGAGGCGACCGAGCAGCACTGACGATGGAGACGTCGGCGTGGGCCGACGTCGCCGATCCACGAGGAGGCTTGACTTTGTGTCGGGCGGTCGGAACGTCGTCCGGGCCCGGGGGGCATCGTCGAACCCCACACCTCTTGATTTCGGACTCCGGTGTCGAAGAGACACCTGTCAGGCGATCTTCCTCGAGGTGCCAACAAGGTCTACCAGCGGGTCCTGCGTCCCTCCCACGAGGGGATGATCCCTTCTTGCCCGCCCGGTGATTCGACACTGCCGTGGACTGATATCGCGGTGACCAGCATCGCGATGTCGGCAGGCTGGTGCATTCTCCGAATGGCCTAGCTCTAGAGAGACAATGACACAATGTTTATCTTTGGTTCGGGCGAAATCAAGCTCCCTAATCCAAGTGATCACTATCCGAGCTCAAATTCTCATACAGGGGCTCGGACAAGCAAGGCAGGGGAGGGAGGAGGCTCCCAAGTCTCTGTGATTGAGGCTAGTGCCAATATGAGAGTGAGCGAGGGTGTTGGTTTGTGAAAATTTGGATGTGTCTCGGCCCCGGCACCGAGACCTACCTCCCTTTATAGTGGCAGGCGGGGGGTAGGTACACCCAGCTCCTCCCCGGGTTGGGGGTTTAAAGGAGGCGTAGACTTCTGAACCGGGTGCAAGAGCGCCCCCGGCTCTCGGATGAGCTTTTTGGGCGCTGCGTAGGCTCCCCGAGCTCGAGGATGTTTGAGATGCTTGAAATTAGTCGCCGCCGCACGCTGAATTGGGTCTAGGGCGATGGAGGCGTCGCCACGTCTTTAATCGTAGTTGGAAGCCGTCTCTTCCGGTATGGGAGGGACGGCCATGCATTGACAGCCGAGATGCGCTCGATGTACCCGTTGGGGCTATGTAGTAGAGTTGTTGGATGCGGCCCGGGCACGGCGGGAGCTCTCGGGACGAGCTCTTTGGTCGGGCAGAGTCTTCTCGAGCTCTTTTGCGGCCTTGGATGCTGAAATTGGTCGCCGCCGTATGCGCGAATCGAGGTTTGGGGGTGGTCGCCGCGTCATTCCCTAATCGTGGTAGGAATCGATCCTCGCTTCGACACGGGCGCGGCCATACCATGGATGAGGCACGCATTACCGCCGATCGCATTCTTGAGGGTGCCGTGGGTATTTGTTGGAGTCGATGGGGTATGGCGGCATGATGGGAGAAGATCTCTCCACAATCCTTTATGGCCAAGCGTGGCTTTCACCGATTAGCTTGTCGAAAGTGGTTGGCCAACTCCGCACAGGGCTTGCCAAGGCGAAGATAGATGAGCTCTTCCGTGCGTCGCAGGTTGGATTGAGCTCGAGCTCGGCCGAGTAGGCGGAAAGAGTGTCCTCGCGAGTAAAGGTATTCATCACGCGGACAAGAGCTCACTGGGGGAGCTTCGCTCGGCGGAAATGCGCCCCTGGTTACGAGAGCTCATGTGGCGTCGGTGCAGCTTAGCGGCGAGCTACCGTTTGTGGGCGTGGAGCTCTTTTTGGAGCCGCCCGACTCCTTGAGTCTTGGCCAGTGGGCCCTCGGTGTGTTTGCTCGTTTAGCGTTGATTCGGGGAGCTCGTCTACGTGTCCCCGAATGCTCCGATCCCCCGGTAGCCGGCGTTTGGGAGAGAGGAGTCTCTCCCCGAATCTTTGTTTATGCGGTGGCTCTTGTTGCGGAGGTTCTCAAGTTGGGGAGTGTTTTGAATGTGGAGTGTGTGGCAGCTGAGTCTAACCCAAGAGGCTCGTGGTTGTGAGCTCTCGCTGAGGCTTTTTAGAATTATCGCGAGCTCATCGACCTCGTTGTCTTCGCATGATCGGAGGTGGCGAGCTTCGAACCCGATCTAGCCTCGTTGGTCGAGATCGAGCGCTCGGAGAGCCGCTGTCGGATGGTCGAGTGAGGTCCGAGTTCGTCCAACTCGCTTTGTATCGATCGGGCTAGTGGATCGACCTCGGGATTCCCGAGGGCTCGACTTTCGTGGTCCTCGAGCCCCAGGGGGTTGCACGAGGCGAGGTGCTTCCTCCTCGAGAGGCATGCCGGAGTCGTTCAGTAGCCCTCGCCTACCGGACGCCAGCGCAAGGAGAAGCCCCGCAGCCATTTCGAGAGCTCGGCGTGCGGCCGCCGATGCCGCTTCCGCAAGGTGCTCCTAGCTCTTATTGTTTCGTGGCGCAAAGGAGCTCTCGAGTCGAAGCTTGACCTTTGAACCTCGCGGGCGGTAGGCTCGTGCCACGAGCTCAGCGCCGAACTTCAGCGTTTGCTGACTTTGCGCCGAGCTCTCAACGTTTCACCCGTTATGTAAAGACCAGGGTCGCCTCGTCCCTAATCGGAGTTGGGAGCCGTTTTTCGGTGTGGGGGTCTCCCCATGCGGGTATGGAGGTGTGGTACAGAGCAAGTACCCGCAGGCTCTCAGAAGCGGAGTCTGTTGGAGTTGATGGGGGTACGACGGCATGATCGAATGACCCTTTTCCGCCTTCAGAACTCCGCATGGCTACAAGTGATTCGTCGAGGAGTGGTTGGTTGTGTCGGAGAGTTGGCGGCCAACTCTTGTACCCATGACTGGAGTCGAGCTCTTGGGATAGCTCGCTTGCGGGGGCTTTCGCCGTTGGGGGAGCTCGGGGACGGCCGGGAGGTCTGGGGGAGAGGTCTCGCGGAGAGCCTCGAGGAAGCTTCGTGGCGAGAACTCATCCAGAGTGGATCGAGGGGCCTATGTCGGGTGAGCTCTGTTGGTATTTGTTAACCCACAGAATATTATGATGGATAATCCGCAGTTTAACGGATACGGTGAGCACTTCACCCGAATAGGGCTTTAAATATCGAATCCACGAGGGGAGAAGGTGAGAGAGTATGTTGAGGTGTATAGCTAAATCCGAGTGGCTATAAAACTAGATTAAAAAGAGAGGTAAGGAGTTCTATTAGTAAGGTCTTGTTCTCACTTCAAGTAAATCATTTGCACATTGTTCTTAAGAGGGGTTGTTATGAAGAAACTCTTAATAAAGGAATCTACGCTAACAACGGGGGCTCCCTACGATTTCTATAAACGGGGGCAAACGTAACAAAGGACTCAATGGCATATTTACATCACCACCACGATCGGCCTTAACAAGTGTCTTCACCCCTATAGAAGGTATTCGTAATAAGCTAGTCAATCTAAGCACCACGCTTACATTAATCTAACAACTTCAATTCAAGAGCTCACTGGGAATCAAAGTAATCTTATCAAAGAAATACGAACCTTAAGAACAATAGAGACAATACCACTTACTCGAATGGAAGTCGAACAATCCACAAGATCTCGAGTTGCGCTCCAATGGCACCAACTCGAGGAAGAAGAAGATGGAGGCACCGACGGCTCCAGGGCCTTCCTTCAACTCCGCCTCAATGGCGCTCTAATTCTCTCAACTTGAAGCTCTACTCTCAACTCTAATCTAGGGCTTCTAGTTCTACATCTTGTCTAATCTTCTACTTCTAGTTCTTGAACTAGAGCTAAGGCCGTCGACTAGATTTTGGATCCGATCGATATGATGATGAGTTGATCTCGAGATTATTGAAGCGGGGGGCACGGGGGCTTGCTTATATAGTCAGGAGGAGGTGCGGGTGTTGGATTTAGATCCATCTCGTGCTTCTACCGACGCCCTCGGATCAAACCGACATTAAACGCCCCGGATTAGATTGCGTCTTAGAGGTTGGAGAAGCTTTCTCGAAGCGGGGCTTGCTTGGCCGAGGGGGGCAGGCGGCCGGCTGGATAATGGGCCGGCCGGCCCGGTGGTGGGTCCCACCTGGGTCCCTTGATGCGTCGTGGCCGGAGTCTTCTAGATGATGTTTTCTTGAGGGGGTTAAGTTTCGTTTCACGTCGGGTGTAATCAGAGCCTTCTAGACTTGTTTTGAGGAGTTGGATTGCGTTGCAATTAATTCCCCGTTTTTCTGTTAAGTCCCCGCAAATCACAACTTTACCAAAACTCATGGAAATCATTAGTATAAACCCCTAATAAGATTATCTATTTATATTTTAGTCCTTTTCCATGTTTAGTTGACAATTAAAAGTATACGTTAACATGTGTCAACAAACTCCCCCACACTTAGGCTTTTACTGCCCTCGATAAAAAGGATGGTCTAACTTTAATGTAACCCAGTAGAGACAAAGAATGGATCATAATTATACTCCATGGTCATACGCACTTTGGGATATCGAGCATGAAATGGTTAGAAACAGATCACCTTAAATTCTTAAACCAAGTCACTTGGAGAGATTTTGCATAAGTTTTGAAAAGAAAACATAGCTCTACTTACTCCTTTGTGATACTCTCAAGTCTCTCAAAATATATTATATCCTCTCAGTTCATTTATTATATCATATGTGGAGCTCAAGAACATGTAGCACACTTACCTTGTATTTATTCTGCTGAGTCAACTCCGTGGATCCATGGAGATAGATGTCATAAGTCATAGATCAAGATGTGCATGTGAGTCAAGATTATTATTATCTTTGCTCTCTCGTAGTTGAAAATCGTCTATCTCCCTTTTTGGAACATTTATATTTATTTATTTATTTTCCAAGCGAGGTAACCCGGCTATTTAGTGGAGAGGTGGGTTCTACTCACCCTGGGACACTTGTCCATTTTTACTCTCTCAATTATTAGAGAAGTGGGCCCTACTCACCCTCGGACACTTGTCCATTATTCTTCTCTTCATTTTTGCCTTTTCTTTTCTTAGAGAGGGGGGTTCTTGACCAGTAGAACACTTGCTCATTTTCTCCTCTCTCTCACTTTTCTCTCTCCACTCTTAGAATTTTGAACATTTGGCTTTTTCATAGGCTGTACCTTTTTCAACAATTAAAATTATGGGAGATAGAGATTAAAACTTTTTAGAGCATGGATACTTTAGTGAAAGCGGTGTATGTGATCTTGATCTTAGACTTTAGACAAATTTCAACATGGGTCGTGGTTTTGACAAAGCTCAATACAAAGAAAGCAACAATTAATTAGATATATCTTTAATGATTGCTACGGCTCTATTAGGATGTATCATTGATCACAAAGGAGAAGCATAACTAATGATTTTAATATTTTGAAATAAATAACTCTCCAAAGACAAGATAAAAGAAAGAGGATCTCATTATTCTAACTTTATTATTTTCTCATGTTTTAAGCAATTAAAGCATCCCAATAAGTGACATGGTATATGTAGGAATTTAATCATGCAAACTTTGTTCATGGGTTAACAAGACATCTTTTTCATATAGGAAAACATACCATAACGAAAAAGACTTATTTTAATTCAGAGCGGAAAGTAATTTGTGAAAATTGAAAGGTTTTAGGAAGCAAACCGAGCGGTGGGCGAAACTGGGCCCGAGTGGGGCCGAGGGCAAAGGGCGGTCGGCCTAATAAGTGGGCGGTCGGCTGCCCTTGGGCCGTGTCGGGTCGCGGTTCGTAAAGGCGAAGTCGATGGTTCCGTCTTGGTTAGAAATTTCTTGATTTTTGTCGCGAAAAATTCTGTTTGGTCAGCCGAGGATCTCCCCCACACTTATTTTTCTGTTATCTTGCATACAAAGCATGGTGGAGACAAAAAACATATCGTAAATATATGGAGAATAATTGACTCAACTTGTGGATGACTTCCATAAGAGCACCTAATATTTAATAGTAAACTAATTTTGACTAAACCCGAACTAAACAAATTAATCGAACTAACTTTAAGACTTAAACGCTAAGACTTATTAACTCTAATCAATGCAAACATATATAATAACTAGCTAATAATTTAAAAGATAGTGATACCTATCGTGATAAGCTGGGGGTGCTCTCCCCAAACTTGGATCTTGAAGTAGTCCTTTCGTTCGTCCTTGGAACTTGTTCGCTGCTTGGTTCTCCTTAAATGTTCTCCCTACAAACATTAATTCATATACCGAAGAAACAAATTCATATTGTGAGCCTTCATGTGCTCACGTATTTTTTGGATTTTTTTAGAAAAGCGTGTGTACCTTCATGTGCCCACATATTTTTGATAATTTTTTCTATGCAAAAGGATGATGATGCAAAAACATATGGATGCAAAATTTTTTGTATTTTTTATTTTTATGCCACCACAAAGAAGGAGTGCTTACATGGGACTTTAAGAAACTGATGTAAATGCAGCAAACATATTTTTATGATTTTTATGCGAGGTGTAGGAAAGTAAATATGCTAAAGGAAATATGTTAATTTAAATATGCCGTGCGAGAAAAATAAATATCGTGAGATAAATACCGAGTTACCTCTCGGCGAGAGTTTTGAGTACTTACTCCCATGGCGTGCGTCATCGATGGCACCTCGTCGAATGTCGGTATGCGAAATAGTGCCTTCATTATCTCGGCGAGTGGCGTAGATGAGGTGGCCGATGATGGAGATGGTGTTTGTTCGGTTGATGGCGGGTAGTGGTAGGTTTTTCAGAAGGTGTACTCTTGGCGTCCTCTTAAGTAGGTGATGCTTCTTTCTTTTTTCATGTCGCTTCCTCGGAGGAGACCTTTCTTGGAGTGGCGAGTCTTTGAGTGTTTGGTTGGTCGGGGCGGCGAACTTCTTTAATCTTTCTTAATGTCTTCCTTGTTCGTCAACCCCCGTTCCAAGCGGTCTTATGATTTTTAGCGGCGTCTCAGCGTCTTGTTTTTCTTGGGTCTTGTGGTGAGGTAGGCAATAGTGGTGGTGTAAGGCCCTCTTGATGGAGTATGGGGATGAATGACCTATTACTCTTGTCAAGTGGTCTACACCTCCGATCATGTCGTGCTAACTCACTTTGATCTTCCTTGGTCACTCCTCAAGTGCATCATCGATCTTAATAGCCACTTGGTGATGGCGTTGCCCATGTTCTTGATAGTTTGCTTGAAGGAAGATTGGATGGTGGCGGTGGCGGCGTCTTGTTTAGTGTGCATATTTGTAGGTCGGGGACTTCCACTTGTAGGAATTGGGAAGTAAGACTTCTCCTCTTATTGTGCAAAGTGAGTCACCTTGCAAAGACAAGGTAGAGATCAAGTGCACGGGCTGGCTCGGTGGGAAAACACCAACGGAACCAAAATTTTATTTACTTCTACTCTAACCTTGTGGGCACATTGAACAAGATAAAGATAATGTAAAAAGTTCTTTTTTATGACAAGGGTGGTAAGATCGGAAGATAAATCTAGCATGTGAATATTTTTAGCAAAATAATGAGCCGAACAAGAAAGTGATGCTAGAAACAGTTTTAAAAAACTAACATGTTGTGTTAACAAGATTGAATCATGTGAAACTATAATTCTTAGCATGTTTTGACTTTTCATTTATGAGGATGCCATAGTAAAAAGGGAAATCTTAATGACTACTTACCTCAAGGTGTTACCTTTATTATTGGAGTATGATGGCTATTACACCTTGTGGTGGTCCTTCTCTTCTTCTTCTTGGCTCATCGGGAATTCTTTTATCCATAAGTCATGTCTCACATGTCTTGCTCCATCTCTAGTGAGTTCATCTCGACCTCCCCAAACTTGTTTTGAGTTTATTATTTTTCTGTGAGGGGTTAGTCCAACAAAAGTATACCAAAGCATCTACTATAGTTTACTATGGTTCAAAAGTCAACCTAGACACCACGTCTAATTTGATTTAGGAAGGCGTTCTAACCTAAGCACCATGCTTAATTTAAAAAGCCTTTAGAAGAAAGATCACCACACCTTATGGTTTCGGGAATCAAACTAAACACCATGTTTAACTTTCGAACCATGAAAACAATTTAAACTAAGCACCGCTTAATCTAAAAGGTGTATGAAAATACTTCAAAACCTAAGCATACTATAGCAAACAACGGTAGCATGAAAGTTTTACGAGAGATTTATTCAAAAAGAGATGATAGAGCATGATGAGTGTTTAACAGTCGAGCATGCATAAAGGTAAAGATAACCAAGCTAGTGTAGCAACCACGACAATAAATGTTTCTATGTATGTAATTCAATGTTATTTAAGTAATGACCGGTTGGACATACCTTGTATTGTCATCCTTCGTTCTTCTTTACTCCAAACACGGCATGGTTAGTGACAAGAATACCGAAGGAAAATCATATGCTCATAAAGTAGGGGTATATAGTGATATATAAGTCTTTATAGTATTTCCCCTAGAGTGCTTGTTTTTAGGACAAAAGCTCGTCCTTGGGAAACTTTCAAATTATGAATCAAGATGATGAAATGGTTTCCCTTATATTGCCCGATCTCAAAATTTCAAGCCGTTGGAATATTCATCGACAACCACCCTTTCTAAATTTTTTAAGAAAGAGAGTATGAGGGGGGATGGAGATCTCATGTGCGGCAAGAATTGAGATGGCAATCAATTTAGGAGTTTTCAAATGAGCATGGACTAGGTGGAAAAAGTTCCATTTATGAAGTAGTCTTTATGCTCATTGATGTTCTCCGAGAAAATGCGCTCCTTTTGGTCTTCCTTAGATCGTTCATAATATTTTTAGGATCGTGAGGAGACGCAGGAAAAGGGTACAAGAGGATTCATTGGGCTCAAGGATGTGGTTAAAGATGGGTTCGAAAAAGAATTATCTAATTTGAACATAAAGAGAGAGACGGGAGTGGCTTCGTGATGGCTTTGCTCTCTTCCTATGGCATGATTAGATATGCCATCCTTGAGGTTCCCTCAATGTCCTTAGCGTAGCAATAAAAGGTGCTTTCTAAGAGATTATCTTAAAAGAGGTTTGGATTGTATATGGTCTCTTGTGAAGTTTGGAAGTTCGTGAAACTCATCATCTAAAGAAATATCCAAGGGTTGAATTTCTTCTCCCCTTAAAGGTTTTAAGCGCATTGATGGTTTGGGGTTGATAGCTAAGTCTTGGGATTGGAGTGATGGTGATATAGCTATCGAGAACTTCTATATATTTTTTTTTTGGAGGATGATTCTTCTTCCTTTGGGTGGTCATAAAGAATGCTAGTATATGGGTTTCACCCGCCGAGTTTGTCAAAGCAAACCTTGCTTAAAAAGGGAAAGAAAAGGTTCCTCCAAAACTGCATGATGATCATGCTAACAACACTTTCATGATGTCGGGCAAAGACTCCTACCATAGAAGATATGATCCCCGCTTCTCACTCCCGAGAAGTATTGCTTCATGATCATTTTGATCAACCGTAGGCGTAGCTAATGGCCGATGTAAGGATGAGATCTAAGGATTCTAGTGGCCGAGCTTCCGCTTAAGGGTGCAAAATATAAGATAGGTAAATATGGAATCAATTGATCCCACGAAGATAGAAAAAGATGAGAAGATAGAATAAAAAAAAAAAGATAAAAGTATGGTACAAGATTTAGCTATAGTTTTTCAACGTGGTCTCAAACCGTTCTCAGAAGCGGCGCCGAGAAATGCTTGTTGGTATTTGTTAACCTACGGGAATATTATGATGGATAATCCAGTTTAACGGATCTGCAGGTGAGCACTTCACCCGGGAATAGGGCTTTAAATATCGAATCCTGAGGGGAGAAGGTGAGAGAGTATGTTGAGGTGTATAGCTAAATCGAGTGGCTATAAAACTAGATTAAAAAGAGAGGTAAGGAGTTCTATTAGTAAGGTCTTGTTCTCACTTCAAGTAAATCATTTGCACATTGTTCTTAAGAGGGGTTGTTATGAAGAAACTCTTAATAAAGGGAATCTACGCTAACAACATGAGGGGCTCCTACGATTTCTATAAAGCGGGGCAGGCGTAACAAAGGACTCAATGGCGCTGTCACCACCACGATCGGCCTTAACAAGTGTCTTCACCCGGCCTATAGAAGGTATTCGTAATAAGCTAGTCAATCTAAGCACCACGCTTACATTAATCTAACAACTTCAATTCAAGAGCTACAGGAATCAAAAGTAATCTTATCAAAGAAATACGAACCTTTAAGAACAATAGAGACAATACCACTTACTCGAATAGAAGTCGAACAATCCACAAGATCTCGAGTTGCGCCCAATGGCACCAACTCCCGGAGGAAGAAGAAGATGGAGGCACCGACAGCTCGGGCCTTCCTTCAACTCCGCCTCAACCGCGCTCTAATTCTCTCAACTTGAAGCTCTACTCTCAACTCTAATCTAGGGCTTCTAGTTCTACATCTTGTCTAATCTTCTACTTCTAGTTCTTGAACTAGAGCTAAGGCCGTCGACTAGAGCTGGATCGATCGATATGATGATGAGTTGATGCGAGATTATTGAAGCGGGGGCACAGGGGGCTTGCTTATATAGTCAGGAGGAGGTGCAGTGTTGGATTTAGATCCATCTCGTGCTTCTACCGACGCCCTCGGATCAAACCGGCATTAAACGACCGGATTAGATTGCGTCTTAGAGGCGGTTGGAGAAGCTTCGAAGGCGGGGCTTGCTTGGCCAGGGGCAGGCCGGCGGCTGGATAATGGGCGACCGGCCGAGGTGGGTCCCACCACGGGTCCCAGCGAAAGCGTCGTGGCTTCCGGAGTCTTCTAGATGATGTTTTCTTCGGGGTTAAGTTTCGGAGTTTCACGTCGGGTGTAATCCGGAGCCTTCTAGACTTGTTTAGGAGTTGGATTGCGTTCACGAATTCCGCCGTTTTCTGTTAAGTCCACTGCAAATCACAACTTTACCAAAACTCATGGAAATCATTAGTATAAACCCCTAATAAGATTATCTATTTATATTTTAGTCCTTTTCCATGTTTAGTTGACAATTAAAAGTATACGTTAACATGTGTCAACAAGCTCTTCGGAGGAGCTCACGTGGGCCTGTTCCGTAGGGGGAGCTCATCGTTAGGGACTCTTTGCGGTTCGAGGTCACCTTTGGGGTCGTTGGTTCGTGAGCTTGGGTATGATCGTCCCAAACATCGATCCCTCCCCTCGGCGCTTTCTCTAGCGAGCAGCCGACCTCGTGGTCATCGTGAGGGGAGCCCGCGTGGGGTCGTTTCATTCGCATGACCGGTTTCTCAAAATGCGGGCGTCGCGGGCGCTCCGTCACGTCGATGGTTGTCGCGGGCGCTCGTGCACCCTTGCAATTGGTCGCAATTACGGCGGGTTTTCGCGCGTCGTCACCATTGGTGGCAGTTCCTAAGTAGATGTCGTGCGTCGTGGGTGGAGATCGTGGGGAACCCGGGCGCCTCCCACGTGTGGGAGGCGAGCCATCGTCGTCCGCTATAAATTCGAGGACCGGGTCGGAGGAGGTGGCGTCTTCTTCTTCCTCCTGCGTCCTTCTTCTCTTCTCTGAGCCCTCTTTGCCTTAGAGATGGAGGGTGAGGATCTTCATCACTGTGGAGGCACAGGGGAGGGGACGCCGTCATCGCAGGAGGCGGGCCGAATTCTCCCAGCCGTAACTGCGTCGCCGGCGATCCCTGCACCGCTCGCCATGCCTCCCTCCCGGCCGACGCCTCCTCCCCTCCGCCCTGGGGAGGTGGCGATTGCCGCGACTCGCCTGATCTTGGGCTGCGCCGAGGTCAGGGGCGCAGGGCTGGGCGCTCATCGACAACTGGAAGCGAGAGCTTCCGCGATGCGGCGCATCCCGATGTGAGAACGCCGACCGTTCACGGCGGTGAGCATCCATCTTCTGGTCCAACCTTCGAGTCGGCACTCGTTGCCGACCTTCTTGTGCTTTCTTCGCGGCTCGCCTCGGAAGAGGCGTGGATCATCCGCGGAGCCGGCTCCGTGGTTGCGGTCCGCGGGTCCCGGCGCGGGCGGTGACGGCCTCTTCGGGCGATGGCGTCGTCGGGCGGCCGGGCGCCGACCGACGGAGTCCAGGGTTCTCGCTGGGGGATTCCCCCGGCAACCTTGCCGACGACGCCGAGGGAGTTCGAGGCCACCATGGAGGGAGGTGGTGGCGAACGCCGACATCGGTGCCCTCCTTGTGGAGGAGTAGCTCGTTGGGCCCCGAGGCAGCGGCGGCTTCTGGTTGGTCCGGTGAGGTCTTCGTCACCAAGCCGAAGCTGGACGGGGCGCAAGACGCCTCGACCGCAGGGGTTCGTGAGCTTGGTGCGGGCCGTAGGGGCGTCGTCGTCATGGAAACTACTGTGAGCTAGGACCTCTCCACGTGCCCTTTTGCTCTTGTAGTCTCCTTTGGGATGCCCTCGTTATTTTGAGTGCTCAACACCAATTTTGTCTTGTGTCGACGAGGTCTTGATCGTAGTTAGTATCGGAGGTCCCGAGCTCGTTGGGCGAGGTGTTCGTGCTTTCGACGTCGTGATGGGGAGCGTGAGACAATCTTGGCGATAGTGTTCGAGTTCGTGACACGCCGCGCGGATGGGGTTACCTTAGCTCGCCGTTTTTAGCCGTATGACTTGCCGCGAGTAGCCCCCGTGTCCCTTCCTTTGCTTAAGCCGTCTCGGAGATGCTCGATCGTCTCAGCTGGTGCGCTCAGCGCACCTGTGGAGTGCAGCCCCGAGGCTCCGGCGGGAATGAGAGTGTTGCGTGGAGGCTTTTATAGGTCATCAGCGTGTTCGTCTTCCCATTATCAACGAGGCCATAAAGAGTGAGCTTCGGGCTCGATTTTGCCTCGTTGGCGAATCGAGTGCTCGGTGAGCCGATAGCGGGTAGTTCGGGGAGGTCAAGCTCGAGCTCATTCGATGGTCAGGCGGGTGGACCGACCTCGTGTTCCAAAGGCGCAACTTTACGGTTCCCGAGCTCGTTCGGAGAGCTCGAGGACTAGAGTCTCCTCATCGTAGAGGACAACCTAAGGTCGTCTTTCGCCTCCTTTGGCAACCTGAACGCGGCAGGCGGGAGCCCCCGAGGCTTCGCTCGTGAGCTCGGGGGGCGAGCCGTCGATGCCGCCGCCTTGGCGCCTCTCGCTCGTGGTGTTCCGGGGCGGCCCCCCTGGGGGTCGGCCTTCAACCCTAGGACAGGTGGGTGCTTGGCAAGAGCCCGGGATTACGTGATCGTTCGGTTCAGCTCCCAGTGCTTGTCGGTGATGGGAGAACCAGTTGTTAGTATTTCCGGCGTTGGGAGGAAATTACCGTCGACGCTGCGGTTACCGCCAGCGCTTACCGCCTTTGGCGCCGCGTCGCACCACGCCCTGCCGCGCCCGTTATCTACCGGCCGGATGGGGCTTGAGCTTGTTGCCCGTTCGTTTGATCGCCAGTGGATCGTCCCTCGGTTCCTAGGCACCGACACGCGGCTCTTCGTGGCCGAGCGCCGCGTGGGCGGAAGCCCCCGGCTCTTTCGAGCCCCCGTGAGCACGAACGATCATGTCGCTCCGCTGAGCGCTCCCCGCACGCCGGGCGTCTCCGGTGGCGTTCCTGAGCTCCCGGGTTTGAGCTTGCCTTCGGACCTACGGGGTCGTGAGCTCGCGGCTGCGACACCCTCCTCGACGCTCGGCGATCGGGCCGTTACGCCGAGCTCCGGGATTTTTTGCTCGTTGGGTAATGTGGGGATCGATACGGGACGCTAGGAATGAGCTCCCACTCAACGGTGGGTCATGCGACTCTAAGAGCCCACTCCGGTCAACACAAAGAGGTCGCTGTCCTCGAAGAGCTCGCTGGGGGGCAAGCCCTCCCATGACCGGTGCGGCGATATGAGCTCCCCACGCCCGAGGGCCCCTGTCGTCGGCTCGACCGGAAGCCCCGAAGTGAGCTCCGTCGCACGACTGCACCCCCTCCTACGTTGACCTCTTTCCGCCTCGCTCGAGCTCGAGCTCGGCGGGATCCGCAGAACGACGGAAGAGCTTCCGTCTATCTTCCACACGAAACCAGCAAGTACGGAGTTGGCCAACTGCTCCACGACAAGAAGTCGGTCGTAGCCCGCCAGCCGCTACGGCTCGAGAGGGAGGTCCTATCCACACACCGCCATGCTACCCCCCATCGACTCGCGGCGCCGACAAAGATCCTCAAGCACGATCGGCGATGGCGCAAGCCCCATCCATGGTATGGCCACGCCCATGTCGACGGATCGATTCCTACCACAATTAAGGACTGGCACGACTTGGCCAAAAGCCCCCAACCCTCGATTCGCGGCGTACGGCAGTGATCAATTTCGGCATCCAGCCCTCCGTGAGCCTTCATGACGATTCCCGCCCGATCAAAAAACTCCAGAGCGCTCCTAAAATCATACCCGATCGCATCCAACAACCCCCCGCACAATCTCCGATGGGCAGCATACGGAGCGCATCTCTGCGTCGGCCGGCATGGCCGCCCCTCCCATACCCCGAAGAGACGGCTTTCCAACCATGGTCGAAGACGATGACACTCGATGCCGCCCAGCCCGGGATTCCCGTGGCGCGGCGACGACCGAGCCTCGAGCATCCCGAGCCGCCGAGCCCGGCTCGAGAGCTCTAGCCGAAATCAACGAGCTCATCCGAGAGCTCTTTCACCTACCCGCCACTCCATGGCCCTACATTCTATCCGTTCGCGCCTCAACTCGAAGAGCTCATGTGTCTGCTCCCCTTGCCACTATAAAAGGAGGCGGGGGTGCTCAGTTGAAGGGGAGCGAGGATAGAATCATCAGTTTCCTCGAACCAACACCCTCACTCACCCGCATATTGGCACTAGCCTCAATCACAAGAGATTTTGGGAGTCCGCTCCCTCTCTCGATCGCTTTGCGCACTTTTGATGCAGTGTTTGAGCTCGGATAGTGATCACAATGGACTAGGGAGCTTGATCTTGCCCAGAACAGTATAAACATTGTGTCATTGTCTCTAGAGCTAGGCCATTCGGAGAAACGCGCGGCCAGATCAATTCTTGTGGCGGTGGTCACCGCGATATCGGACCACGGCCGGTTGGCGCGCCCGGTAGGGAGCGCTAGTGCGACGATCTTCCACTCCGATGGCTCTTCCCTTCACCTCGTTATCACCGCGACCATGATCCTCCGTTTGGCTCCGCGAGGTTCGTGGCCACCGGCGAGGGCTACCGACATGGTCCTCCCTCCCTTCATCCCACCCCGGGCGGCGCCTTCGGCGCCCGTCCCCCGCCATCGGGGGGCTTGGGGACCGCACCCCCGCCTCCGCCAATGGATGGCACCGCTGCGCTTTGGTGTATCTTCACCCGCACGCCGCTCCCGGGTTTCGGTTGGTGTCCCGGCGCCCGGCGACTTCAGCCGCCGTCGACCGTGCCGGGATGCTGGCCCCATTCTGGCGGCCGGCCCCTCGGCGCCCACCACGATTTGGGAGCGACGGGGGAAGGCCTCCTCTCCGCCACTGCGGGTCCCGTCGCCCCCCCGGCGCCGCGTGGCGTTGGAGCATCCGCGGCCCTCACGCAGCGCGCCGCCGCCGGGGGACTCAAGAGGCCCGACGGCCCCGTCTCGCCCCGCCCGCGCACGCCCGACCCGCGCGCCACCACCGACCGAGTCGCCGGCATCACGCCCACGTCACCCCTCCGACCCGAGGTGGTGGCGGCGTGCCGCGGCGAGGTCGCGTGGCCTCCAACCCAGAGCTCGGGCTCGCGCCACCGGACGCCCGTGGGATCGGTCGCGCAGACATGTACGACCTCCTCGACCCGGAGGTCATCGCGAGCTCGCTCGAGCGCGTCCCGTCGATCGCGCGTCGTGCCAGCTGGCGCCGCGATCGGCCGACACATGGGCCTGGCCAACCGTCTCGGTGTACATACGAGACCCAACGCGCCGGTCTCGCGCCCCCTCATCCGGGAGGCAGGCCAGCTCACCTCTGAAGCCGCCTCCGGCCGCCCGAGCAAGGAAGTGGCCGCCAGGGAGGACCCCCTCCCCCGTCGGAGAAGCCTCGAGATCGCCGAGGGTGCGCGGGCCACCTCCAAGCCTCGCCGGCCTCCGCGGTCCCTCGGCGGAGGAGGAGGGAGCACGCCAGGCATGCCTCGCTCGGAAAATCTCAGCATCGGCTGACCGTGATCGGAGATGGAGGAGACGCGCCATCCACGAGCTCGATCATCGACCTCGACTCCCACCTTGTCGAGGAGGCCCCGACCGGAGGGCGGACAAACAAACAACGAGATCGACGCGGGCGGCGGCGGCTACGTCGATCTCAAGATGGTTGCTTTGATTTTGGCGCTTCATGCCCATGGGCCGGTCCTCTACGATTCGCCCTAGATCGCGTGTACCCCTAGACGTGTTAAGAAAAATGTCCTTCGATTGCATCGATCTATGCAAGCATTCGAGCTCATTTTCTCGTTGGCGAGTTCATCGAGCAACGATTGGTCCTCGACGACGAGGCTAGTCCTTGCTCGAGGGGCCACCGTGACCGGGGTGAACACCCCCGCGATTTTCACAAACGAACCTTCACGAAAGTCGCGAATCACGGAGAGCCGGGCGACGAGCCCAAACTCATGAACTCGCACCTCTCCCTCGGCACGTACAAAACCCGAAAGCAGCTAACCTATGAGCTCATCACTCGAAGGCATGACGCGGCCACCCAGGCCCCCGGCGGCCAATGAACGTCGTCATCCGAACGAGTCTGAGCTCGCGCGGAACGGGCGAGCAGCAAAGGGAAAAAGAAGGCGCGTTACCAACGTCCGTCATACCACAACCATCGAGGTCTTTACAACCCGCCTTGATCGCGAGGACCCTACCCCGGATCGTAAGGAGGCCGAGCCTCGGATCTCTATCCTGCGCGAGGGGTCCCCAGTCCATCGGCGCCGGCGCGGGGAACATCATGTGCGGCCTCCTCCGCGGCGGATTCCTCGTCCGTTCCATCTCACCGACGGATGCCCGAAGACCTCGAGCTCATCGGCGGCCATCTTGAAAAGCTCGGAGGACAGCTCCGCCGTGGCAGCCTCGGCGACGGCGGCACTTCTCGCTCTGTCGGTGCGGCGCCGTCGCCCTCGAGCCCACCCCGGGCTCGCACAAGGCCGACCTCGAAATCGGGGTAGTGGGAGAAGACGCCCGACCGCCTGTGTAATCGTCGCCGCATCCTCCGCCGTCACCTGCTGAACACGGACACCCCGCGCGGTCCAGTCCGCCGTGTCTTCCACCCTAAGGATGTCACGCACGCCTCTCGACGCGGTGGCAAGGGTCCCGTGAACACGTTTCAAGCTCCTCGGCCTCCTCCCGCAGCCCTTGGCGGCGCTGCTCCGGAGGCCTCCGGCGCTCCCACTCGTCGACGAGCTCGAGGGTGCGCTGCTTGAGGTCCGCCTCCCTCCCTTGCGGCCACGAGCTGGGTCCGCTCCGGGGTGGACTCAGACGGTGAGTCCCGCGCCTCCGGTCCTCGACCTCTGCTCCGCCTTCGGGGTCCTCTCCTTCTCGGCTGCAGAGGAAAGTAAGGGGTCGACGCAAATAAAAGGGAAAAAGGGAAAGCTACGAGACAAGGGCGAAAGTGCTCACCCGCGAGCTCAAGGCCGTGGCGGTCGAGCTGTCCCTTGAGCTCATCCTTGTCCTTCCCTGGGGGTCTCGATATCGAGCTCGAGCCCCGAACGCTCAAGCTCCTTCTTTCTCGAGCATCTCGCGGAGGGAGTCCAGCTCCTCCCGGGTCTCTTCGCACCGCAGCTTATGGGGCGAGCTCGCGCCCCTCCCCCTCCGGGTCGCTTCACAGCACGGCCTCCACCCTCCCCTGCGCCCGTGAGAAGCCCGATCTTCCACCCACGAGCATACTCGTGACCTCCTCCACCCGGCCTCGAGATATCGGTGTTGGAGCCGTGTTACGCCGATCTCCCGACGCATATCCGCACGCACGCCGTCGTCGGCTTGCTCACCGATCCGCCGGGCCCTCAACGAGCCGCGTCCACCGGTTGCCAGCCACGAAGAGTCCTGCACTCCCGAAGGGTTAAAAAGCGCGTGAGCACCTCGACAAGGCACAAGAGGAAGTGATTGAGTACCACCCCTAGACCAAACCTCGGGCGAGGTGGAGCACGCAAGACGTCGGCCCCTCCGACGGGAGCGGAGGTTTGGCGTCATCGGGACGTTGTGTCGAGGGGGAGTCCGACGTCCGCGGAGGGAGGAACGCTTGCCGCGCGACACCGCACCCGCACCCATGCCCGCCGGCGTCCATCATCGTGCGTGGCGAACGGCACCCGGCACACGTTGGTGACGTTGAGCCCGACGCCCACCAAGAGGTCCTCCACGAAGCCTCCTCCTCCTCCTCGGGACGGGCCGCCCCGCGGGGTCGCCTCTTTGCCCTCATCATCGCCATCGCCATCGCCAGGGAAGCTCAACGTTGGCGCCCCCTCGAGGCCGTCGCGGCAGGGCGTGGGCCCCGGCCCGCACTCCCCGGCGACCCCCTCCTCCGCCGGGAAGCTTCGCGGCGCCGCCGCCGGAGCCCGGGGCCGCGAGCCCCCGTGACGCGTCGGCGAAGGAACAGGGACGGCGGTTTCCCCACGAAGGGAGCAAAGAACGCCGCCCGCGACCTTGTCCCCGCGGCCGCCGCCACCACCGTCGCCCGAAGAGCTCGTTCCCATGGAGCTCATCATCATCACGGCGCCATCACACTCGTCATCTCCACGCATGACGACGAGCTCGGGATCACCGCGATCGAGCTCACCGACGACGACCGCAAAGAGCTCGCAGCCTCTCCGAGCCCAAGCTCGCATCGCTCGGGCCGAGCCCATCCGTCCTCGGGCGCTTCCCGGTAATCTCCGCCGCCCGAGCATGGAGGAAGGCTCGTGAACGACACCACGTGCCCTGATCACCGCGGCAACGAGGACAAAGAACTCACCCGGGGCCACCCGCTTCGACCTCCTCTTCCTCCGGCGCTGCCTTGACGGTACTTTTCACCCGTCGACCGGAGAGTCGACCTTCGGCCACGGGCTTGATCACGGCCGCAGCGTAGCCACGGGACCGGCGCCTGTCATGCCCGACGCCACCACGGTGTCCGAGAACCCGCCCGAGTTACGTGGGGACGCCGCCTATCCGCGGAAGCGGGGTGGGCGACGCCGAGCTCGCCGATAGCTTCGGCCCGGATTCTCGGCCGACCGGGTCATCGCCCTTCGACGAGCCCGCTTCACCGCTACGAGCGCGCCGGCTGGACAATAATGGGCGCCCGGCCTCGTTGGGGAAGGAGGCTGAGGATCAAAAGGGCTCATCACCCCAACTGAAGAGCACGAGCTCGTCGAAAAAGCGCAAGCCTCACGCAGCGAAGTGGGGAGAGCTCAAACGAAAGAAGGGCACTTTACCGCCGACGCCACCGCATTTGGGAGAGCCGGGGCCCCGCTCCCTCGTCCCCGGGTCCGGGTCACCAACCCCTGTGAACTCCACCGGGTCGCCGCCGAGGTCCGCGGCGTCGCGGCACCCTCGAACGGGGCCTTGTCCCCCGTCATCTCCCCACATACGGAGAGCTCGACGCCGAGCGGCACCACCGCCCGCGGGAGCCGGTCTCGATGATGTGGTTCACCGTCAACCCGGCATCACGCAGCGCCTTGATCTTGGCCACGGCCGCCACCACGCCCGCCTCGCCCCGGGGAAGGGTTCTCGCGCCCATAGCTCGCTCCCTCGTCGGGTACGTCCCGTGTACGCGGCGGTGGGAAGGAGTCGCCGTTCTTCGTAGAACCACTCCTCCCTCCAACGGGCATTCGCCGTCGGAAGTCGTCCAGGGAAGGACTCGCGAACCTTCCCCGCGGAGCCGCAACGGCGCCGCAGCGATCGGGGCCGGTCCGCGCCCTTGGCCGGCGGCTGAATCTTGGCAAAGATGTAATGCTTGAAGAGCTCCAGTTGGGGGGAATTCCCAACCAGCCCTCGCAGAAAGCATGGCGAAGGCCGAGAGGAGCAAAGACTCCATTCGGCGCCGTCTCAAGCTCGACGCCCGAAGACGTGATCGCCCGCCGAAGGAAGTCGTCGGCGAGCATGCCCAACCCGCGCTCGTGGAACGCGACTAACGAGACGACGTGAGCCCGGCGGCGGATCGGGCTCAGCGTGCGTCGCCGCCGGACGATCCACTCCTCCGCCTCCGTTCGCGGGAACGGCAGCCCGCCGACGAGGCTGCACCGCCGATCAAGTCCTCCGCCGCCAACGAACGCTGCCAGAGCCCATCTTGCACCCGGAGAAGGCCCGCCGACGATGCGTGGGAGGTGGAGGATTGAATCTATGTGCGATCACCGGGCGCCGGATTTCTCTTCTTCTCAACTTGCGTGAAAGAAGGCGGGTAACGGGAAGGTGAGCCCATCCCACGATCTCGCCATTTATAGGGCTCCGCCACGATGGAGGCACGAGGCGAAACCGCCGTGGGGGGGCCCGCCACACACCACGTCCCGGCGTAACCGACTCCACGAGATCGGCACGCGCACGACACCGGCGAAGCTAAATCGACGCCGCCTTGATGGAACGACTCCTCCCCAACGGAAAAACCTTAACGGTAAGATCCCAACGGCTGTTTTTTACCCAAAGAAGCTAAAATCCCAAGGCTCGGCTTAACGACCCGATCACCGAGGGTAAGCTCGCCGGCCAGCTCACAACCCCAGTGGTCCGAAGGCAAGCTTGAAACCCGAGAGCCCGGACGCCGCCCGAGAGACGCAGCGAAGAGCGCCCACGGAGCGGCACCAACGAGCCCCGAGCTCTCGAAAGAGCTCGGAGACACCCGCCCACGCGTCCGGCCGATGAAGAGCCGCGGAATCAAGCTCTGAGCCCGAGGATCGAACCATCGGCCGACAAACGAACGAGCTAACGAAGCAAGTCTCATCCGGCCGTCCGATAATGGCGGAGGCGTGGTGCGATGGCGGCAAAGGCGGCAGCGCGGCAAACGACCGCGACATCCGACGGTAATTTTCCAACGTCCTGTACTAATAACTAGTCCTTGCTCAGTGACAAGCACATACGAGCTATCCCGAACCACCGCAGAGCCGGGTCCTCACCGACGCGATCTGTCCCTAGGGTTCAAAGGCCGGCCCCCACGGGGCCCGACGGCCGCCCGGGGAACACCACGAGCGAGGGGCAAGGCGGCAAAGACGACGGATCTTGCCTCGCCCGGCTCACTTTAACGAGAGAGCTCAGGGCTTCCCGCCTAAGCTGCATTTCGGGTTGCCAAAGGAGGCAAAAAGACGACCTTAGGTTATCCTCGACGATGAGGAGACTCAAGTCCTCGAGCTCCCCGAACGAGCTCGGGAACCGAAAGGTTGCGCCTTTGGAACACGAGGTCGGTCCACTAGCCGACCACATCAAAATGAGCTCGAGCTTGACCTCCCGAACTACCCGCTATCGCCTCACCGAGCACTCGATTCCAGCCAACGAGGTAAAAATCGAGTCCAGCTCACCCCTCACGGGCCACCGTGTGAGGGACGGGTCGATGAGCCACGAAAAACTCCTCCGGGAGTCTCCACGAGAATCCACCTTTCTCGCGAACCGCCGGGCATGTGCTCAAAACATCGCTGAAATAGCCCCGACCGGATGCGAGGGTCCAGCCCGCCGGCCATCCACCTCTACAGCAGCTCGCTTGACCTCCACGAACCACTCCGCGATCAGCTCATCAAATGCTCGATCTCGGCCAACGAGGTAAAAATCGGATCCGAACTCACCCTTTTGCGACCTCTATACGGCAAAAAAAGGGGGGAGAAAACAAGCACGCACCTAAGCCTCCACGAGAACTTCTCATTCTCATGGAGCCTCGGGGTTACACTCGCGAGTGGCTTCCGCGCGCACCCGAGGAGATATTCGAGCGCCGCCGAGGCCGACCCCGAGAAAGAGAAGGGAACGTTGGGGGCTATGTCACGAGCTTGTCGGCCGAAAACGACGATCGAGACGGGAATCGCCCACAACCCTCCAAGGATGACGACGCCCCGCCACGACGCGTCGGGCACGAGCTCCTCGCCAAAGAGTCGCGGTCCTACCATCGACCACGGTCAAGACCTCGCCTCGGCCCGCGGAGTCAAAGAACGACATCGAGCCGGAAGAAAACATCTTAAAGGACTAACCATCCCTTCATGAATACTTTTTGTCATACACGGATATATATATGTACATAACCTAAATAGCGAACTACAAGAGAAAGAAGGGCACAAGAGAGGTCCTAGCTACGGTGGTTTCCCGGCGGCGACGCCCAAGGTCGCACCGAGCTCATGGTCGAGGAGCGCCTTGCGATCCTTGCCGAGCTTCGCCTCGGTGGCTAAGACCCGCCCGGGCCGACCAAGAGCCGCCGCAGCAGCCTCGCCCCGACGAGCTACTCCTCCGGCGAGGAGGGCACCAACGTCGACATTCGCCACCACCTCCTCCGCGGTGGCCTCGAAGTCCTCGACGCCGTCGGTAAAGGTCGCCACTCGAGTCCCCCGTCCAAAATCCTCTGACCGTCCGTCGGGCGCCCGGTCGACGACGCATCGCGCCCGGTCGCCACACGCCCCACGGCGGATGCCACGGACGGCAACCACCGGAGCCGCTCCCGCAAGTGATCCACCTCTTCGAGCGACTGCGAAGAAAGTGCCGAGGGTCGAACGAATGCCGACTCAAAGATAAGCCAAGAAGAAGGACGCCACCGCCGCAAACTGATCGGCGTTCCGCATTGGATACGCCGCATCGCGAGCTCCCGCTCCAGCGGTCGATGAGCGCCGCCCCGCATCCCCTTGGCCTCGGCGAGCCTGAGGCTGAGACGGAGCTCGGCGATTGTCGCTCCCGAGAGCGGAGGAGGAGGCGCGCCGGAGCTGGAGGGGAGGCATGGCCCGGGCGGCGCCGGATCGCCCAGCGACGCACGTTGCGGCGGGAGGACGAGCCCCGCTCCCCGCCGATGACGACGCCCTCCTCCCGACCGCCGGTGTCCCGAAGACCCCGCGCCCTCCATCCCCAAGGCAAAGAAGTCTCTCAAGGAGAGAAGAAGGACGTAGAAGGAAGAAGGCGGGTGCCACCTCCACGACTCGAGTCCCCGAATTTATAGCCTGAGACGACGGTTCGCCTCCCGCACATAGGGGAGACGCCCCGACGGACTCCCCCCATGATCTCCACCCACGACGCATGATCTACGAGGAACCGCCACCAACGGCAACAACGCACCGAAGACCCGCCATAACTACGGCCAATCACTGTGGGTGCACAGCGCCCGCGTAACCGCCGACGTGACGGCGGCCGGGGCGACGCCAATTTCGAGAAACCGTCCTACGAACAGCCCCTGAGCTCTCTAGGAGGAACTCACCCGACACAAAGCCGCTTGATCCGCCCCGACCCGGCCGCCGACTAAAGCTTCTCAAGCTCTTCGAGGACCCTAGGCCGCCCGAGCTCCCCCGACGACGGCAGCCCCCGCGCTGGAGCTACCCCGAAGAGCTCGGCTCCGGGGCCGGGGCACAAGGGTTGGCCGCCAACTTTCGACACGGCCGACCACGACCGACAAATCACCGTAGCCATACAAGGCTACAGAGACAGGAAGAGGTCATCAATCATAATTGGCCGTACCCTCGTCAACTCCGCCGGGGGCCGACGGGCGCATGCCTCATACCGAACCTTCATGCGCGGCATGGGCGACCCCCCACGCCGAAAAAGACGTTTTCCAACTCCGATTGGGGACGAGTCCCCTTTCACATACAAGATAAAACATTGAGAGCTCGACGCAACGGCCTGAACGCCGGCGCGAGCTCGTGGCGCGAGCTCACCCCCCGCAAGGCCCAAAGTTCGAGCTCGATTTGAGAGCTCCTTGCGCCGCCCCAGCAAAGAAGAATGGGAGCACCTCGCAGGCGGCATTGACGGCCACGCTCCGGGCACGCCGAAAAGGCTCGGGGGCTTCTCTGCCTCGGCGTCCAGCAGCCGAGGGCTCCGAACGACCGGAGCCGACCCGCTCGAAGAGGAAGCGCCCTCCCGCAGCCCCCCGGGGCTCGAGGACCACGGAGATCGGGCCCTCAGAATCTGATGTCGATCCACTAGCCGATCGCATCGAACGAGTTAACAAACCGGGCCTCACTGACCCTCCGACCGGCTCACCGCGCCGATCTCGGCCAACAAGGCTAGATCGGGTTCAGCTCACCCTCTTCACATCGAAAGACAACGGGTCGATGAGCTCCACGACAGCAATTCTAAAAGCCCCCGTAAGAGCTCACCGGCTCTCACGGAGCCTCGGGTTACACCCGGCGGTCGCCAGCCGCACCCACGCGACAAGACTTTCTCTACTTGAGAGAACTCCGCTACAAGAGCTGGTCCGACAAACAAAGATCGGGAAGAGACTCCCTTCTCTCCCAAATGCTCGGGGCTACCGTGGGGGATCGGAGCAGTCGGGACGCTAAGAATGAGCTCCCCACTCGACATCAACAAGCTAATACGGCTCTAAGAACCCACTGGGTCGACAAAGAGGTCGGGCCCTCCGAAGAGCTCCGCGCCGCTGGCGGGCTCCCCCCTCACGGCCGAGTACGCCAGATATCCGAGCTCTCCACGCCGAGGGACCTGTTGCTCCGCCTCGACCAGCTCCCTGAGCGTGAGCTCCCGTCCGCACGACGGGCACCCTCCCGCGTTGGCCTCTCTCCACCTCGGCCGAGCTCGAGCTCGGCGGATCCCGCTACGGCGGAAGAGCTCGTCTATCTTCCACACGAAGCCGCAAAGTACGGAGTTGGCAAACCACTCCTCGACGAGCACGGGTAGCCACGCAGCGCTGCGCCTGTGGAGGGGGTCTTTTCCATCACGCCATACCCCATCGACCCAACAGCCGCCTACGCATCCTCTGGGCACGATCGACGATGCGCAAGCCCCATCCATGGTATGGCGCGCCCTGCCGACGGATCGATTCCTACCACGACATGAACGACGCCGCCACCGCTCAAACCCGATTGGCGTGTACGCCGATGACCAACCATCCCTCCAAGGTCAGAAGAGCTCGGGACGACTCCGCCCGATCAAAGAGTCGTCCGAGAGCTCCCTCGCCGCACCCGTCGCATCCAACAGCTCTCTACTACAACCCCCGACGGCACATGCGGCGCATCTCGTCAGCGGCAGAAGATGGCTGCCCTCCCATACCAAGAGATGGCTTCCAACCACGATTAAAGATAGGGCGACGCCCGACCGTCATGAACGCACTGGATTCCCGCGCGGCGACGACAACCAACCCAAGATCCAAAGCCGCCGAGATCTCGAAGAGAGCTCGGCCAATCAATGAGCTCGTTCGAGAGCTCTTTCACCTACCCGCCGCTCCATGGCTCCTTGTTCCATCCACCCCGCCTCAACTCGGAGAGCTCATATGTCCCGCTCCCCTTGCCACTATAAAAGGAGGGGCGGGGCTCGCTGGGGGGAGAGAAAAGGAAGCGAGGACGCACTCATCCCGGAGTCCCTCGAACCAATATCCTCACTCACCCGCATATTGGCACTCAGCCTCAATCACGAGACTTGGGAGCCCGCTCCCTCTCGATCCGCTTGTACGCACCCCTCGTATGAGCGTTTGAGCTCTGATAGTGATCACACCGGACTAGGGAGCCTGATTTTGCGAACCAAAGATAAACATCGTGTCATTGTCTCTAGAGCTAGGCCATTCGAGAACGCACCACCCGGCCGACATCGTGGACGGTGGTCACCGCGATACGGACCACCACAACCGGCACGCCCGGTAGGGGCGCTAGTGCGACGATCTCCACTCGATGGCTCTTCCCCTTCACCTCGCTACGGCAACCATGATCCTCCGTTCGCTCCCTCGAGGTTCGTGGCCACCGGCGAGGGCCGCGACATGGTCCTCCTCCCTTCATCCCACCCCACGGGCGGCGCCTTCGACGTCCCGTCCCCCGCCACCGGGGGGCTTCAGGGACCGTACCCTTGCCTCCCGCCAACGGATGGCACCCGCCTCGCTTTGGCGGTATCTTCACCCAGACGCCGCTCCTGCTTCGGCTGGCATCCCCGACGCGTCCCGACGACTCAGCCACCGCTTTGGCCGACCAGCCCAGTTGCCGGGTCCCGTTCCGACGCCGCCCCTGGGCGCCCCATCACGATTTGGGAGCGACGGGAAGGCCTCCTCTCCGCCACCCGCAGTCTCCGCGTCGCCCGGGCGCCGTGAGCTTTGAGCATCCGCGGTCCTCATGGCGCGCCGCACGGGGACTCAAGACCACGACAAAGACTTATAGCGGAAATTTCCAAGTCCCGTGTTGGGTAATTCACCTCAAATTTCCTTAGTTGCCACAAGCATAATAATTACCCATCCTTCTTGTATAAGTGCACACCAAACTTGTACCATAGGTACTACAAAACACATCAAAAGGTTCCTCCATGTCCATACGTACAAACACTAGAGCGATTGTTAACAACTCTCGCAAAGTACGAAAGTCGCCTCACACTTCGTTGTTTACACGAATTTTTCTATCATTTTACAACAACGTTGTCATGGTTTCGGGAATCTTAGGTCGGTTATAAATTGATAACTCCGACTAAACTTAAGAAAGCTCCAAACCATAATGACACATGTTCTCGTCTTCAAATTCATAGTCACTGCACCATATTTGATCCACAACAACATCGTCTTCAGGTAAGACATATCCAAAGAACCGCACTTTCTTCAACCGAATTTCTACTTGTGAAACTTAGCATAACACCGGTATTTTGAGTTAGTCAACGCTATTCTCGGTTCTACAAGGTCTTCATCATTTCTGAATATACCACAATGTTATCGATAAGCACGACCACGAAGTTGTAACTTGGGCGTGAATACCAATTTCATCTCGTACATGAAATAGGCTAGAGGATTCGTCAGGTCAAAGGTCATGACAAACGACTCATAAAGCTTATATCTCATAGAGGAGCGATCTTCAAAACGTCTTGTGGTCGCATCTTATATTGCTGGTAACCTAAATGAAGATCGATCTATTTAGCATCTGACAATCGACCAAGAGAATGTCAATGCCGGAAAACGAATATTTGTTCTTAACTGCTACCGCATTGAGTGGTCGGTAATCCACACACATTCTAGGAATTGATCCTTCTTCTTTACAACAGTTTAGAACATCCTTATGATGAATAGCTTGATCAGAGCAACTTTGATCCAATAAATCTTGCCTTTGTAGCTTCAATTCGGTTAACTCATTTCAAAGTGTCCATAATTGCTCCCCATTATATTCATCTAACTTAATTCCAAAATGATATCCTAGCTCCAACGGAACAATACTGCTAGAGAAGCTAAGATTTGTTAACTCTCAATCTTAATCATTGTCGAGTGGATAGGATATCCAAGTTCCAATTTCAACTATCTCTCCACGATGCTATTGTATATATGTTCGACTCATAAATGAATGTAAAGATTCGAGGTCAAACAAAACAACAAGCATTAAAAATGGTCGGTTAGGCACGTATTGATGGTTACGGCCCTTCTTCTTGGATCTCTTCAAGATTGGTACAATGAGCTTGTTCAAACTCGGTTTTGTTGGTCCCGTTCTTCCTTGGGTGAGGACAAAAAATCTCAAAAAGTGCCCAAACTTCTCACGGTCATTGCAGTTGTTTCCCATAAAGGGGTCACGTACCTAGGATTCTAAATCATCCTCTCTTCTACATTGGAGTGGCATAGGATTTCTTGTAGCGAGGCTTTCCATATTGTGGCTCCTTCAGTGATTGTGCATACTGAATCTTGTAACTAACCAAGATACCCGATCAACGGACGGTGGAACTGTCTTTTAAGCTTTGCCATCCTCAAAAGGGGTTTCTTCTTGATCCTGGTGGCAAAACAATTGTTGTTATTGTTGTCTTCCCTATGCAAGGCACGGAAAATCTTCCCCGTAAAAGTTCCAATGGTAGTCTGCATCTTGACAGTGAGTCCTCTCCAAACTAGCCGGACTCTTTTGGCTTCGGAGATCTCGTACTCTAGGGGTATAGCAAGATAAATTGTTGAAGGCCCGTAGGTACCAAGTTATTGAGTTGGCACCCCATGTTGCCCTCATAAATTCATCCGCTATATAGTGATTCCACCAGTGTATTTATAAGCCTCACAAAAAGTTTGTGTGGGCCTAGTCCAGGTAATAAAAATATTAACTGGTAAATGGCACAATGGTGAGAACACCATATTCCTACTAGTCCATCCAACAGGTGGGCGGTATACCTCAATCTTCAATATTTCGCCAACCAAAATAGACCAAACTTGCTTTCCAATGGTCAGGTTATTTGTTAGCTTCTCCGAGGCAGAAGGGGTTTGAGTATCTGTGAAATCTCTTGGGGTGTTGCACTGATTATCTTCACTTTCATGGTGTCCACAACAACCCTACCTGATGTTGCGCAATATATTGCGTACTCTCCCGAGAGCTAGTTAAAGAACAGCTCCTAGTTAATGAGAGAGGGTGGTGGTAATTGCAGGTTTTCTTCTCTGACTGAATGTAGGATCTGAGGCATCTCCACATGTCCTTAGTGGTGATTATGAGTCAATAATTCCAATAGTGAATATGGATATTAAATTAAGGCTACACTGAATTTATTGAGGAGTCAACAAATAAAGGTAACCAAAATTTAATCATCATATCACCATAGCGCTAATACACCAAAACTGTGTATAGTGCACGCATAATGCACAAAACTTCCATGGAGCTTGTATACTTCATTAAATCCATCGAGGTTGGTAGTTTATTTAATGAAGTCCGAGTGTTAATCCATTGCTTCTCTTCCAAAGGGTCCGTAATTGAAATGAAGTCTCATGAGAAGGATTAAGCTAATGATAAAGCTAAGATACATTTCTCAACAAGGATCACGTGAGGAACTTAACATCTAGCGTGCGTCTATGGAAAC
The DNA here is from genome assembly GCA_015847255.1 of Hyparrhenia diplandra. Classification (NCBI taxonomy): domain Eukaryota; kingdom Viridiplantae; phylum Streptophyta; class Magnoliopsida; order Poales; family Poaceae; genus Hyparrhenia; species Hyparrhenia diplandra. Next base: position 337,993 of record JADLZK010008372.1, read on the forward strand.
GAGGCATAGCTACTAACGTCCAATGAAACGTTCCACAAGTCACCTCCATCATCAACATCCTCTGAACCATCATCCTCTTCACGGTGTGTGAAGATAGTGTGCATTAAACAACCGATAATACTCCTTTCCTTGTAGCTATGTTATAGCTCATTAATCCCTTTGCACACCTCCTAATTCTGCTGCTTCAACTGATCTCTCTGACATCTCATTTCTGAAGTCATGTGTCAGGAAGGGAAAGTCATCGTTCCTGCTCTTCACTCGTACTCTAAGCACTGCTAGGTTGGTCTCCCTATAGGTTGTGCTAGCTAACCTTGGCTCTAGGTCCAATACTCTTTTTAGCACTATCATGAAGTACTATAGGTTAGTCTTTCTAAGGGTCTAGCTAATATTTGGCGTTGTAGGTCCAACTATATTGCTTGAGCTGGATTCTTCTTTTTCCCACAATTCTTGGTGTCTCAATTATTCCGACGTCCTTTATGTAGCTTGCAACCCTCGAGTTGCTACTCTGTTTCTCTCTGCACTCTAAGGTTGCATCTTAGTTAATTTTCATCTGGTGAAGCATGCTGGTGATCTTCTGCTCGTACTTCTGGCATTAATCTGCTCTCTCTTTTCTTTTAGGGCCACTACCATGGTATTCCTGTACTGGTACTTCTTGCCATTCATGATCCAAAGTGTGGCAAACGTGGTACTCATGGTCTCGCATAAGCTACCATGCCTTTGATCCAAGTTGTACCCTCTGACTGGATCCAATTAACAACACTTCAGGTCATCTCTGGGAATACTGATGTGGTTGTACCCTCCGAGGTTCTAGGATTCTTCGGCATGAGTTTCCTAAGTGAACGACCACTACTTGTTATTTGGTACGGGGGACATCGGTAACAAGGTTTTGGGTGATTTTTGTGAGAGTAAGACTTAAGTTGATCACTTTTATCAAAAGGAGACGAGTACCTTAACAAGGGACGACCAGAGAAGAAAAGGAAAGAGAGGGAATGTATTTCCATTTTATATATATGAATGCATGAATGCGATAACCATTATAAACATGATGCATGAGCGTAACTTACGCCCCCTCACAAGATTAGGAAAGATTAGTTGCTACTCGTTATAAGTGGTGGCACAACCAACGTTCTCTCAAGAGAAAACAAATTGCATCTAGTCGATCTACACGTTTTGCGTAGTTAGTGTACCTGCAATTTCATCTCAGCCCACAATATATATTTATGCAATGCATGAATTTAAATTGCATGTACCGCTTCGTCAGGTCCACCCGACGGCATCGCATACCCGAAAAAACACATTTTACACCCAAAGACACCTCGTGTACCCATACACAAGTCTACAAGGGCACTACCCGACCACGGAGCTCTCAAAACATTTTATTTTTACCCCCTAGATCGGCGGTTGTCCGATCATGCTCTCACAGCTCACATCTTTACCTTCGGCATAGAGGCATTGAACATCATTTACCTGGGGCGTAGAGGTATTTCGATCCATACATGACTACTCAAGTGAGTAGCCCCGTGCTCACGGGGCCGCACGGCAACCCAACACAAACAATCTAAAATATGATGCAATAACCCATCCCAAGTTAGTAAAGCCACCGACCGTCCTTAATTGGGCATAAAGGGTATGACCATGGCACTATTAATTTTACAAATCTTTTACTCACACCATCAAAAAGATTTTGTTTCGCAAAAATTTTCACAAAAGATTAGTGGTTCATTTTAATTTAACACCGGTCGGATTTTAAGTACTGAACTAAGCTCGATGCCGCTATGACAGAGCCGACCAATTTATAAGAAATCAAGTATAATTCGCATTACCGAAGCAATCGCAGTCTACACTTGAGTCCATATAAACCCGGTATTCGGAAATCTCCGAGTGATTTCAAACTCATCAACAACACAACAAGGATCGTTGAGCTCGTAGTTCAAATCCGCGGGTATCTCAAACCAAATTTGAATATATTATAATCGAGTGCGATGTACACATTTAATTCAAAAGTAGTTCAGAGTGCGGAAGCAATAGTTTTCAAAACCAAACCGTTGTGCGGCGTGAAATAAAATAAGATAGTGCCAACATAGTGTCAACCCAAAGAATAGCACGAGACGGGAAAATATGGGGATCTGCCATGCACTAGGCATTATTCTTCACCACAAGCCAACACACAACGGCTCGAATCATGCTAGACGGAGTCACCGCAACATCGGGAATTAACCCGTGAGTACTCAATTGTACTCCGCAAGACTTACCCGTCCCGAAACTAGAAAATAAGGAAAAGACTCCAAGGATCATGCTTGGCTTTATCTCGAGTCGGGCCGACTCACATTTAAATTCAGAAAATAAAGTTGATTAGTGCGCCTACACATGCTACTTGAATTCTTCCAAGTTAAAAGGTTATTTATTATATACATAACCATAGATCCTGTATAGTCAAGGTTAAAGACATATGCTCAAGAATATAAATAACAAGATAAGTAACTTCATCATAATTTTAAAGAAGAACATGATAATATAACATATATTGTAATGTTAAGACTACATTGCCGTGGACGCACCCGGGTTCTCACTAACCGGGAGAGATGGCGATTCGAATCGATTTGCAAACCCGGTGGCGAATACCCTGTCATAAACCAGGTCTACGTCATGATCGGCAGACCCGATCACTCCCGGGACGTCACGGGCGTAAAGTCTCGGGTCTTGCCGGCTACCCCCTCCTTCTCGAGCACCCAAGTGAGCGTAAGCAACGAAAGTGCGACCCTCGCGGCGCATCTTCTTGTGCCCGATTAACCACACCAACCATCACCAAAGGAGGAGCGATAAAGCGAGCATGGCGCCCCTAACATTCCCACGAGCCGTGGCTCACGACCTCGCGGAGCCTACTAAATGCCGTGCACGTTCAACTTCCCACCACATTCTCGACAAAGTATGAGTGCTTAATCGATCGATGGAAAGACCACAAGTTCCATCCAATCTAACATGTTTTACTTCTACAGGTTCTCGGCCAGCTTGTCAATCACCCATGTGATTGTTCACAACATTTCCTCAAGTGACGGAATCAATCGCCTTCTCGCAAACATGCTCTTGAGCATTAACCTAGACCTCTATATAGGATGGGCAACTTTCAGCAAGGATCATAATGCATCAACGGTTTCAACTATTTCCCTAAACTTAATGCATAAAACACATAAAAGACTCAAGTCAAGTTAATTGGAAGAATTAGGAAAGGGCAGAATGCTCGGGGGCTTGCCTTCGAAGAGGGTTAGAAGGTGCCTTGGGCACCAGCCAGCTTGACGACGTGTTCGGTCCTCCGTGGACCTCCATTTGGTATTTGTTAACCCACAGGAATATAATCCGCAGTTTAACGGATACCGGTGAGCACTTCACCCGGAATAGGGCTTTAAATATCGAATCCACGGGGAGAAGGTGAGAGAGTATGTCGAGGTGTATAGCTAAATCAGTGGCTATAAAACTAGATTAAAAGAGAGGTAAGGAGTTCTATTAGTAAGGTCTTGTTCTCACTTCAAGTAAATCATTTGCACATTGTTCTTAAGAGGGGTTGTCATGAAGAAACTCTTAATAAAGGGAATCTACGCTAACAACGTTAGGGTCTCCTACGATTTCTATAAACGGGGGCAAGGCGTAACAAAGGACTCAATGGCGTGCCACCACCACGATCACTTTAACAAGTGTCTTCACCCTAGGCCTATAGAAGGTATTCGTAATAAGCTAGTCAATCTAAGCACCACGCTTACATTAATCTAACAACTTCAATTCAAGAGCTACGGGAATCAAAGTAATCTTATCAAAGAAATACGAACCTTAAGAACAATAGAGACAATACCACTTACTCGAATGGAAGTCGAACAATCCACAAGATCTCGTGAGTCGTGCTCCAATGGCACCAACTCCGGAGGAAGAAGAAGATGGAGGCGCCGGCCTCCGGGCCTTCCTTCAACTCCGCCTCAACCGCGCTCTAATTCTCTCAACTTGAAGCTCTACTCTCAACTCTAATCTAAGGCTTCTAGTTCTACATCTTGTCTAATCTTCTACTTCTAGTGCTTGAACTAGAGCTAAAGCCGTCGACTCAGAGTTGGATCTCATCGATATGATGATGAGTTGATCCGAGATGCCGAAGCCGGGGGCCCGGGGCTTGCTTATATAGTCGGGAGGAGGTGCGGGTGTTGGATTAGATTACAACTTCGTACTCCACCGCCGCCCTCGGATCAAACCGACATTAAACGAGCGGATTAGATTGCGTCTTAGGCGGTTGGAGAAGCTTCGGAAGCGGGCTTGCTTGGCGGGGCGCAGCCGACCGGCCTGGATAATGGGCCGACCAGGCCCGGGGTGGGTCCCCCACCCGGGTCCCGCGGTGCGTCGTGGCTTACAGGTCTTCTAGATGATGTTTTCTTGGGTGTTAAGTTCGCGTTCACGTCGGGTGTAATCGAGCCTTCTAGACTTGTTTTGGAGTTGGATTGCGTTCACTAATTCTCTTGTTTTTCTGTTAAGTCCCCGCAAATCACAACTTTACCAAAACTCATGGAAATCATTAGTATAAACCCCTAATAAGGTTATCTAATTATATTTTAGTCCTTTTTCCATGTTTAGTTGACAATTAAAAGTATACGTTAACATGTGTCAACACCTCCTCCTTCTTTGCACTTCTAGAGATGTACTTCTCCTTTCACGCTTCTCGATCTCCTTGTGCTATTGTTCTTTCGATCCAATATGAATGTGTATGCACAATGAATATTAAGGAATGCACAATTGACAAGGAATGGATGAATGCATTATGATGTAAGATATTAGTAAGTGCATATCTCTTCTCACGAAACTCAATTATAACCACACCGTAAAACCCTAATAATCTATCTCGGCAAGAAACATCGACTCACTAATCACTAGAAAATGGCAGCTAGACATGCTATCACTAAAAAATCACACGGGGAGTTCTATAACTCCAAATGCAGCAAACAAATACTGGTTGGAAAGCTAACAAAATTATCTACAAATCATTCCATAGTACCTGTCCTGAATCTGACATCATCAGCCTCGAAATCAGAGAAAACCGAGGCCCTGTTTCTAGCTCAATCATCACATACAACCACCATAACTTGCAAAATACTCATGCAAACCTTATCAAACTTGACCAGCAGGTAGACCAAGTCATTATCTACCAAATAAATCTACTGGATAAGCCAAAAGATAAACCAACACACATGAAATGATAACCCTAAGTAAACACTACGCATGCACACTATAAATATATAAAAGCTAGGATTAATAAATCTGCCAAACTGCAAAGCTTATCAAACTAAGCTTACCAACAGATCCTATTCATGCTAAAAACATACAATAAAATTATCAATACACATTACCTTAATATAAACATGTATTTCTAGGCTATTTTCTATGCAACATGATTATGATAAATACATAAACACCTCAGAAAATTCTACAAAAATTACAGGAGCATGCTCTGGTCTACAAAGGCTATCATAATAATTTCATGGCAAGATCATGCATATGCTGTCCTACACAAAATGACAAGCTAGCAACAAAACAAGGCATGAAAATACTTTGTACTATGAAAAGTGTCAGACAATGATTTCTAAGTATGACAAGCTAATAAAACGTATCAAAACCAATCATACCAAATCTCACATCCAAAACCTTAGTAATTATTTTTTATATGAATTTCCTAAGAAGGCATGGTAAATAGCACATAAATCAAAAATGGTATTTAAAATGAACCTAGGGTCAAACATATTTTTTCCCAAGATGTACATCACAAAATGAACATTTTGTACAGGAACTACTACTTTATCATGCACCAAAAGAAAGATACACATTTATCTATTTTCATGGCATTACTAGCAAAAAATAAATAAATATAAAAACTACCAGAAACTGCCATCTCATATTTTTCTATCATAGGTCAAGAGCATAACAAGCACAACAAAATTTATCTCACTCAAATCCGAGCTAAAATGACCGAGATATGAATTTTGCAAGCTAAGCATGTAAACTGAAAACAGAATTTATAAAGGGATATCTCTCGACGGCCCGGGGCCCGCATGTCGGTGACCCGCAGGCGGGGGTGGGCGGCGCCGGCGATGGATCTCGGCCGACGGTGGGGTTTCTAGCGGGGCTAACGGTACCCAGGCGACTCGACTCATCGAGCGCGCACACGCCGGTGTCTTGCTGGTTGGCGGAGGAGCACCGGCAGGACTCGCCCGGCGTCCATGGCGGGCGGCGGGGTTAAATGCCCAGCGGATCCGCTGCTCGTTCGGCGGCGAGGCGGGCGGCGGAGGCGAGCACCCGGCCGCGTGGTCGTAGGCGGGCGGATCAAAGGATTGTAGCCACCAGACGCGCAAAGGACGAGGGTCGGCGGCGCGCGGCGCGGCGGCGGCATGCCGGATGGCGCCTTGATCAGCGTTCAGCGATGTGGGGAGCCGGGCGTTTCACGCGCCGCCCGAGCACCGGCCAGGCGAGGCGCGGCCGGCGCACGTTAGGCGGGACGGGAGGTGGCCGAGACGGGTTAACCCCACGTGAGCTCGAAGGCGGGCGCGCACTCGGCGAGCGCCGGCGAGGAAGAAACTGGCCGGTCCGCCCTCTTCGCCCGACTTCGGTCCGTGAAGTGGTCGTGGTGGTGGTTCCACGAAAGGCGAGGTCGTGCACGCATGGAATCGGATGGTGGTGCGGTCATGGGCGTGTTGCGCTGACGGCGGCGCCATGGCGGCCGGATTCGGCGTGGTCTGAATCCGCGCGATGCGCTGCTTTCACGCTGGCCCCGCTTTCGGCGAGTTGGACGCCGAGGTAGCGGGAAACAGGCGCGGCTCGGGCGAGTTTTGAGGGGCGTGGTGCGGTGGTGGCGGTGTTTGGTCGCGGGCGGCGCCGGTGACGGTGGCGGCAGCGGGTGGCTTACGCTGCCGCTTCTTTGGGCAGAAGGGAGCGAGGAAAGAGTGGCGTCCGGAGGGGCGAGGGTGCTCACTTGACGACACGGGCGGCGGGGCAGAGGCGTCGTGGGTCGCGCGACACGCGGAGAGCCGCGACAGCCTTGTCGTGGCGGCGGTGGCGGCCGATTTCGAGATCGGGGGTGAAGTCAAGCGTCTCTAAAGACCCAAAACCAACCCTAATTCAATCTATTTTGGCCTGTGCATCGAGATTCGTGCAGATTCAGCAAAAACTCCAATTGAAGAAAATGTTCCTCTCGAAATTCTGAGCAAAACACATGTACAAATTTTCTCCTAATTCGGCCCAGATTGAAAACTACGATTGATCGAAACCACTGGTCACTCCAAAAACCGAGCAAACCCTAATTTCATGCTTGACCAAACTAATTTCGACTTTTCGAACACGATCCACCCACTCTCATGAAACGATCCTATAACACCTTTTGTTCTACACTAAATTATCCACACATTTCATGAAGAGTGCACACATATGCAAAAACCCTAGCTAGGACTTTTAATCAAAGCAAGACAAAGCACTATCATGGTCAAATCAGGTCAAACCAAGTCAAACTATCATTATAAAATATAATTAGAAAACATGACCAACATCGACCTTGCTCCAAAACATCTTATAAACATATCTAAGAATAAATAAATATTAAACAACCAAATATGCAAGCATTTCATACATGAAATGATAAGACAAAGCATGACAAGCAAATTTCAATCAATTTAAACATACAAAAAGAGGTATCAATTTATGTGCATGAATGCATATAACTAAATGATGATCATGCTCATGAAATGATGATGCTAATGACATGCTTAACACTGGAGGGGTGTTACAAGGCGGCTATGCCTATATATTATCCACATCTTCTTATGCCTTTACCCAAAATTCCTCCCCTTTTCATGTCATAATTACTTTCAAGTAGCGATTTGCTTCGTGCATTATCTATGAATAGTCACTTTTAATACTTCATAGAATCCAATCATACTTCTAGTATTCATTGATTATGGCATGAAATTCACATATCAATGTACTATTCAAGGTGTACAACAATAGACTTAGGGTAGGATACAACTTTTAGTTCATGGACTAAAATATTAAATACTTAGATTTGGCTAAATCGATCCTTCCAAGATCAATTAATATGTCGAGTTTAGTCCAATTGTTCATGTGCTTTTAGAAAATTAGGTTTCCCATCTACCTACATGGTAGTGATGCACAAAGAACTATAACCTTCATGGTTAATTAAGGCTTCTTTGTGGATAAATTAATGCAAAAATTATTTTGATAGGCAATTGGCAATTGTTTATATGAGAAACATATAAAACTAATTTATTCCATGAGAAGTTCGCACATTTCACTTCAAGTAATAACAAGAATTGCAACTAAGAATATTAAATATTTTATATTAGTCTTCAAGCTAACAAATTAACCATTAACCACTTAATTCAACAAGAATTAAAACTTAATGCACCACCACCACTACTATCAATACTTAGGATATAAACTTCAAAGATAATAAGCACATGATTTAAGTTCTTCTTCAAGAAACTTTATGTTCCAAATAATATACATTCTCGCATGTCTTAACTTCTATACTTGACAAGCGGTAGCTTCATGCTTTATATTCAATAGTTATGATATGTAGTCACACGCCTTCAAGCGAGTGTAACATATGCAAACCACATATTCAAAATTATTACAACTTAATATTCGGGTTTATAAAGCTGTCTAAAAATTCTAACTCAATTTTCATGAGTAGTTTCGATGGTAAATTCAAATACTTCAAGTATTGCATTGCTCTTTGATATTCTTATACACAAGAGACACTTCTTCAAGAATATAGTTTGATAAAATCTTATTTACCATCTTGTCTTCTAGACATTTTGAAAGGTCCTAATGGCTAGAGGGGGGATGAATAGCCTATTAAAATTCTACAAACAACACTAAGCAAAGGCGGTTAGTAAATAAAGCAGCGTAGCGAATAAGCAAATGCTTCAATCTAATTATGCAAGCCACCTAGCAATTCTAGCAATTCTAATATCTCTAAACACAAGCAATGGCTAGGTTGCTTAAAAGTTACTCCTAGGTGGACAAGATATACTAACTACTTCTACCACTAGGAGCTAACAAGGCTAACAAGCTACTCAAGCTAAGCACCCTAACAAGATATGCTACCAAAGTAATGCGAAGGAGTGCTTAGTATACAATACCACACGTGTAGTGTCGAGGTTGAAGCCAATCACCGTGTACAAGAAATCTCCAATGAACTAGCACACAAGACACGATGATTTTTCACCGAGGTTCACGTGTTTGCCGGCACGCTAAGTCCCCGTTTGTGGCGACACACTCACTTGACGTATGCTAAGCAATGGCGGTGCCAAATCCCCTATGGGAGCTCAAGCAAACGATCACAAGAGAGGGTCCAACAAAGCCACGAAAGCAATCCACTAGTGCTCCTTTTCGTGAATCTCCCGCGGGGTAAGGAATGACCCCTCACAATCACCACCGGTGTGGCCTCAAACAAGCTCCACTTGAGCTCAACACCGCCTCTTGCTCCAAGCCACTAGGGAACCAAGCAAATTCTCAGGAGAAACAAGATCCTGCAGCTTCTTCAAGGATGAAGTGCCTCTAGATGCAAGACCAATCAAGCAATGCACTTCTATCACTCTCAAACTCACTCAAGATTCGAAGTTAGAGTGAGGGGATGAGTGGAGAGGTGTCTCACAAGCTCACAAATGAGTTAGGCTGTTGAAATGTGCAAGAGAGACTCAAATGAACCGGCCATGGCACTATATATAGACCCCAAGTCGAAATAGAGCCGTTGGTCCAAAAGTCCCCTTCTCTGCGCGCCTTGCGCCGGGCGCGCCGGATGCTGCGGCCGGACGCTCAGCGGTCTTGATTGCACCGGTGACGCGGGCAGCGGCTGCCCCGGACAGCGCCCAGCGCTGCGTCCGGCGGGTGCCCTCCCCGAACACCTTTACTGGATCTGCAGACGGCGCTCGCGGACGCGCCCAGACAACGGGCCGGCGGGCCAGCGCCCGGGCGCAGCGTCCGTCGAACTCCCTCGACACTCGCACGGACCGCAGCGTGACCGCCCGACGCACCAGCGCGCAGCGCCAGCGCCGGTAGCCAATTCTTCTCGATGGCGACTTTTCACGCGCCGGATGCCGGCATCCATTTTGACAGCGTCGCGCTCACACGGACAGCGTCGCGCCCCGATTTGAATATTTACCGCTGGTTTGGCGCCCGAGCGCTAGCGACGCCGAGTCCGTAGCGGTACAAAATATTCCCTCATCGCTACGTTGCGTTGTCGTCTTTCCATCTTTTTCAAGTTTCGCTTCTTGTCTTGAGTTGCCAACACTTCGAATGTGTCCCTTGAGCACTTGTGTTAGCATGTCGCGATCGGTTAGACAAGAACGAAGTTAGTGCTCTCAATCCTAAATGCATATGCAAGTCAATTGGACCTAGAAGCACTTCACCAAAGGATTGTCCGCGGCATCCCTCTTGATAGTCGGCTATCTATCCTATAATGTGATCACACGCTCTATCGTGTCTTGATCACCGAAAGGGAAACCCTATCAAGATACCTTTGCCTTGATCTCCGGGTTCCCTCTCAAGCCGATCACCGAGCTTGACGATCCATCATGTCCATCATCATCGTCCATGTTCATGATCATCATGCTCCTTGTCGTCCATCTAATCCTATCTCATAGTCAACACTTAGAGCAAAGGGTTAGTTCACAAGTGTGTCATCAATTTCCAAAACCAAACATGAGATTTCAACATTTACAAAGCTTCGAGCTATTGTTTATAGAGCAGCGTTAAGCATACAAGCTTCAAAATTTGACTTTCAATGCAATATGATATTCTATAATCATAATTTGGGATTTTACTCATGCAATGAGTCCCACAATGTATTTGTTACTTCTACCGGCCATATACTCATTCTAGAGTAATTCGGAAATATATATATCCGAGTTTACTACACTTCAATGGTAGCAAAATATCCTACATGGATTTAATAATGACCATAACAAATACTTTTACTTTTGAGTAATTTTAGGATATTGCTTCTTCTTTTAAGGCATGCAAAATACGTAACTTGGACCATATGCATATTAATTTACTACATGTAAACAAGTAGCAAGGTGCAAAAGGCGGTGGATGGTTTCTCAAAATATTCTTAGGAGCATCCTAGCATTTTTCGAGGATTATGGTATATGCAAATTTTCAGAATTTATACCAATCATTCATTCAACCCCAAAAATCCTATGGTAGGAAAACACAAATATGGACCTCTCAATGGTGATAAGTCTAAGGTCTTCAAGATTTAGAGAGCTCATAAACCTTTACCATGTTTCTAGAATTGTTCAAAACTTTACATGGTATATAATTCATAATGTGTGATATATATAAACAAATGCATTCAAAAGAGCATTAAAAAATCAACACATGGTACAATTATAAAAATATACCAACAGAAGAATTTTATCATTAAAATAATTTCCTTCCGAAAAATTGAAGTAACTTGTGTACATGTAGCTACATGAGCTTGTATATTAGCCATGATGATGAGCTACATGCTAGCATCGAATCAATTATCGTCGTGCATGTTGCAACTGCAGGTTACAAAATTTTCAAGACTAGACAAAGACAATAATAAACATAGTAGATTGGTGTCTTTGGAAACTACAAGTTTCTAAATCAATCTCTTGTTTGACCGATCTAACAACTGTATGATCAACGGGATCAATTTACTAGATAGTATTTTCGGCACAACTTCATATCGTTTGCTTTACGTAAAAGCCCTTCAAGGCTAGGATGAGCAAACCATGTACGGATGAAGTAAAGCGGCATTCAAAGGCGGTTATGCGATGGCATACTAGTCACGCGTCGGCGGCCGCTTGTCGCCAAGGATCTGCGGTAATGGCGGTAACTATCATCAACGCGAACTTCGAGTCGGCTTAGTTTACAAAAGCAGAGCGGACCCGTGTCGGGTTGGTTTCCACCAAACGCGAGAAAATAGTCCGACATCGTCATGGCTTCGGTCGGCTGCCCGGGCGACACATATAGTGGCGGTGGATGATGTGCCTTGTATTGATGTCGCGTCGGCCCGCGGTGATGCGTGTGCATCGCTGGCACCTAAGCCTAATCGGGACACAATAACACGAAGCAATATTGGTGGTGAGTCCGTGTATCTATAATGCGTGTAACATAATCGAATTCTACTCGATTTCAAATTACAAAAACTAAGGGAATCGACTTGTTGCAATTTAACTACAATTCAATGCCGTTTGCAACGGCTTCTATGAGTTTGTATCCTGCAAGGATGCGTGTGTTGGCCGTGCCTAACTTGCAGAGTCCGATCATGTTTACGTGCGAGAGAGAAAAAATCCCATACATGTGCGAGTGCGTAGTATGTACTACTTGTACATGTGACTTTCTACTACATGTAGAAAGAAAATAGTTGAAAAGATAGTCGACTCACTAGTCGGTCGGGATCTATCCTTATGCATAGGCCATGTGTGGTGATATGGACTCCTAGTCGGTGGCAAGCAAGGCAATAATAACTCCGTAGATTCGATTGTGTATGCGTATGTACCGAGTATATGTACTACATATATAATTCTATTTGCGAGATAATATCTGGACCAGCTCGATGGCTAGCACCAACAATCTGCGAGATGCGATTCTTTCATACCTTTGATTCTTGAATTCGAGAAGAAGCGAAGGCTATCACAAAGGACAGTTCGGCTAGGCGGTGGGGACCTGCCGGCGTGACGATAAATCGATGCAGTGCGGTCGATAGCGCGGGTAGAGGTAGCAGATCCGTTCCGCTAACAACATCGAGGATGTCAACGTCGTCGATGTAGTTGCGGTGGGACATCGGCACGGCGTCGGTGCCGAAGATCGACGGCGGCTTCAGCGGCGATGTCGGCGAAGAGCTTGTCGTGCTGATAGCGTGTTATAAAACATGTTGCCGGCCGGTTAGGACCTTCCCTCTCCGTCTCTCCGCGATGAGCGTAGTAGATGAAAATAGACACAAGATAGGGAGACTATTCTTTATTCATCTGAATATTGGTGCTTACAACATAGAGCTCCCACGTATATATAGTCCCGCCAAGCCCTAAGAGTTTCGGTAAGAGCCCACATACAAACGGACTAGGATTAAGATTACTCCTTCTCCTTTCCTTCAAAAAGGCAGTATGTGTGTTTTACAAGCTGCAAGCGCAACCTCCTCGAAGAAGCTCAAGTACGTGGGACCCACGCTGCTTGTGGCTTTACAAATGCCACCTCCCTCGGTCTCTCCCACATTGGCGATCACATTTCGATCCTCCTCATCCTCTCTCAGGTTTGGAACCGCAAGCTAGCACCCCTACCATATTCGGGCGTGCCGGCCACCATGGTTTTGCTCCTTCTCCTCTTCCCTCGTCGCCCTCGCTCCTTTGTGGCGCCTCTCCAAGCCGAGTCCGCCACAAACGCCACCTCATCCTCAGACGAAGTCGCCGTCCTCCTCCGAGAGGTGCACACAGTTGCTGAGGATGCGGAGGGACTCGCCGCCTGCCATCCAGGCGCGGAGCCGGACCCGCATCGATCGGCCGGGTGGTGGTGGAGGTGGAGCTCGTTGCGGACCAGATCCGGATCGACGCCGGTGGAGTCCGTCAGCGCGGAGCCAGACCGGATCGGTCGCGGTGGAGTACGTTGCGGAGCCAGACCGGATCGGTCACACCTCACACCCGGACGACAAAGGACGAAGTTAGCAGCGACCAACAAGCCATGCAAAGTGAAGGTCAACGGGGAAGAAGAAGAAGAAAAACGAAGAAGCACCACGATGGCGGTGACGACAAGGTGAAGAAGCGCAGGAGAAGGCAAAGAAGCACCACCAGCGCAACGCGATGACTATTTGGCGAGAACAAAGAAGAGGAGGACACCAAGAAGCGCATCAGCGTCGTCACCACAGCGCCGAGGGCGAATCGGTGAAGAAGAAGAAGAAGAAACTGTCGCATGACATCAAGAACAGCGGCGGCGGCAGGTATGACAGCGATGGCGACAAGGAGGAGGAAAAGAAGGCGGCGGTGGAGGAAGGCCATCAAGAGCAGGTTCGGCCATGCCCATGGACGGCGCTCCCAACGTGAGGAGGTGAAGGTAATCTGAAGTTCTGAACAACTAGTTCTATGGCATCCACGTACTCTGCCTGTCTGCCAGGTAGCTAGCTTGCTCTGGTGGTCAGCTGATGGTTCGGTTTCCTCCGTGTCAGAAACTCAGTATCCTCATGCTTCTTCTCCCTTCAGCTTGTAGTCGTTGTAGTGTACTTGTATGTGTCTCGCTTGCCATGTTTTTTTCAGCCTACTGTTTAGATCGGTGTACGGTTCTAGGTGTGTCTCTTGCCATGGATGGATAATATTCAACCTATTGTTGTGTTGTGTGATCCGATCTACTCGCTTTGAGAAGTATTATTGTGTGTTGATCATGTGAAAAGTGGATATGTTGTTTTGGAAATAAAGTCAACAGAGCTAGCTAGATTTGGTCTTTGCTTTCTTGATCACCAGTCAGCAGATCTTCTTTTGGCCAAATATAGGGTGGCCTTTGTTTGTTTCCACACACCCACAAAAATTCAAATAATCGCTATTAGAAATAGATTTTCAACATTATTGTAGATTAAAATTTTACATCTAAGAGCAAGGCCACCCTATAATTTATTGTAATTTCGTCACTACATCATGTACATATGTCATGAACCGAATTGAGCCAGCCGGAGCGGGCTAAAGGGCTTTGAACCGGCGCGACCGCCCACAAGGGGGCAGGGTGCGTGCGCGACGGTAAGGGGCCGCCGCCCTGCCGCCGCCGCCGCCTCTCTCCCCTCAGCGTCCAGGCTGCCCGTCTTCAAGTTAGGATTATCTTAGGTTTTTTGGTGTGTAAAAGGGAATATTCCAATCTATAAAGGAAGACCCTTATTAGGAAATAAATAAATATTGCTTGTCAAAAGGTATTCTAATCGTATAAAGGAAACTTTATAGGAGATTGCTTAGATTACAAGTCCTACTAGCCGGGCTATATAAGCAAGGTATGTAATATCTTTGGGGATAAGCAAGCAATAAAATAGTCCCTATCTATCTCTCCTCTACCCCAACCGCCGCCACCACCGCCCCAGCGCGCCGCACCATACCCCGCGCCGCCTCCGGCCGCCGCCCCGCCGCTGCCCGGCGCCGCCGCCCCTCGCTGCTGCCTGCGCCGCCGCCCGTCGTCGGGGAGACAGCGGCCCCCTACGCCACCTTCACCCGCCCCAATGGTCGTCGGTGGCGTGTCATAACCGGCCCAATCAAACGATTGCAGTGACAACATATATGTTCAAAGGTATAGTCTTTTTTTTTTCAAATAAACACATGGATACAATTAACTCAATGCAGTGGCCAAGCTAGTCAGAATTTGGGAGTTGGGTATTCCCATCTCCCAAACAAAAAAGTTTAATCAAGGTCCAAAATATAGTTTGCAACAAAGGAAATAAATAAAAATAAACCTAAACCCTTAACCCTAAAATAATTAAAATATTAAAAAGAAAAGAAAAAATGAAAAAAAAAAAATGATAAAACAACACTAAAAAATAAAAAGTAAAATAAAGTAAAATAGAAAAAGGTAAAAAGAAAAAGAAAAAAATTGGAGAACACACAGGACCGAAGAGCTACTGAACCAGAGCCACGGTACATTGGTATTATCTCGTAACTGGTCTCATATAGTGACACGTAATTTAAAAGGCGACTTAATACACTATATGTACATTGGTTGTCTTTTTTAAGTTGTCTCATAGTAACATGTAGTTCCTTAATTTATGGACGGAGAGAAAAAATAGGATTGTGAGGTGCATGACAACAACAACTCATACAATGGTATAATAGTTGTCTCATACTCCTAAATTTTTAGCTCATGAGATGGTTGTTGTCCATGATGTGGGGATCAATGACGTCGATGTTGACGTCGGTTGACGTCGTTGTATCCCCCGTAGTGAGCGTTGGTGTTCCCGATGTCACTAATGTCGAGATGACGCTTCGTTGATTTTTGTAGGAACTTATCCGGAACCGTTCTTTGGAGTCTCATGGCGTTGGCCTAGTTGGGTAGGCTTTTCATCAAAGTAATTTGGTTGACGTCGGTGGTGGGCGCCCCGATCGATCGACCGGACCACAACAGTAGGGGCATCCTCGGGGTAGGCGGTTAATGCGTTGCTTGTAGCGTCGGTGATGCGTGGAGGGGGACGACATCGGCGGCGCCCGTGGGGAGTACCGTTGTCGTCGGTGGCACCTATGGTGGGGCGGCGTCGGGGGGTCGTCGAGCCCACTGGTGGCCTTCATGCGGAAGAAGTGGCATGCGAAGATGGCGTGGTGTAGGGACGGAAGGATGGAGCTGCATTTTGACCTTGATGTAGTTGGAGATCGCAGCTTTGTCGGCGGTGTTCTCGGGTCCAAGCGTGTAGATGGCGTCCATGATCATCCCCGGTATGGCGGCAGCGAGGCGCCATCGATCGGCAGTGGCAGCGTGGTTGGATCATACCGGTCTTCGGATACCGGCCGTCATAGACGGTTGGATTCCGGCGACGGTGACACGTCGGCGATGAACTCGACGACGGCGGCGGCAATCCAGGGTTGCGGGGAGGGCATTAGCGCGGGCGGCAATCGGGTTGCCGGGGGCGCTGGCGGCAATAGAGGTTGCCGGGGCGCTGGTGCTGGCGGCAATCAAGGTTACGGACGCTGGCGACAATCAAGGTTGTCGGGCTGTTGGAGAATGGGAAGAAGAGGAGGACAGCGGCGGGGCGGCGTGGAAGTGGCGGCGGCGTGGGGGGTGCGGTGGCGCGTCGTAAGGCCAGGAGAGAGGGAGCCTAGGATGGAGTGCTGAAGTTGTTGGGTGTTACCCCTTTATTTTTCATTTTAAGATTCAACTGATTAAATGATAGTCCTCGGAAGACTTGCATGAGAAGTAGATCTCTTTTATTTCCTAATCTATTTCTATTTTATCCTATAATAATATTACTTAATGAGGAAGCAAACGACGCGATGACGGCAGGTGGCGGTGGCCAGGGGCGGCGGCCCCCCCCCCTGGGTTTTGGGCCGGCCTTTTAGGGCTTTGATAGGCCCTTTGGGTCCCCTCTTGACGGCATGTGACAGTTTTGTTTTGGTGAGATTTTAATTATTCACACAAAATTGACATAATTACACTAGAGAATGATGTGGAGAAAGTTAACAAAATATTACTAACTCTGTTAACGTCGAGAGTGTGCGTGTGCGCGTTCATATTGTAAGTGTGTATGTACAAAGGGACACAGGTTTTATATTAGAAGATAAGACAATCACAGTTAGTTAGTTAGTTAGTTAGTTAGACAATTATGTATGCTGTCTGGATTGTCATGTAGACTGATTATAACAGACGACAAGACAATCCACTAATGTATAATGTAGACACCATAAGAATATTATATATACATTAAATTAATTCCAAGCTAAGGACTAAAATATAGAGCATGGTTTTGGTAAAATTATGAAGCCGGATTCATATTTTTAAGCCAAAAAAATCTATGAAATTTCTAAGATGTAGATTTTGGGATTTTTAATTCCATGCTTTTTCTAGAAACTATACGAAAAAAAAATAAAAAATACTGTAATTATTTTTTTTTTTAGTAAAGTCTAATTGACACATGAACTATTTACATAGTCTGAGTTATCTTCCATGTGGCTGACATGGCACCACGTAAATCAATACCACGAAGCAAATTCGGATGCTTTCAAATGGAGGAGTTTATTAAACGACTGTTTTTGTTGGCGAAGGACAAATATGACTTGGGCGGGAGGTCGAGCAGTTTTTTTTTTTTTTTTAGATTATACAACGCAAATGCTCAACACGTATACTCACCCCTATTAACACACGCAAAACCCTACCCTACGAGCACATTCAAGTATCTGAGCTGATAAATCTTAAAGTTCACGAAGTCCACGGCCTTTGTCGACAGAGAATAATGTGTCGCGACCTTAGATTCGAACCATAGTGGAGCCCCCAACCAATGACCCCATTTTGCCTCAAATGATTTGAACACGTACATGATTTGTCGGTCCAAACTCAGAACCATTTTTTTTTTCTATTATCATGTATATATGCCCTGGCATATCCACTAGCAGATTAGTACTCCGATGCGGCTCCCTCTTCTCCAACTCTGTGCCGATTGGTTGGTATACATAGAATTTTTCGTTTCTGGTCTGAGGATTTTCATGGAATTTGATAGCATTCCAAATGGAAGACGTGCAACGTGTGCGTAGCTAAAATGTCATCTGACAGAGTTTATATACACACATTACAATTTACAACTCATTCAGTCATATTACTGTTCTACAAATCTTTTGGAACATACCTGTATAAACAGGAACGCCTAAAGACCTAAAGTTATCGGAAAAGAACAAAAAATAGTTGCTACAATTTACACAAGATTTCTAGCTCATGACATGAGCTCTCAATCTCTTGCACAAAAGTACTTACAAAACATATACCCCTACACCGGTGGCAAGGAATCGTCAGCCGGCGCCGGCGCCAGCGGTTCCGCAGCCTCAGCTGTGGGCGCGGCAGCAGGAGCGGGCGCCGCTTTGGCGGCGACTTTCCTCGGCGGTGGCAAGAGGTTGCAGCGGCACACTGGGCACGTCCGGTGCGAGTGCAGCCACATGTCGATGCACTCGACGTGGAACAGGTGCTTGCACGCCGGCAGCTGGCGCACCATCTCGCCGGCCTGCACGTCCTCGAGGCACACCGAGCACGGCTCGCCGCTGCCTGCTTCAGTCGTCGTCCCGGACTCGAGGTCGCCGCCGCCGCCGCTCTCGGCCTCGTAGGCGAACGTCGGCAGCGCATTGATCGCGGCCTTGGGCAGCCCCGAACCTGCGCTGCGTCCTCGGCGTGGCGGCGTGGGCTCCTGCTCCTGCTGCTGCATCCGCGGCTTCTCTCTCGGCGGCGCTCACGGGCCCCCGTGCGAGGCAGCCGGCGACGCTGAAGGCGACGAAGGCCAGCCCGCCGAACGTGAACGCCATCCAGAGGTTTACGGAGACGGCCAGTGCGCAGAACAGCAGCAACGCCACCGCGCACGCCGCGATGCCATAGCACGCGCGGCGGTTTCCTCCAGCCCTGCCGCTGCCGCTGGCGTCGGCCTCGCCGCCGCGGTTGATGTTGCCGCGGGACCTCGCCGAGAGCAGGGTCGGCATGGTGATCAGCAAACTGGATCGGCTTGTTCAGGTAGCTTGCCGCAGGGTTGCCGCGTGTCCTCCTCTGCGCGCTCCTCTGTTCTCACTTCGTATGGGTGCTGGTAGCTTGCCGCGCAGGGTTGCCGAGTGCCGACTGCGCTGCGCTGCACACAACTGGTTTGCCGTGCCGTGAAGCTCGCGCCGGGAAGAAATTTATAGGTATGGTATCGGTGGGGAGCTGCGCGAGATTCTACTGTGGAGAGCGCCGGCTGCGGCAGAGAAATACGGTGGTTGTTTGACGGGAGACGGAGGACGAGGATGCGTCAATTCTGGTACGGTTGGGTTGGTTGCAGGCGCCCGCCGCCGGCTGATTTTTGACTGGTAAATGATTGTTAACGGCGCCACGGTAGACAGCGACGGGAATGTTCGTCGCCGATGACTACACGCTAACAACACGCATTGCCGTGTGGTGTGGTCTAGTGTAGTGTAAACTGACGGCAACAGGCCCGCAGATTTTGTTAGGAATAAAACAAAAATAACACTTACTATATAATGACTAAAGCTATTGAATGTACTCCTATATGTTCACATAATGACATCAGAGTAGCACTAGTATGTAGTATCATGTGCAGCTGTAGTGTGCTACAGAGTGTGTTAGTAGGGTAAATATCCGGGTACATATGCACCTAAATTATTTTTGTGAATTTTCTGAAAATGATTTTGCATCTCAACTTTGTTACATATACACATCTATAGAAGCACTAGGGATGTGCATCGTTCAGAAAAAATGAAAGATTATTATAAGTATGAGTTTCAATAGGGATGAATGAGAAGTTTGCACCGAATATTTAGACACTAAATATTTGGTTGCAAACTCCTATACGTTGCAAACGTACCCAATTAACAAACATATTTATAAGCTTTCATTTGTTTTATAATGCATACTAATAGTTCATCTATATATACATTGTATACAAATTAATTTAGACACAAATTCAATCTAAAAAAGAATCATATGAAAGCAACAAAATACATGTGCATGTGCACTAGAGGATAAAAATCCTATGACTTTGTATTGTATATATGCACCTAAAATTTATTATTTCCTATGAGCTTCTAGAAAATATTTTTCCTTGTCAAATTTTGATACAATGTTAATCTTTAGATGCACTATGGATGTGCATCACTTCAATTTTTTAAAAAACTTACAAGCATGTGTTTTAGTAGTGTTTTCAATAGAATTTTATTTACCAATTTGGTGCAAACTCCTCCTTAGGTGGAATCTTGAAAACCCTATTTGAAACACATAATTATAAGTTTTCAAAAAATTTATCCTTGCTAGCTCCAGCTTTAGGTGGCATATATATTTGGGGCTCGTGTTCTTATCCTTGTTTTGAAGTCTAATTTGCTTAACCTTGCGATTTTGCCCCTACCTTTTAAAACAAATAAAGATTTTACAGTTTTTTTTTTTCCATTTATAAGGGTTGACAATGTAAGTTAGATAAAAAAAGATTAGTTTTCCCTTAGGGTACTCGCAATGAGGGGTAGCAATGGGTAGTAAGCATTTAATGCTTTCTTAAGCCTGGGTAGATACACTGTAGGAATGGGTAGTAGTAAATACCGGGCAGTAGTACTCCTGGCTGGATGGATATAAATAATATTATTTGTACAGTGTTTGTATGTGCTTGCATTACAAAATAAAGAGTGGTTGGCTAACTTGGTGCGGACCCCACCTTAAACTGCATAGACATTGTGCGATGGTTGCATAGACATTGTGCGCTGCTCTTATGAATTTGACGTAGGTTTAAAGTACTCTTTTGACTTTAAACTATTTTGACACTAAATATCTAGACAAATTCTAAATTATTATAACAAAATTTGCAAATATTTCAAATTTATACAAAATTTAACAACCATCAGCAAAAGCCGGGAGGGTTAGGATAAGGTTCTGGGTTACTACCAGCTTTTATTTATTTTTATTATTTTTTTGCTTTTATTTAATTTATTTATTCAGTATTAAAAACACAAGGCCAAATGGTGGCTTCAAAGTCAAAGACTAAGGATAATCACTAACTCAAAATACCAGGTCAAAATTGCAACGACCTTTGAGCTCTATATTTCCAGCAATACATAAGACCTGCTAATTATCAATGGCTGGCCTTTGTAACCCATTCGAACAGCAACCAACCTTTCTAGACAAAAGACGATTTTGGGTCATTCATAAACTACTAGTATTTGTTAGGAGAGTTTCTTTATGGATTCTTTTAATTAGAAACAGATTCGTTTAAACTTTGTTTGTCAGTCTATAGGCTTACTGAACTTCTTGTACTGTTCATTTTCATTCTGTGCCCTTTAATGAGATATGTGCATAAGAAAATAACAAAAAGACAGTTTCAGAAATTACTTCAAAAACGATTTTAGAAACAAAAAAGCCTTCTAAAAAAAGTTTAAATACACACTGTAGCAAGGCATTTTACCCAAAGAAAAGCAATAAATTTTCAAGGAAAAGGAAAAGGAAAGTTTCAAGGAAAAGAAAAGGTGCTCGTTCTGCACTATGGTTTAAAGCAGCGGTATGCTCTGGGCGCGCACACAATGCAGCTTCCCTCAAAGCCTGGCGTTCGGACTGGATGGGTGACTTTAGAAAAAAGGAGCGGATTCACTCTTCACGCTCATTGCTTGGGAGGTTAGGAAGGAAAGGAATGCTCGATGTTTTCATGGAGCCATCACCGAAGTACCCGTGTTGAAGGCGGTCATAACACATAAAAGCGGAGCAATGGTGTTGTTCGGTGCAAAGCACCTTTTTTGTCAAAATTGTACCATTGACATATATTATATTAAGAGAAGTAGGAAGTTTACAATTGATTCGCAAGTAATCCACAGATTACTCACGAAAAACACACGGGCACAAACAAACAGCAAGCAATGGGTGGGGATGGGTGGGGCGGGACCTTTCATCTAACAACCCTGAAAAGCTGATCCAAATACAACCATAAACTCATCACCTAGGTAGCTAGTAGTAGTAGTGTACGGCCAACGACGATAAAAGCGACAAAGCATCCGGCTAGAACACAGGCGACAAAGCATCCGTCCAAAACCACCTCGGCAGCAAAGCATCCGCCGGAAAGACAACCAGCCTCGACAACAAAGCATGCCGGAAAGACGGCGACCACTTCAGCGGCAAAGCATTGCTCGAGGCGACCATCGCGACCTGGTGCCACGCGCAGACGGAAACGTAGGCTCAGAACGACCGTGACCTCGCAACACACACCTACCGAAACACAGGCTCAGAACGACCGCGACCTCGGCAACACGCGTGCACACCGGAAAACGCAAACTCGTAATAGAACAACAAAAGATACACGGCGGCAAAGCATCTGCCCAAACAACGAAGAGTACCTCGGCGGCAAAGCGCCCGGCTGAAACGACTATGGCTGCACCAACCGCTAGCTAGACATACCCGAGATGGGAAACATAGGGCACAAAAAGGATCAGCGAGGCGACCAAAGTGACCAAGGAGGAGGAGCGGCGACCGATGAAGGGAGCGGGAGACTCGAGAGACGACGCCTTCAAGAAGGGAGAGCGGTGCGCCAAAAGCCGTCACCATAGTCCGCCCGACCACGTCGGTGAGCTTCGCCCGAGCTCCATGCATCCAAGTCACGCAGAGGGCGAGCGATACACCGCCATCCACGCCACCACGACGTCAATATGGGCGCACCGCCACGAGCAACCGCTTCGCACCACACCATGGAGCGTAGACGCATTCGTAGCTGGCCACGCCGCCCAAACCGCCGCTCTTTCCTACACGACGTCTATCTCGAGCCGCGGTACGCCGTCGGAGGAGCGAAAGCCACGCTGGGTGGGGGAGCCGACGCGTGCCCCTATTCACGACCAAAGCGAGGCGGTAATGCGAGGAGCGAGAGGGCCAGGCAGGCGGTGGAGCCCGGCTAGGCCGGCATCCTCGAACCCCGCGCCAGCTGTTGGGCGTCGGCGCCGAGAGCACCACGGGCGCATCCGGCAAAGAGTCAAAGAAGCACCACCGGGCCGTTGACGGCGTTCTCCGCCGGCGTCCCTCGGCAGCGTCGGCGCCTTTGACGCGGCAGCAGCGCCGGAGGCCTAACCCCCACCCCCCCAAGGGGCCGGATCCGGCCGGAGAGAGCCCCATGAGGGGGCCGGGGCCCGGAGGGCGGACCCATGAGCCGGTATCGAGGGCCGCCGCCCAGCGCCGCCGCCCAGAGAGAGGGGAGGGGGCGCCCCGTGATCGGGGCCTGAGGCCCAAATCGGGTTGGCCCCCACCGATTTTGCGCTCCGACGGCCGGGCGGCGGGGGGAGGGCGGCGCCGCTGCATGGTCGCCGGAGGTGAAGGCCCGGAGGAGAGGGAGAGGAGGGGAGGAGGGAGAGGTGGACGCCGCCGACGCAGGCGTCTTTGTGGAACCGCCCGCCGCCGGGGAAGGAAGGGCGGCGACGGCGGCGGAGGACGCCGAGGGGGGAGCTGGGGCGGAAGCCGCCGCCCCGAGTCTCCCGTGAGGGCGCTCGGGAGCCGCTGATTTGAATTTTTTCTCCTCCTGGTGCAAAGCACCTCGGGAGTCTACCTCAACGAGTAATAGGTTAAGAGTAATCCGGGTTTGAGGTGCACGGGTGGCTTAGAAAAAGAAAATCTTGCAGCGCGTCTCTTATGTAATCAATTTTTTTTCTCTTAATACAAATATGCGTAGATCTTTTGCGTGATCAAGAAAAAAAAAAAAAAAAAAGGAAATGGTCATTTCCTAGGAGAAAATTTTGCAAACATGTCTCTAGAACATATTTAGAAAAAAGGATCATAGAATGAGATACAAATATATCGTGTGCTATCTTTGTGATCCTATTTACACAAAATTTATCACGCCTACCATTTTCATCAAGAGCCGCAAGTACCAGTATGTACTACATGCACACTCAAACATGGCATCTGTACACAGCCACTACTAGTTACACAGGCGGCAAGTCATGATCCTCATCCGAAGCCTCCGGTGCCTCCTGCGCTGCAGCTTTAGGTTTCACAGCAGCCACCGGCGAGATCTCACCCCGGCACATCGGGCACGTCCGGTGCGAGTGCAGCCACATGTCAATGCAGCCCACGTGGAAAATATGCATGCAGGCCGGCAGCTGCCGCACCATCTCGCCGCCGCGCACGTCCTCCAGGCACACAGAGCAGCACACCACGCAGCTCACGGCGCTCGCCGCCGGCGGCTCACGCTCACCCTCGCCACAGGCCTCGAGCGCCGGGCACTCGAACGCGAATGCCGGCGGCACATTCACTCGAGGGGCGACGGCCGTGACGGTGACAACCAGCTCCGCGCTCGCGCCGGACTGATGCTGGCTCCGGCGCCGGAACCACCTCTTGGGCGCGAAGCAGCCACCGACGATGAGCAGCAGCGCGACCAGGGCGGCGGAGGCGCACGCCTTCCAGACGCTGAAGGACGACGAGACGAGCACGCAGAAGACGAAGATGGTCACGCAGACGACGGCGATGCTGTAGCTGAAGGAGGCGGCGCCGCGGCGGCCGTCGTCGTCGTCGTTGTCGTCAGCGGCGTCGTCGACGGAGGTCGCCGCCTGGAGCTGGAGCCTCGGGTACATGTTGAGCATGGACATGTTGATCGTTGTGAACGTATACTGCTAGATTATTATTATACGAAGCTGATTCCTCGTATGGAATGGAATGTTACCATGACTGAACATTTCTGTGAAATTTATAGTCTTCGCCTTGAGGCTTTGTCAGTAGGATTAGGATGTAGAGAGTCAGTAATGCTGCAGTTTGGTCAACTTTGTAAGAGCAAATTTAATTAATAAACAATGGACTAGCGATCATGGTTTATTGGCTCTTGTTCATGGCTCTATCTGAATGATGAATAATCAATGGGATAAGGGTGCATTATTTAATTGCCACGGCGCACGGCAGAACTGATGAGAGACCTACGGCGTCGTCGCCGTGTGGCGTGTTCACTCTGCCGTCGAGATGCCGGCTATAGGGAATTGCATTTACATGACCTCTTTTGTTTTTGTTTTTTTTAAAAAAAACAATAGGCAACTGACGAATAGTTTCGACAAATATGTATCAAGAAACCAGATAAAATAGTAAATTTCACCAATCTACAATATGATTGAAAACTATTATAAAACAACACTTTTATCAATCAAGTGTAATAAGGGAGTTTCCCTTCTGTTTTCTTCAAAAAAAAAAAAAAAAAAAGAAGAAGAAGCTATACTCATACTTCACTATTTAATAGGTGAGTGTTTTATGTTAGGATTGATCTCCATCTGGTCTAGTTCAACGACTGGGCCGGACCCTTTCCCACGTCCTGATCGGGGACGTCCAGCCCAAGATGAGGTTAGTGGACCCCTGTCATGCAGCACTATAAATAGGAGGTGGGGACCATGGCTGAAGAAGCGAGGTTCACCACTTCCAGCTGCCACTCCCAATCGTCCGAACCCTAGATCGATCTAGAGGTGATGCAGACAAATAAGCCATTGCACACGTGCAGAAGTTGTGCAGTCCGAGCAGATTAAAGGCCAAGGAATTCTAATGTTTTTAGTATTTACTTTTCCTATAAAGAATAAGAGTCTTATACGTTAATGCTTCAGTTATTAGTCTTTTCAGCTGCTAGCTTAATGGCCCTGCGTGGTCTATATATATATGTAAACATTCTTAAATGTGGGAGAACTGAAATGGAGAAGAACCACTATCTTGGCTGAATACTGGAAGGAAATTGTGAGTTGCAATTCCAACTAGTTTCTTTTATCATCTTGTACGTGTGCCTCTTGTATCGAGTCTACTGATCTTGGCTCCACGCTCTAAACACTACATCAGTTTGGTATTCAGAGCCGGAGAATCGAGTCCATGGCGGCTGGGCGAAGGAATCGAGGCCGTCCACCCCGGCGGAATGTTTCGCTCGGGGTGGTGGTGCCGAGATGGAGGAGGAGTCTCCCGATGAGGTTCCCCGTCATCATCGGACCCTACATGACATCGATGCCAGATTGAGAGATCAAGATCGAGAGTTGAGACGTCAAAGTGCAGACCCTAGTGCAGCAGATGGGTGCCATGCAAACTCGGCTGGCCCAAATTGCTGGTGCTAGGAGGCGGAGGGACATGCCAGAAGATCGGGGAGATGAAGGTGCTTCCCCGTGAGTGGTAGCTCTTCGAGAAAGTGACCGAGGCGTCCCCGAAGTCAATCCTTTTGCGGCGTCGCCACGCAGGAAATCGTATCGCTGCTGACCGTGAGGAAAGCAAATCGCAAGCTTCCGAAGTCAATTTACCGTAGTTTTTCGGGAGGTCTTTCCTCCCGAAAATTTTGTGGATTGGCTTGATCAAGTTGAACGTATCTTTGACTATGCAGATGTTCCCGGTTGAGCGTGTCCCTGCAGTTGCCATTGGTGGAAGAATTTAGAGAAGAGTCGCAGGACTCGTGGCAAAAAAAGAAAGATTGATTCATGGTCCGCTATGAAGGAGAAATTGCAGCGTGAATTTCTTCCTTTTAATTATGAAGAAGTTTTATTTATGCAGCTCCAGAATCTTCGTCAAGGCTCTCTCGAGTGTTGATGAATATACACATGAGTTCTACCAATTGGTTTCACGCAATAACTTGAGTGATTCCAAAAGTCGGGTTGGTGGCGAGGTATGTCGGTGGCCTGCGTAAATCCATCCGGGATGTATTGGCATTGCATATGTGTCGGCGTTTCCGGAGCGGCGGGCGCCTCGGTGCCTGGCAATAAAGAATTTATATGCCGTGTGCCCCTCCCCCAATGGCGTGGCGCAAGATGGACACCGGACACCTTTGGTTTATCCCGGTTCAGCCAACGGGGCCCTACGTCCTAGCGGGTGGAGTCCCCTTTCGTGTTACCTCGCGGCCAATCGAGGAGCCTGCGGTAGGGGTTACAGGCGGTTGCGAGGGAGAGAACCCGGTCTCAAGCCTCGCGATCGTGGTGGTGGTGGTGGATATCCGCTAGAACTGCAGGGTGTCGATCCCCCACTAATGGGGCATTACCCCCCTTTTATAGTGGGAAGGGGAAGCAATGTTTACATATGTGGTTGCCTAGGTGGCTAATTCCGAGGCTGCACGGTTTGCATCTTGCGCGCCGAGGGTTGGCTAGCTCGGGCGTTGGCTTGATGATGACACGCGCGTC
The DNA here is from genome assembly GCA_015847255.1 of Hyparrhenia diplandra. Classification (NCBI taxonomy): domain Eukaryota; kingdom Viridiplantae; phylum Streptophyta; class Magnoliopsida; order Poales; family Poaceae; genus Hyparrhenia; species Hyparrhenia diplandra. The sequence goes on from JADLZK010008372.1 coordinate 365,322, forward strand.
TTGATCCGATGGTGGACGTGCCGTTTCCCGGTGCCTCCCTCGAAACACGTGAGGCGTCCCTCCTCACGATCGCATGAGGGGCGGCCCCGTGAACGCCAGTGGCGGTGTGTTGTCGGGGTCCGCCCAACGTGGCGCCTTTGATCGTAGTTCTCGGGAAATGAACAAATGTTACCCTGTTTTCTCCTTTGCCGAGCGGGCCAGAATGTGTCACCGGCCAGGCTTTGTGTCCCATCGATCGGATCGGGGTGGGATTTGGTAGGTTGATTTGATGAGGCGTAATCGATGGCCCCTGCCATATCGCTTTTTTCTGGCTGTGCAACCGCATTGAATGCGGTTGTTCCCCTTCCTTCGGACGGAACCTCCCATGCCCGAGGGTCTATGACCCTGGGTGAGATAGTTGGGCCGCCTCGCCCGAGGATGGAGAGCTGGGTCTCCCCGGGGCGAGACGGATTTTTGCGCCCGAGGGTGGTGAGCTAGGCCACCCTCCCGGACGAGGTTGCGTCAAGGCGCCCGAGGGTTGCCCTTCAAGGGACGGAGATCGGAGCCGGGTCCGAGGTTTGTGTCAACAGGTGATGACGGGAGCGTTCTGGTCCTCCTTTGTGAAATTCCTCGACCTTTGTCACTCGGGCGTCTTGTCGGGTTTGGTCATGGAGGAAGACAAGCTGGTCGTAGACCTGGCTTGTAGATTTAAACCGAGTATTTTACTCGGTGTCCTTCGCGTGGGGACTCCTATGGGCCGCTTGTGGGCCGTCTCCGGTTTTGTATAGTCGTCATGGCTCCTTGGCCTGGTCCCTTGCCAGCTGGGCCGCCCTTCATACCGGGATGATGATAGGTCGAAGTTTTTCTTTGGCCCTCGACGGACCGACGGCTTCTCGTTATTAAGAGAATGTCTCGGGGCCCAATATTTAGATCCCCGACAGTAGCCCCCGATCCCCCCGAGCGAGTGGGGACTCGCCGGGGGTTGTGCCGTTCCGCCGCCGTTTTTTTTCTTCTCAGGGTGGTTCGTCTACAATGGGTGCGGCGAGCGAACCTGCTTGGTGTAGTTTCCCCGAGGCCTCGAATGGAATGGCGGGTTCCTTCGAGGTCTTTAAATCTCGTGACGCCCGGCAAGATCGGAACGACTCTATATTGCGCTTAGTTGTGCGAGTCTGTTCGTTTTTGCGTGGGCAGCCGAGGCCCGCGCTTATGTGCGCAAGGTCGCCCGGGCTTCCTCGACTTTGGTCTACGCTCCTCGGTGCCCTGAAAGCCCGACCGTGGTGTGCTCCGTTTGAACGTTGTAACAGTCGGTTTAAGCGGGGTGCCCGTGCCCTCGCCGGGCGGTCGGCCGTGGTGATCTAGGATTCACCCCATGAGAACCCACGGACCGTTTAGCGAGATCCCGGGGTTTGACGGATCCCCCCGAGGGCACGAAGGCCTCCCACGGATGGGACATCTCTATAAACAAAGCACCCGCCGATCTTAAACACGATCGGAAATCAGCCCCGGCGGGGCTGGGTATAGTCGGTTGTGCATTTCCATCCTGTCCCTAGTTCGGGTTATCCCGAGGCGACCGTTGAAACCCGTGGGCCCGGCTGGCAACCTCGGAACGTAAGGTGCATCTGACGTGTGTCAGCCCGAGCTCGTTTGGTTCCCACTGGGGTGGGAACCGCCGGCCGGATCGACTTTTTGCCCCCTTAGGGTCGGGCGCTGGCCGGATATGGATGGCCGGACGGTTTTACCCCTTGATGGGAGGCGAGGAGTCTCCCGCCGTGCTCGAGGTGGCGTGACAGTTCAAAGTCCGATGGGGACGTGGCCCCGCGGGTTTCTCGTGGGCGTGTCGAGGGCGCTTGTAGATCATGGTGCATTAATCACCCTTGACGGCTCCACCGGCCCGAGCCGTTGGATGTGCGGTTCTCGTTCCATCGTGGGCCGTCCATTCTAGGCGTCGGTTCGTTTGCCAAAGCCGGCGGTTTGCCTTCCCTTCCCTATAAATGTGGGGTCACCGGGGCGGCAGACGGTTGCTCCCTTGCCCTCGCTATTGCCTTCTTGCCTTCTTGCCGCGGCAAAACCAGGAAATAGAGAGGAAGTTAAGGGAAGATTGAAGGAGAGATTCACTTGCCTTGTGCTCGTGCGTGTGGCGTTGCCCGGTGGTCGCGGTTCTCCGTCCTTCCGTTCATCCATGGCGCAGTCGGGCGGCGGTGACAACGCGAAGAAGGAGGTGCTTGACGCCGTGTCGTGGCCGAGATCGTCGGTGGATGAAGAGAAGCTTCAACGCCTTGTCGAGGAAGGGCTTCTTCGTCCCCCGCACCGACGCCGCGGCGGCGGGAGTGGATAGCCCTGATTGGACCGAGGAGGAGCCGAATCCTCCCGATGGCTACGTGGTGAGCCCGATCGATCTTCATCGGCGGGGTTCGGGTTCTTCGGCGGGCGGTTCATTCGTGCCATCCTCGACTATTACGGTATTGAGCTTCACCATCTTCCCCGAACTCGATCTCCCAAGCCGCCATCTTTGTCACCCCTCTGCGAGGGGTTTCGGGATCGAGCCACATTGGGACCTTTGGTTGTGGTTCTTCAAGGCGGACCTCACCACGGCCTCAGTGTCCAAGGGCAAGCCGCGGAGGGCGTTGCGTGTCGGCGGTTGCGCGCTCCAAGTTAGAGCGGAACAGATGAGGCCGAACCGAGCTGATGGGTACATCCTATCCAAGCTCACCACCTCCAACAAGGGGTGGCGAGGACCCGGTGGTTCTACCTTCACAATGATGAGAACGAAGCTTCCCGCGCATTGCCGGGCGTGTCCTCGCGCCCGCACAAAGTGGTTCTCAGGGTCCCCCCAAGGCGACTTTGTCCCGACCGGACGGTTTGAGGCAAGCGGTGTTGCGGCTTCGGGGAGGCGAATGTGGACGCGGGCGGGTGGTGGTCGCCGCTTCCACCGGCGTCCGCGTTGCCGTTGATGGCTCGCCCCTTGTGCATGTACGAGATGACCCCTCGGTTCGGGCTTGAGGCATGTCGGATGTCTCCCCGATCCGCTTTCCACCGATGCTTCGGCCAAGAGGGTGAAGGAGGCCTTGGGGTCGCACACCCCATCTACCATCCCGAGGATCGCCATGCCCTTCTCACGGGTACATCTCCTTGGTAAGTGCTCTCGGGGGTTCGACATTCTGATTTTGTCTTGTTATTATCGGGTTCTGCGCCGGTAGTCCTTACTACGTCTTCTTGCTGTGGTCGCTTGAACTATCACGACTCTCTCCACCGGTACCTAGCCTCGGCCGCCGAGCGGAGAATCGCGTGCTCGAACGAGCGGGACGGGCCCGGGCGTTGAAGAAGGAGGAGAAGAAGAAGAGGAACGTGGCCCGCGCCAATCGTCGAGCTGAGCAGCAGAGGTGGGGCCAGACGCCTGACGCCACGACCACCGAGGAGGACGATGACGAAGATGAGGACGAGTTCGCCGTGAACTCGTCGGATGATGACCAGGGGGCCCGGCAGGACCGAGCCCAGGATTGCCGACCTACTCGGGGCTTCGTTACGAACCCGAGGAGCCGAGGAAGCCGGGCCCGGTGAGCCTCAAGGTCCTTCCAGCCAAGGCCTTTGGAACCGGTGGTGGTCCCGAGGTCTTGCCGGCGTGGTACCTCGGCGCCACAAAGTGTGGCTCGGAGGGAAGAGCCGACGCATCCCAACGTGGTACTTCGGCACGCAAGCCGCGGCTCGGGGTGACGAGGTGGTGGACGTCCCCGAACCGCTCCCGCCGTCACGGAAGCCGTGGAGACGCGGCCGGCGTGCGTCCAAGTGCGACGCCCGGTTGCAGCCTTCCGTGCCTCGGCAATGCCCAGGCGATCCCTCGGGCTTCGTGAGTCCCTTTGTACTCGCGGTTGCTTCTCTTGTTTCTTTTGGCTTCTCTCCGATGTGCTCTTTGCTTCTCAGCGGGGGCCCCCACCCCGACCTTGCACCTAAGAAGGCCCCGAAGGCCGATGCGCAGCCTCCTCGGGGGCCCAGAGTCATGGATCGTCCCGTCAAGACGCCGCCTAAAATGCAAGTGGGGGCCCCCCCGTGGTGTTGCTTCCCCGGGGCGCTAGCCCCGAGCGTCTGGGAGGGACGGGCCCGGTGGGGCGGACCGAGACTTGCCTTCCGAAGGGGCCGGCCCTCAGGAGGTGATGGCGGGTCGCCTATCCACCCGTGGCGACCGACTTGAGGGCCCGATTAGACGGCGCGACATCGCCGGCCCCGAGCCCCCGGGCTGTTGCTGAGAGAGCGACGAGGCCGCCCCTCCCGAGGAGCCAAGCCTTTGTCCGAGTTTTCTCAGAGGAGCTCTTTCAGGCGCTGGAGACGCGCCCCCGCATGTGCCGGCTCCCTGGTCCGTGGGCTCTGTGAGGAGTACGATCCCGACACTCCCATTGCCAGGCCCGGCGACTGGCCTTTGGCGAGGCGCGTCGTCTTTGGCGACAGTGAGGGCGCCCCCGTGGTCACCGTGAAGGGCCCCCCGGACTTTATTGTCTGGCTTTCGAAGGCGGGAGCCGCCGGCCGGGCGGCATTCCCGAGGATCCAATCCTCGGGGGGCGGTCCTCCCTTGACCTTGGGTGACGTTCGGGGTCCCGCCGCCGTGGTGGTTGATGACCGTACCAAGTCCTGGCATGGAGGACTCATGAGCAGATCCGCGATGGGGCTGCGAGCGGCCTTACAGGGATTGGCGACGCGAATCACCGGCGCCTTGCCGAGGCCGACGAGGTGAGTGTCCTGGTCTGTTGTCTCTTGCAGCATCTTCTTTGTGTATGTGTCGTAATCCGCGGTGTCCCCGTTGCAGAGCCTCCGGCGGTTCGCCATGGAGAGTCCGAGCTCCTTCGCGGAATGTCTTGAATCTGGAACGCCCTTTGGGCGCACTCGGGTGAAGTTGGTCCGGGCCCGGAGCGAGGCGACCAGGCTCACCGCTCTTGCCGGGGAGCGGGAGTCTCGGCGACAGGCCCTGGCGGCAGAGAGCTCGTCAAGGCTAGGTCCGAGGCCCTCCATGTGTCGGCGGTCGAAATGGCTCGGATGAGCCAAGACTTTGAGGACGCCGGGAGCGGTCTCTCAGGGCCGGGGGGAGGCCCATGATGAGCGGGGACAGTCCGGGAGGAGGCGAAGGCGGCGGAGATGTGCGACGCCTCCAACACCCGCATCGGGGAGGCTGGTGTCCGAGGGGGAAACCCTTAGGAAGGAGAAGGACCAGCTCCAAAGGTCGCTGCGATCGAGCATGGCGTCATCTTTCGGGTACGGCAGCCTGAAATGCCAAGGTTCGTTTCTCCCCTCGATACGTCTTTTGTCTTTGTTCCGATCGTCTTGCCGAAGTTGTCTTGGTGGTTGTTGCGAGGCGGCGAAGGTCCGGACCGAGGCCGTGGAGACCGCGGCTACGCTTCGCCGCTGGCTGGAGCAGAGCAGTAAGTCGCGCCAGAGCTGGAAGAGGCCCCGTCGGACTTCACCCGTTGCTTCGGGGCGGACGGCTGGAGGTCGGGCCCTCGGCGGTAGTCGCTTGAGCTCTTGGGCGGATTCCTTAGGTCCGAGCTGAACGCCTTCCTGGCCTGGTGTGCGGACGTGCATGGCGGTGTTCGCCTCGCATTTCGCGGAGTTGTCGGCGCCCGAGGTGTTGAACAACGCCGCTGGGCGGCTTCTTCCTTGGTTCCGATGATGGGCGCGGCTGATCCGCCTCGCCGAAGGCCGCCGACGCCGCCAGACCAAGGGATCTGACGACTTCGTGGAGGGTGCCGCGACTCATTGGCTTCCCGTTTCAAGACGAGGTATGCCCTCTCAGACTCCCCATAGAGTCAAGCTATGAGGCGGACACGAGATGCCGGACGCCGCCTCCGAGGATACGCCGATGTGTCCGATGCCGCCCCCGGGATGCTACACGCCGAGGGTGCCGCCTCGAGTTGTTCGCGATGCGCCGTGGATGAGGCCCGCGATGTGCCTTGAACTCCCCCTTGTATGAAGAAGTCAAAGTTGTGAGAAATATGTATATAAACACCGGTGCCGCCCGAGGCATGTGACTCAGCGAGGTGCGTTTATGATGGGTGTGGCGTTCCTTGGATTTCATGTTTATTGTGTGGCCGGGTTGTTTGCCTTATCCTCTCGCAAGGTAGTGAGCACGGGTGCCTCGGTGTCACGCCCCACTTTTAATGGGACTTTTAATCACGCGTATTGGCGCCAGGATCACGCTACCAATACGTTTAGCGATCCACTGTAGTGAGAATCGGTTATATGAATAATACCGAGCAGAAATGTATAGGATAGAAGATCTTACGGTGGTGACGTAGTGACACCTAGCTGGGTTATGAATATCGAGTAGCCAACCCGTGAAGCGTTGGTATATCGTCCGGGCACTTCTCCTTATTCCACGTGCATCTTGATAGTGGATAGGAATTGTTCAGCCTTACTCCTACTCGATCGTCTTACGACTCCCTACGTATGCGTATCCTTTACCTTGGCGACTTTACCTTCTTCGTGCCGATGTCCGTAAAAATGCAGAGGGGGTGAGTACAAAGGTACTCAACAAGTCCAAAACCAAGGGTGGTTTGGTAATTTAAGGGTTTGGGCCCTAGCAGAGTCTCTAAAACTGCTCTTACTAGTTTCCGGGGTTATCTCATCTTACCATCACCTTCACATATCTCAAAAGGTTAGTTATATCTAATCATAGATGTTCTCACCTAGCATTCGCCCATTCCAAGGACGTGGCTATTCGAATAGATTTCAATAACTCTGCAGAGGTTGTACAAGTTTCCCCACACGATAGGTGTTGCCTCGACCACCGTCATGGCTTCTAACAGACCTAACGAGATCCGTACCCGCTTGAGTGGAAGATGACGCATCACCCTAGACAATATGGTGATACCAAATCACCCACGGCTTTACAGGTAATACCTTATTACCCAACCTATACTGTCAACACCACTCTCAATCTCAATCATCAATATGTGCCTCTAGCACTGCGCCACTGCGCCCAAACACTTACGTGGAAGATCGCTCAGCATCCACGCCAACCGGACCATGGGGCCACTCTCCCCACGTCTGCTCCTAATAGGTCGTTTGCCTGCTCCGGCCACCTTGGATCCCAATTATACCTCAACCCAACGGGGTGTGAATCAAGCCGCCCCATATACGGGCGTGCGGTGGTCATACTGTAAATATCTCACTAGGTAGAAGGTCTATGAACCGGTCCTTAGGGAGGCGAGCATCTCTCCGCGGGATTCATCCCCGATTGTGATTAGTCCACCTCCATGTAGACAATCACCACTCACCTTTTGTTGGAGGGTTCACATTATTACCAAAGTTACATCGATCTTACTTAATCATATTATATCATCATTCATCATTATTTTAAGGTCATGATTAGGGGGGGGTAAGGACTTGCCCGGAGGTTCTTACAACTCGGCACCGGCGTTGAACGTCTCGCTTGATCCGGATGAAACTCCTAATCCCGTCGCCCAGGGAAAGCTACCTCAAGGACGGCGATACCCTAGCTTGAACTATAACATGCAAAACAAACATGGAACATTATGGTGGTAACGGGTTAGATGCATAGAGCTAGATTTTTGATAAATTATGGAAGTTGTTTCACGCGAAACGGAGTTATATTGCATGAGATATGGATTTTTCAATATTAATCCCTAATTAAATCATTAGGGTAATATTATAATATAATTTTATCATGTAATAATATTGGAACTAATTACATGATAAAATTCTATAAATCAAATAATGAATTTACAAATTTTCTGGGAATTTTTCTGACATGGGAAGGTTAACTTTTACAACACTGTGTACAACAACCGGGTAGACCTAACATTTCCCTTGGTGTACCCAGGACTGCATGGATGCGCTGTGTACATGACAGGTGGGGCCATCTGGGTGCCACGTGGGTGCCAGAGTGGCACTGTGGGCCGCGGACGCCGTCCGCGTGGAACGTAACGGCGTGGACGCCGTCGGACGGAAACGAGACGCGTGTCGGTCTCCGATTGGTCAGTGCCGTGACGCCGTTACTGTTGTTGACGGCGACGACAGTAAGACCCTGTACGTCGGGTCTCACGGCGGTGCTTCGCCGGAGGGCAGCCGGAGTCGCTGTTCCTGGCCCGTACCTCGCCGCGAGGGGCTTGTTGGCCTCCCACGATGTCCCGAACCGGATGGCGTAGGCGTGGGTGACGGTGTAGCTCGTCTTCCTCGGCGGCGACGGCGGCAGCGGACTCCGACGGCGGCGGCGCTCGGACGCCGGCCACTACTGTCATATATGGGGAAATACGTATTGCAAAGTGAAGAGGGGAGGGTGAGGGAATGTACCAGCCAAGCAATTTGACGTGGGAACGACTACGACGGCGGTGGGCTCCTGACCTAGCGGCGGCGGCGGCGGAGCTCCGATTGGGGGCAATCGCGATTTCGCGAGGCGAGGAGGGGGAGAGGGGTGGCCGAGGTGAGCACCGGGTGTTCCAGAGTCGGGCGGAGCTCGTGAGGGGATTGGTGTGCTCGATCGTGAGCCGGGGGAGGCTATTTATAGCCTCGCCGCCGGGCTCTCGGCCGGCGAGAACTCCACCTCCACGAGATCTTTTCCGACCGTTCGTCAGAGCCATTTACGACCTCCAGCTGGCTCCTCGGTAGCCCCGTGCTGGCATCCGCGCGTTGGTGAGCTGGTCATCGTTGCGTCTCGTCATCCACAGTGGCGGTTCGGCGGCTGCCATGGCGGCAATGCCCGAGCTCGGCTCGTGGTGACCCTGTGCCGTTTGACCCTTGCCGCTGTGCGCGTCGTCGTCTCGGTGTCCGATTAGGAGGATCGTGGAGGGCACTATGCCGCCGTCTTCGTCAACAGCACCGGCTTGGCTGGCCTCCTCGCCCTGGTTCGCCGTGGCGGCGCTGTAGGCCTCGGTGGGCGCGCTGGTGCGCGTGGGTGCAGCTGGAGTGCGGCTGGCGGGGCGCCTCGTGCCCTACGCCGGTCGCTGTGCTTCGGTCTACTCCACCAGGACGGTCAGGGCGGCGGGAAGCACGAAGGGACCTCCCTGTGCCGTGGTCGTCGACTTCAGTCGCGAGGTGGAAGACGACGGGGGCGCCGTGGGTCCAGTGCTGTCAGCGTGAGGTGAGAAGGGGTGGGATGCTGGGCTTCGCGCGTCGGGTTGAATGGGCCGATTGGCCTGGCTCCGCGGCTGGGCCGGCCCACTCGGTCGTGCGAAAAAAGAGGGAAGGAGAGGGGTTAGCTGGGCCGAGGAGAGGGGAGGAGGGAAGAATGAGCCCAAGACTGATTCCCTTTTTCTCTGTTCCTTTTCTATTTCCTTTTTCCCTATTTCTCTTCTCTATTATTCTTTCTCTCCTTATTTCTCACATGTGTGTAAACAATTTACATCATAAATATTTATATAGGTACTTACACATTCCCATGACCTTTATTCATGGAAAATATTTATGCAAGGTACTTGTATAAATAGATGTATATGTATGTGCACACTTGGCATTTCTCCCATTTATTTCGTGTGTGGCCTATATATATATTCCATAAATACTTCCACGAGCACATGTTTATCTCTACATCTTTATTGCCGAGGATAATTATTTGTTGTGCTCATAAAAATATTTATATATGTCAGTACACACGAAGTCTCGGTTTTTTTTGATTCCTAGAGATAATTTGTAAATCATTTCTCATGCGATATTTCCATAATTTAAATCTAGGGCTTACCTTGCATCTTTGGTCACCATAAAGTTTGGCAAGCAACAAACAAGGTTTCCTATTTTCTATATGATGAAGGTTGGAATGCGTGTTTTTGAAAACGGTTTTTGGGTTTGGAAATAAATCGAGGTTTTAGTTGTAATTCGAAAAAAGTTCAAATTTTTAGTGAATTTTAAAATGATGCAAAAACATGGGTGTTACAAATCTACCCCACTTAGATGAATCTCGTCCCCGAGAGATTCCTAGTCTACAGAGTGAAGGTCCTAATTAAGGTTTAACGGGAAAGAAGTTAGAGAGAGGGAAAACTTTCCATTGCTTACGATCTTTGTCTTTACTGAGCCTCTACTATTACCGTGCTACTCTATTCCTAGGGCGGCACGATAGTGTGGAGGGTATGCCTTTAGCCAATGATTCTTCTTTGTTACCCCATTTTCCTTGGTCTTCGTCGTCTTCGTCTTCGTGGTCTTGGTCTTCAAATCTTCCTTTCGACTACCCCACTTAGAGAATTTATTCTTCTAAGGTTAGGGGAAATTCCCATCTTCGCAGTCCCTTGAGTTTGTCTTCTCGGGTTGTGCCACTTTTTGGTCGAGATCGTTGCTTTGGTTCTTCGGGGGCAACAATTAACGTGAACTTGGGTGACCACTTCTCGTCGGGTAATCCCCAAGTTTTCCGTTGCATCTTTATCCGCTTGCGTCGGCCCATTTTTATGTTTCTCTTCTTCCTTTGATCCGGATCTACCCCACTTAGAAGAGTTTTACTTCTATCTATTTGCTCCATGGCTTCTTTCTTCGGTGCCCGTGAGGTTTCTCTCGTTGGTACCTTTCCTCGAAAGCAACTCTTTTTCTTTTCATTTTGCCTTTTTTTTTTTTTCTTTTTTTTTTTTTTTTTTTGGGAAAGGTTACAGATACATCTCCCTAGGGAGCAGCTAGTCGACTTCATCGAGGTTGATGACTGGGGCGGCGATGCCGTAGGTCCGTCGACGGTCACGGAGTGGGGGGTCGATCTTCTGGCCGGTCTTTGGGAGGCCGAGTGAGAGGAAGGATCCGTCGAGGCCAGGGGTGGTGGGGTTACCGGCGGTGTCGGGCACGGGTGGCGTACATCCTTTGCCCTCGGGAGGGTAGATGGGGATCCCTTCTTGGATGGTGGGCTCCGTCCCCATCATGGCGAACGCCTGCGCCCGATCAGTGACGGTGTAGGCGGTCGCCGGCTCTTGGGCGTGACGCTCCTGGGTGGCCTTCGGTGTCTCGGGCCTTAGCTCGCGGTCTCGGCCGCGGCCGTGGCGACTTGCTCGACTTGGGCCATGAGCCCCATCGGGGAGAGACGGATGAGTCTCTCGCCGCGCTTTCGGCGGCGGATGCGGCTCGCAAAGACGGCCGGCCGCTTGTCGTAGTGCTCGCCGAGGGTAGTAGGTAGGCCGCCCGTTCCCGATGACGGAACCAACCTCGGGCCTTCTAAGGCCCTCATGCGAAGCGATCCGGGCGGGGTCGTTCTTCTTCTCGGGCGGGAAGTACTTCATGGGGGTGCGGATGATGGCTTCTCTCAGAGGTGTGGCGAGGCGTCGGAGGGCTTGGCGGGCGACGGCTTGATAGGTGTCGGGGAAACGAAAACCCGATCTCGGTCACGTTCCATGCGTCGGCCGATGTCGGGGTAGTCTCGGCTTCTGGCGATGTAGATGGTGACCTCGCAGCGCAAGGTGCCGAAGCTCCGTGTACTCGCGGCCTTCATACTCGGGCGCCGGAAATGCCAAGGTGTTGCATGGTGGTGTAGAGGAGTTGGGGAAACGGGGGGGGTGTTGATGCACCGGGTTGTGAACCCAGTTGCGTGTGCCATCTTGGTGGGGCTTGGTGGAAGGTCTATTAAGTGAAGGGTAAGGGCTTTGGTGGCGAGGGGGGGTGTCTGGAGGGTAGCAATGAAATGGTTGGAGTGGGTTGAGGGTAACGGTGAGGGAGGTGTCCGTTTTATAGTGGTTGGAGGGTGGAAGCTTAACGGCTAAGTATGGATGGCTGGTGCGGTGGTTCAAGTGTGTGGGAGACGGAACGGGAGTGGGTCTCCTGTTCGCATTGACCTCTCGGCAGTGATCCGGCATTGGAGAGTGTGTGGCCGGTGACCTTGACTGGTGGGATTTCCCATAATGTGGGGCCTATAGCATCGTTGTTGTCTGCAGATGTCACATGCTAACCTTTAGCATTAGTTTGCGTTTCCGCGATCATTACGCCCTTATTTGGCTTAATTGATCTTCATGGGTCTGAAATCTCTCTATCTTCAGCTTCATCTTGTACATAATGGCACTGGTTGCCTCCTGAGTAGTGTCTTGTGTAGCTCCTCGGGTCTTGGTTCGGGGTCAATGGTACAGCAGTATCAGTAACTTTAGGGCGCGAGGCGGCTTATGTCTGCAATGTTACATGGTCGTCGGTACAGTGTCACCGGCGACGGCGTCGGACGGGCCGTAGGGAGAACGTGGTGCGGGTTCAACGGCCACTGATCGTGGAGTCCTTAGTTGTCGTCATGTCTCCTGCGGGGTAATCTCTAATCTACTTGGACTAAAATAGACTGGGAGGGATAAGCACAAGGTGCGACATGGATCTATCTAACTAGATTAGAGGGGAAGCAAGCATTTTGGATAGGGATAGACTTTTTGGGGTATCCTAGTAGCACGGGTGTCGAAACACAACACAAACTTACCGGGTGTGAAACGTATGAAAAAGGTGGGTCACGGCGATCTAAGTTTACATGGAACTTGTCTTCATTACTCGTGACACGAGAATTTTCCATAACGCTCATAGATCCTATCGGCTCTTTTCTTCCATTATTTTCGTGATACCAAAAATAATAGAGAAAATTTCCCATAGGGTTGAAAAGATTGGAGCACAACATGATTTAAACAAACAAGCGCACAATATATTACATCACGGATCAGGTTCACAGATGATATAGAGTTACATCACCCATGGCGACTGTCATGACGATTATTGTACGACTTCGCAACTACTAAGGCTGGACTCCTGGGTTACCACTAGAGCTAAGAACAACTACTAATGTCACTAGAAATCTAGCAACATGGTCCATAGCTAGGTCAACATGCTACTGCTGGTTTACTAACTTAAGGCATTACTACTTACTTAGGACTCGTCATGCACATAACAGTGACTGGTGGGATCTGCTTTGGGCACTCTTGGCACATCACTAGGGGCATACAGGGACTTGCTTGGGTTCTTGCCAGGTCTTCAGTAGTAGTGCTTCCTGCGCTTCTTCCTCTTCTTCAGCTTCTCCAGGGCTTCGTGCAGCTTCTGTTGACTCTCTTCATTTTCCTTCTGCTGGGCTTCAATGATGGCAGTCTTCTCTTCTAGCTCCTTCTTGAGGGTCTCCATCTGGGCATCCTTGTTGTCCAGGTCTTCTTTTGCCTTGCGAGCACCTATCTCCACCTTTATCCACATAGACCTGTAGATGATTGTGGCCTCCTCTTGTGCTTTGGAGAGTTTGGCCGGTGCTATGAGGTATCTGGCGGTGGAGATCAAGGTGTAGTCGGCCTACGGTGAGGGTGGCTGGCTCAACTCACGAAGTTTTCACGCCATATTCTTTGCGGTCGTGTCCTTGGGTAGGTAATACTTGGCATGGGTTTGATCAAGTACCGCTCGAACTCCTTGCGGTATACTTGGAGTGCCTTACGTGCAACCTTCCGCAAGCGTCCCCCGGTTCACTTCCCTGCTCGGAAAGATTCTCGCACCCATCGTGGTATGGAAGCTTCGAGATGTGTAACTGCACATCACATAATGGTACTCTACCTATTGCAGACTCACGGTAGTAGTACACTGGCTTCTGAGTAAACCCTAGGCTTCGTAAAACTTCCCACGGGAGTTGTGGAAACTCCGCCTTGATCAAACCATCCGTGCGTGTCCGTCCTTCCATCTGTTGCATCAAAAGCGAGTTTTTATGTCGATGACATGTAAGCAACATATGGGTATCGAAATGGAACACTTAGGGTAACAAGTCCATAAGTAGAATTTCTTAAGTAATGTTTAGGAAATAAGTGCCAACCCATTTTTCTTATTCTATATCAAGCTCGGCTCGATACCACTGTCACGCCCCACTTTTTAATGGGACTTTTAATCACGCGTATTGGCTCCGGGATCACGCTACCAATACGTTTAGCGATCCACAGATAGTGAGAATCAGTTATATGAATAATACCGAGCGAGGAAATGTATAGGATAGAAGATCTTACGATGGTGACGTAGTGACACCTAGCTGGGGTTATGAATATCAGGTAGCCAAGCGTGAAGCGTTGGTATATCGTCTGGGCACTTCTCCTTATTCCACGGGCATCTTGATAGTGGATAGAATTGTTCAGCCTTACTCCTACTCGATCGTCTTACGACTCCTACGTATCGTATCCTTTACCTTGGCGACTTTACCTTCTTACGTGCCGATGTACGTAAAAAAGCAGAGGGGTGAGTACAAAGGTACTCGGCAAGTCCAAACCAAGGGTGGTTTGGTAATTTAAGGGTTTGGGCCCTAGCGAGTCTCTAAAAGCTGCTCTTACTAGTTCAGGGGTTATCTCATCTTACCATCACCTTCACATATCTCAAAAGGTTAGTTATATCTAATCATAGATGTTCTCGCCTAGCATTCGCCCATTCCAAGGGCGTGGCTATTCGAATAGATTTAAATAACTCTGCGAGAGGTTGTACAAGTTTCCCCACACGATAGGTGTTGCCTCGACCACCGTCATGGCTTCCGACGGACCTAACGAGATCCGTACCGCTTGAGTGCTACTCTAGGTATGTTGGTATAATCTTCACCATGACTTCTCGGGGTTGGAAGGATAACACGTCACCCTAAGATGACGCATCACCCTAGGCAATATGGTGATACCAAATCACCCGGCTTTACTGGGTAATACCTTATTACCCAACCTATCTTGTCAACACCACTCTCAATCTCAATCATCAATATGTGCCTCTAGCCTTTGCGCCCGCTAACGCCCAAACACTTACGTGGAAGATCGCTCGGCATCCCGCCAACCAGGACCATGGGGCCACTCTCCCCCGTCTACGTTCCTAATAGGTCGTTTGCCTACTCCGGCCACCTTGGATCCCAATTATACCTCAACCCAACGGGGTGTGAATCAAGCCGCGCCCCATATACGGCGTGTGGTGTCTGAAATATCTCACTAGGTAGAAGGTCTATGAACCGGTCCTTAGGGGGAGGCGAGCATCTCTCCGCGGGATTCATCCCCGATTGTGATTAGTCCACACCTCCATGTAGACAATCACCACTCACCTTTTGTTGGAGGGTTCACATTATTACTCGGGTTACATCGATCTTACTTAATCATATTATATCATCATTCATCATTATTTTAAGGTCATGATTAGGGGGGGGTAAGGACTTGCACAGGGAGGTTCTTACAACTCGGCCGGGCGTTGAACGTCTCTCGCTTGATCGGATGAAACTCCTAATCCGGGTCGCGGAAAGCTACCTTGCGATCGGCGATACCTAGCTTGAACTATAACATGCAAAACAAACATAGAACATTATGGTGGTAACGGGTTAGATGCATAGAGCTAGATTTTTGATAAATTATGGAAGTTGTTTCACGCTGAAACGGAGTTATATTGCATGAGATATGGATTTTTCAATATTAATCCCTAATTAAATCATTAGGGTAATATTATAATATAATTTTATCATGTAATAATATTGGAACTAATTACATGATAAAATTCTATAAATCAAATAATGAATTTACAAATTTTTGGAAATTTTTTTCGACATGGGAAGGTTAACATTTACAACTTTGTGTACAACAACAGGGTAGACCTAACATTTCCCTTGGTGTACCCAGGACTGCATGGATCTTTTTGTGTACATGACAGGTGGGGCCATCGGGTGCCACGTGGGTGCGAGTGGCGCGTGGGCGCGGGCGCCCGTCGCGTGGACGCATAACGGCGTGGACGCCGTCGGACGAAACGAGGCAGCGTGTCGGTCCGGGTTGATCGTCTGCCGTGACGCCGTTACTGTTGTTGTTGACGGCGGCGGCGGTCGGACCCATGCGTCGGGTCTCACGGCGGTGCCAGCCGGAGGGCGGCCGGAGTCGTGTTCTCGCCCGTACCTCGCGCGGGGCTTGTTGGCCTCCCACGATGTCCCGAACCGGATGGGCGTGGCGTGGGTGGCGGCAGCTCGTCTTCCCTCGGCGACGGTGGCGGCGGACTCAGCCCGGCGGCGCTGGGACAGCCGCCACTACTGTCATATAGGGGGAAATACGTATTGCAAAGTGAAGAGGGAGGGTGAGGGAATGTACCAGCCAAGCAATTTGGCGTGGGAGCGACTCGACGGCGGTGGGCTCTGACCTAGCGGCGGCGCGGCGGAAGCTCCGATTGGGGGCAATCGTGATTTCGCGGCGAGGAGGGGAGAGGGGTGGCCGGGTGAGCAGGGTGTTCCGGAGTCGAGGGCGGAGCTCGTGAGGGGATTGGTGTGCTCGATCGTGAGCCGGGGAGGCTATTTATAGCCTCGCCACCGGGCTCTCGGCGGCGGAACTCCACCTCCACGAGATCTTTTCCGACCGTTCGTTAGAGCCATTTACGACCTCCGGTGGCTCCTCGGTAGCCCCGTCGGGCATCCGCGCATTGGTGAGCTGGTCATCGTTGCGTCTCGTCATCCACGATGGCGGTTCGGCGGCGCCATGGCGACAATGCCCGAGCTCGGCTCGTGGTGACCTAATGCCGTTTGACCCTTGCGTTTGTGCGGCGTCGTCGTCTCGGTGTCCGATTAGGAGGATCGTGGAGGGGCACTATGCCCGTCTTAAATCAACGGCACACCGGCTTGGCTGGCCTCCTCGCCACTGGTTCGCCGTGGCGTGTTTGTGAGGCCTCGGCGGCCGGTGGGATGGGTGGAGTGCGGAGTGCTTGGCGGGCGCCTCGGCCCTCGCCGGTCGGCGTGCCGGCCTACTCCACCGGGGACGGTCGGGCGGCGGGAAGCACGGCGGGACCTCCCTGTGCCGTGGTCGTCGACCGATCGCGAGGTGGAAAAGACAGGGGCGCCGTGGGTCGATCTTTGTCGGCGTGAGGTGAGAAGGGGTGGGATCTTTGGGCTTCGGCGCGTCGGGTTGAATGGGCCGATTGGCTGGCTCATGGTGGGCCGGCCCACTCGGTTGTGAAAAAAAAGAGGGAAGGAGAGGGGTTATTTGGGCGAGGAGAGGGGAGGAGGGAAGAATGAGCCCAAGGCGATTCCCTTTTCTCTTTTTCCTTTTCTATTTCCTTTTTCCCTATTTCTCTTCTCTATTATTCTTTCTCTCCTTATTTCTCACATGTGTGTAAACAATTTACATCATAAATATTTATATAGGTACTTACACATTCCCATGACCTTTATTCATGGAAAATATTTATGCAAGGTACTTGTATAAATAGATGTATATGTATGTGCACACTTGGCATTTCTCCCATTTATTTAGGTGTGTGGCCTATATATATATTCCATAAATACTTCCACGAGCACATGTTTATCTCTCGTCTTTATTGCGAGGATAATTATTTGTTGTGCTCATAAAAATATTTATATATGTCGGTACACACGAGTCTCGTTTTTTTTTGATTCCCGGAGATAATTTGTAAATCATTTCTCATGCGATATTTCCATAATTTAAATCTAGGGCTTACCTTGCATCTTTGGTCACCATAAAGTTCGGCAAGCAACAAACAAGGTTTCCTATTTTCTATATGATGAAGGTTGGAATGCGGGTTTTTCGAAAAGCGGGTTTTTGGTTTAGCCGGGAAATAAATCAGGTTTTAGTTGTAATTCGAAAAAGTTCAAATTTTTAGTGAATTTTAAAATGATGCAAAAACACGGGTGTTACACTCGGGGCGGTCCGTTTAGCTCGGCTACTTCGCTCGGGATTTCTCCGTTAAGTAAGATAGTGAGCACGGGTGCCTCGGCGGTCCGTTTTAGTTCGGCTATCTCACTTTGGATTTTTAGCGTGAGCAACCTTCAGCGACTTAAACAATCGATCAGTATACGCCACGAGAACTTTTTTGCTGAAAAAGTTTCGAAAAAAGAAAAAATGAGGAGGGAGGGGGGTCCCAGGGGGTCCCCGGGTAGCCCAGGGAGTTTTAGCCATGTCTTTGGACGAGGCTAAGACTCCCTTGAGTTGTGCACAAGAAGTTGATTTTAAGTAAAAAGATGTAGATCTTTTATTGAGGCGAAAAAAAAACACAAGTGTTCAACTTTATGTGCGAGGTTAAGGGTAGAAGCGGCGTAGCTGTTCTATGTTCCATGCGTTGGAGTAGACCTCGCCCTTCTCGTTCTTGAGTTTGTAAGTTCCGGGCCTTAGTATTTCGGCGATGAAATAAGGCCCTTCCCAAGGTGGCATCGGCTTGCGGCGCCCTTTGTTGTCTGTCTCGGCTTGAGTGCGGGGGTCGTTGACTTGGAACTCCCGAGGCTTCAGCCGCTTGGCGTGATACTTCCGAAGTGCCTGCTGGTATCTTGCGGAGTGTAGGAGTGCGACGTCTCGGGCTTCATCGGTTTGGTCGATGGAGTCTTGCCTTGCATCTTTGGTTGCCTTGCTTGGTGTAGGCTCGGGCCTCGGTGACCCGTATTCAATGTGCGTGGGGCAAAAGCGCCTCGGCTCCATAGACCGGAAAGAGCGAGGGTGAAGCTTGTGGCTCGGCTTTTCGTTGTCGAAGGCTCCATAAGACCGATGGTAGCTCTGGTACCATTTCCTCCCATCTTGGTTTAGGCGAGTGAAGATCCTCGGCTTGAGGCCTGTAAGATCATGCCATTGGCACGCTCTACTTGGCCGTTGGTTCGAAGTGGGCCCCACGGCTGCGGTGTCGACTTCGGATGCCGTAGTCGCCGCAAAAATTGAGGAACTTTTTTCCCACGAGTTGGTTCCGTTGTCCGTGATTATGGAGTTCGGGACCCCAAAGCGGGAAATGATGTTGGTGAAGAATTTCACCGTTTTCTGTCAGGGTTCACCACGGCTCGGGCTTCGATCCACTTGGAGAATTTGTCAATAGCGATCAAGACATGAGTGTGTCCTCCGGGCGCCCGTGTGTAAGGGACCGATCATGTCAGCCCCACAACACAAGCGGCCATGTTAGGGGTATGGTTTGGAGGGCTTGCAGGAAGGTGTGTCTTTCGTGCATAGGCGGCACCCCTTGCGGTGCGCACGATTTGGTTCGCGTCCGTCGCCGAGGGGCCGATAGAAGCCTTGTGCGAAGACTTTACCGACTAGGGTCCTTGGGGCGGCATGATGACCGCATTCCCCTTGGTGGGTGTCTTCAAGAGATCTTTTGCCTTCCGCCCAGGGTATGTATCGCATGTATATCCCCGAGGCTCCCTTTTTGTACAATTCTTTTCGGTCTCCAATCGGTCTGAAGGATTTTGCCCTTCGGGCCCGGTGGCGTGCCTCGGTCTTGTCCTCGGGTAAGTCGCCTCGGGTGAGGTATTCCAATAGAGGTTCCCTCCGGTCGGGGGGTTTGATCGACGGCTATGGCCTCGGGTGTGGCTTTGTGCGCACCGTCTTCTTGAGCCCCCGAGGATGTTTCAAGAGGGTGTACTTGACCCGGGGTTCTTTGAGATCTCGGGTAAGTACATTCGAGGTACTGATACCTCGGGCGGCCGCCACAACAAGCGAGGATTCGTCCGTGGCTTCATTGTATCGCCTCGGGGTGTGCTTGTGTTCGAGCCCATGAAACTTTTCTTCCAGCTTTGCGTACTTCTCGGCAATATGCTTCCATCTTGGGTTCATGGCATGCAGAGGCCTTCATGACTTGGTCAATGACCAGGTAGGAATCTCCACGGTTTCCATCCGTCGGATCAGAGGTCGACCGCGATCCGAGACCGTTGACTAACGCCTCGTGATAGCGGCGTTGTTGGATCTTTGGGAAGTGCAAGCCGGATGGCGTACCCGTGTGTGAACCCGAGGGGTGAGATGAAGAACAAACCGGCTCAGCGCTTTGTTTTCATCATGGATCCATCGAAGTACATGGTCCAACACTCGGCTGAATTGGCGCGGGGAGTTGTGTGTCGGTCCACTTTCGGCCACAAAGTCGCCCGGGACTTGAGACTTGATCGCCTTGCGAGGTAAGAATGGATTGTCTCCCCCATGAGCTCTACCGCCCACTTCGCCACTCTTCCGTGGCCTCACGGTTCTGGATAATTTCCCAGGGGCGAAGATACCGAACAGCGGGGTGGTGAGAAGTAATGGCGGATTTTCTTCGCGTCGGACGACGGCGTAGTGGTTTTTGCATCTGCGAGTATCTAGTCTTCGTGTCGGAAAGCACTTCAGCGATGGAAGTAAGCGGGCGTTGGCGGCAGCGTATGTCCCTCTTCCCGGCGGCTCAACTACGACCACTACGACCCCGACTACGGGTAGTGGCCGTGACGTAGAAGGAGCAAGGTCTCTCACGGGTTCGGCGGCACCAATATTGGAGGGTTGGTCGAGAATCTTCTTGAGGTTGCCGAGGGGCTTCCTCGGCCTCGGGGGGTCCCGGGCAAAGTGCTCGGACTTGCGTAGGGAGCCGATAAAGGGGAGCCCCCTTTCCCCGAGGCGAGAAATGAACACGCTTAGTGAAGCCGGGCAGCCCATAACCTTTTGAACTCCCTTGAGGTCTCGGATTGGCCCCATCTTCATGATTGCATCCACCTTGGTTGGGTTTGCTTCAATGCCCGTTGTGAGACGATGAAGCCCAGTAGCATCCCTCGGGGGACCCCAAATACACATTTTTCGGGGTTGAGTTTGACTCCTTCTTGTTCAAGCACTCGAAGGTTTCCCCGAGGTCTCCCACGAGGTCTGTGGTTTTCTTGGACTTAACCACTATATCATCGACATAGGCCTCTACGATCCTCCCGATGAGTTTCCTGAAGATGATTTGCATGCACCGCTGGTATGTTGCCCCAGCGTTCCTCAACCCGAAGGGCCTTGTGAGGTAGCAATACATCCCGAAGGGTGTTATGAAGGAAGTCACGAGCTGGTCGGACTCTTTCATTTTGATCACGATGGTAACCCGAGTGCGCATCAAGAAAAGACAAAGTCTCGCACCCAAGCGGTGGAGTCGACAATTTGGTCGATTCGAGGAAAAGGAAAGGGAACTTTCGGGCATGCTTTGTTGAGACTAGTGTAGTCCACACACATCCGCCATTTCCCATTCTTTTTTCTCTACTAATCTGAGGATTAGCTAGCTACTGCGGGTGGAACACCTCTTTTATGAATCGGCCTCCGGTAGCTTGTGGATCTCCTCGCCGATGATCTTTCGCTTGGCATCGTCAAGCGGCGCCAAGCGGTTGCATGGCTGGCTTTGAGCCGGGCCGGATGTCTAGGGAGTGCTCGGCAACATCCCTCGGTATGCGGCATGTCGAGGGTCCCCGAGCGAACGTCTTGGCGTTCGTGACGGAGGAAGTCGGCAGCACGCTTCCTATTTCGGATCCCGGCTCCGGTGATGGTGCGGCTTCTCCTTCGGGGTTTTGGGATCGAGTGGGATCTTCTTGGTGCTCCAGTAGGGTTCAAAGCTCCTAGCGTGGCGCTTGGCCTCGTTCTCGCCCGTGATCTTGTCGAAGCTCTTCTTTGCGTCGGCAATGAGTAAGTCGGCGATGGCCGGCGCCCCGGCGTACTCCACGCTCTCCACGTCGCATTCGTATGCGTGATGGTGCGAGGACCGGTGGTGATGACACCCTTCGGCCCCGGCATCTTGAGCTTGAGATAAGTGTAGTTCGGGACAGCCATAAATTTGGCATAGCGGGGCCGCCCGAGGAGTGCGTGGTATGTACCTCGAACCCCGAGGATCTCGAAGGTAAGAGTTTCTTGCCTGAAGTTGGAGGGGTCCCCGAAGCAGACCGGCAGGTCGATCTGCCCGAGGGGCTTCAGTTGTTTGCCGGGGACAACGCCATTGAATGCCGGCCCCCGGACGGATCTTGGACTTGTCCACCCAGGAGGTCGAGGTTTCCTCATAGATGAGGTTGAGGCTGCTTTCTCCGTCCCATGAGGACCTTGGTGAGCCCGGTATTGGCAATGATGGGATCCACTACCGAGTGGATAAGCCCCCCGGGTTTGGGATGTGCCGAGGGTGATCCGGTCGGGTGAAGGTGATTGCCTGATCGGACCATTTCGCGGCCGGGATCGCCCGGCTCGGTTGCGTACACTTCTCGGCGTTCCTTCTTGCGTTGCCGTATCGACATATTGCGGTGTTGCCGCCGAAGATCATGAAGCAGTTGTTCACCTTTGGGAAAGCCTTGTTCCCCTCGGTGCTGCCCTCGGGCACTTCTTCCTCTTCCCCCTCGGGAATGGCCTTGAGTTTGGCGAAGTGTTGGCGCACCCTTTTGCATTCCTCGGGTGTGCTTGGGGGGGGAAAAATTTGTGATTCTGGCATGGCTTCTTGAGCATCTTTGTCGAAGGTCTCTCACGGGGGTCGGTTTCCTTTGCGGTCATTGCAGCCACCATGTCGTCATCATCGGCAGCGGGGGCTGGCCCTTGCCCTTGCGGCTCTTGTCTTTTTCTTCTTTTCTTGTTCTCAGGCTGGGAACCCTTGGGCTCCTCTTCCTTACGCTTTCCTTTGCCCAGGAGCCTAGATTGAACAAGGCCCCGACGGCCCCCCTCCTCCGCTAGCGAACTTGGTGGCAATGTCCATCGGCTCGTTGGCCTCGGTCGAGTCCGGCGCCCGGCTTCTTCATGAGATCTCGGCACGTGGTGCGGACAAGAAGGCCCCTATGACGTCGAGTCCATCATTAGGGGCTCGGTCCGTTGCTTGGAGAAGCGCCGGATGTAGTCGCGCGAGGGTCGTCGGACCGATGGCGGTTCGGAGGTCCCATGAGTTGCACGGGCGCGGTATGTGCCTTGGAAGTTTCCTCGGAAGGTTTTCTCAAGTACGCCCAATTTGCTATGAGGTCCGGTGGAAGATGTTCGGCCCGGGGCCCGGTAGTCGGAGGAGGTACGGGAGGTTTTCGATTATCACTTTGTCATCATGCGCCTTTGCAAGCCGACATGCCGGGCGATAGTCGTCGGCCATACCTCGGGTCGAGTTTCTCCCGAGTATTTCTCAAGGTGGCTCGGAGGCCTAGCGCGAGGGGAGTGGTGCTCTCGATGTCCCTTGTGAAGGCGTGGCCCGGGAGGTTAAAGGGAGTACCGCGATCTCCTCGGGCGCCTGTGCACCTCGTCCCGTTGGTCGTGCCCGAGGGGCGAGCCACCCTCAGCGGCCGAGCCACATTTGTTGCTCAATTTCTTCGGAGGTCATGGTTGCCTCGGTAGTGGTCTCGGCGGGGGGTCTTCCATGCGTTCCCAAAGCGGGCGATTCTTTGCGGTTGTTGTCGACCCCGGGCGTTCAGGGCGAGGGTCTTGCCGAGGAGCTTGGCTCTGCCACGCCCACGGGCCTTACCCGACTCGCCCGGGTTCCTCCGGCGGCCGTGATGTCGCGGCCCGATCCACGGGAAGCGAGCTTTCCGCTGCCTGGCGGCCGTGTCGAGGAGATGTTGAAGTCCCTCGCCCGTCGCCTCCCCTCAGCCCGGTAGGGGTTCGGGCATTTCGCGTACCCGGCGCGGCTGTTTGCCACGTTGAGGCTGGCTCTATTGAGCGGGGCCGCTATGCGGGGGAGCGGGTGCGTCTTGGCCACCGCGTCCCACCGCATTTGCGGGCTGTGGTGCCCAAGGGGCCCGCGCGCGATGAGCTGCTCCGTTGGATGTTCCGCTCAATTGTCGGGTTGTGTGGATTCCATGCGGATTCGTGCTTGTAAATCTTGCGGTATGCGTTACGGGCGGCGATCGGCCGCGCCGCCAGCGGGCGGGGCGGGCGGAAGCCGCCGGTGCTGCGGTTGGGGGCCCGTCATGGCGGCCGCGTCCACCTCTTCCTCGTCGGAGGCGTCGGATTGGCGGCCATTTTTGCTGCGATCTCGGCGTTGAAACATTCCGTGGGGTCATAGTAGTCATCCTCGTCGTCGGTCGGGCGCGAGCGCGGAGAAGTTTCGGTTCTCGGACGGTAAAGCGACTCCGTTAGATCTTGGGACCGGGCCCCAATCGTTCTGGGCGAGGGAGGCAAGACGGCGGTCTCGCCGGCATCCTTTGGCGGATCGCGTTCTTCAGCGTAATCATCCGTGGGATAAGCGTTCCCGTGGAATGACAGGGGTCGGCCCGTGCTCTTCTTGCGGCCTCGATGGAAGTCTCCCGCCGGCGAAGATTTACGGGGATTTCTTCCCGTCTTTGCGCTGTGGGGGCATTCTCCCTATGATTAGGGTTTTTGGGCATCTGCCACGGGCAACCGCCGGAGAAAGATCTACCCGGCGCCTCGGGGTGTGCGGGGCTCCCCTATGAGTCGGTCTTAGGGGGTTCGTGGTCGGACTTCGGAGTCCGTCGCCAAAGCGCGCTTTGGCGCTGGCGTGTTCGCCTTGCCGCCTTCTTGGCGGCGGCCGTGGTGGTGGCCGCGCCGTCTTTGGGACGCCGCCCTCCTTTCGATGTTGCGGCGGGGCGGGAGGAGCATCTCGTCGTCGGCGGGCGTGCCGAACCCAATGTTCGAAAAGCAGCGGCGTTCCGCGGGGCTCGGGCTCCAGCGGGCGAGGGGGGCGGAAACAAAGGCGGAAAAAAAATGCCATGAGGGCTGATGGGGATGCGGATTGCACAGCGCTCCCCCTGGCGCCAAGCGTCGGCGTTTCGGAGCGGTGGGCGCCTCGGGTGCCCGGCAATAAAGAATTTATATGCCGTGTGCCCCTCCCCCAATGGCGTAGCGCAAGATGGACACCGGACACGGCTGGTTTATCCTGGTTCGGGCCAACGGGGCCCTACATCCAGCGGGTGGAGTCTGCGCTCGTGTTACCTCGCGCTCAATCGAGGAGCCTGCGGTAGGGGTTCGAGGGCAGTTGTGAGGAGAGAACACGGTCTCAAGCCTCGCGATCGTGGTGGTGGTGGTGGATATCGGCTAGAAGCGCAGGGTGTCGATCCCCCACTAATGGGGCATTACCCCCCCTTTTATAGTGGGAAGGGGAAGCAATGTTTACATATGTGGTTGCCTAGATGGCTAAGCTGGAGGTGCGGGGGTTGCATGCGCGCGGCCAGGTTGGCTAGCTCGGGCGTTGGCTTGATGATGACACGCGTCTTGATCCGATGGTGGACATGCCGTTTCTGGTGCCCCGGGACGTGGCGTCCCTCATCCATCCGCATGGCGGCGAAACGGCCCGCCGGTGGCGGCGTGTTGTGCGCCCAGGGTCCGGGCCCAACGTGGCGCCTTTGCGGTGGTGCCTGGGAAATGAAAACGGTGTTACCCTGTTTCCCGTGACGAGCGGTGTAATGTGTCACCGGCTCGGCTTTGTGTCCCATCGATCGGATCGGGGTGGGATTTGGCGGGTTGATTTGGCCGGGGCGTGTCGATGGCCTGCCATATCGTCTGCTGTGCAACCGCATTGAATGCGGTTGTTCCCCTTTCTTCGGACGGAACCTCCCATGCCGAGGGTCTATGACCCTGGGTGAGATATCTTGGGCCACCTCGCCCGAGGATGGAGAAATTTGGGTCTCCCTCGGGCGGACGGGAGGCCCTGCGCCCGAGGGTGGTGAGCTAGGCCACCCTCGGACGAGGGTTGCGTCAAAGCGCCCAGGGTTGCCCTCGGGCGGGGACGGAGATCGGAGCTGGGTCCGAGGTTTTGTGTCAACAGCGATGGCGTGGAGCGTTCTGGTCCTCCTTTGTGAAATTCCTCGACCTTTGTCACTCCTGGGCGTCTTTAGCGGCGGTTTGGTCATGGAGGAAGACAAGCTGGTCGTGGGCACTGGCTTATAGATTTAAAGCGAGTATTTTTACTCGGTGTCCCCGTCGTGGGGACTCCGATGGGCCGCTTGTGGGCCGTCTCGGTTTTGTATAGTCGTCATGGCTCCTTGGCCTGGTCCCTTGCCAGCTGGGCCGAGTCGCCGTACCGGGATGATGATAGGCCGAAGTTTCGCGGGCCACTGACGGACCGGCGGCTTCTCGTTATTAAAGAATGTCTCGGGGCCCAATATTTAGGTCCCCGACAATATGAATTTCACAGTTTCAGAGGCACATCAACGGGCAACAACTATTGAGAAACAGCAGCAGCGAGCATGGCGTTCTAATAGCACTTCATTCCGTTTGCAGTCTGACAATACACCATCAATGGGGAGGTTATTAGCAACGGAGGAACACAAATCACAAATTCAGTGTCTAGGCCCAAAGGTGGCAGTGAAGCATCTAAGTCATCATCATCACAACGCGCTCGCTGTTTTAAGTGTGGTTCTACAGACCATCTGCAGAGAAACTGTCCAAAGAACAATAGCAGAGATGGTAAAGGACTCATGGCTGAGTTTGAGGAGGAGAGAGAGCAGCAAAACAATCCTGTATATGACAGTTATGGTGACGAGGAAGAGGTTCAGCTAGAAGGACATACGGGTGACATGTTAGTCATGGAGCGTGCACTAGTAACACGACCCAAAACACGATGAAGACTGGAGGCGTAGGAGTTGTTCCACACCCGTTGTACCATGGGTGGTAAAGTCTGCCATGTTATTATAGATAATGGCAGCTGGGAGGACGTTATTTCAGAAAATGCAGTGAGTAAACTTGGTCTACAGAAGCTACAGCATCCTCATCCTTATAATATGCGGTGGTTTAAATCTGATAAGGTTTCGAAGGTCAAATATTGTTGTTTGGTTTCTTTCTCCATTGGTAACAAATTCTTTGATGAGGTTGAATGTGATGTTGTTGATATGGATGTTAGTCATCTCATCTTGGGGAGACCATGGCAGTATGACCGATATGCAGTACATGATGGCAGAAAGCATACCTATACTGTCACAAAGGATGGGCAAAAGTTTGTTCTCAACCCAGTAAATCTGAATGAAATCTCGAAATTAAATGAGGGTGAATCATCTGGGACTACAAATCTAGTCTCTTACAAGGAATTTTTGCGCGATTTGGATGATGGCGATATGTACTTAGTGTCAGACCCGAAAGCTGACAACACTTGCATACCACCAGAGGCACAAACATTGCTTCAAGAATTTTCTGATGTGTTCCCTGTCGAGCTCCCACCCATATTACCTCCCATGCGCGAGATTCAACATTGTATTGATCTAGTCCCAGGGGCTACTTTGCCCAATCGTCCAGCCTATCGCATGAATCCAACAGAGTATAAGGAGCTAAATCGACAAGTGCAAGAATTGCTGGATAAGGGGTTTATTCGTCCTAGTCTCAGCCCATGTGCAGTTCCAGTATTGTTGACACCGAAGAAAGATGGCTCGTGGCGTATGTGTGTTGACTGTCGAGCAATCAATAAGATCACCATTAAATATCGATTTCCTATTGCTCGCCTAGATGATATGTTGGATAATCTAGCAGGGGCCCTCCTGTTTTCAAAGATTGACTTGAAGAGTGGATATCATCAATTGCGGATTTATCCAGGAGATGAATGGAAGACTGCTTTCAAAACAAGAGATGGTCTTTATGAATGGTTGGTGATGCCTTTTGGCCTTTCAAATGCTCCTAGTACATTTATGCGGCTGATGAATCATGTCCTACAACCTTTTATTGGGAAGTTTGTTGTTGTATATTTTGATGACATACTCATATACAGCAAAAGTTTGGACGAGCACTTCCAACACTTGCGTGCAATTCTCTCTGCATTAAGGCATGAACAATTATATGCCAATCCACTGAAGTGTGAGTTCTTTACTACTTCCGTGAATTTTCTTGGGTTTCATTGTCTCATCAAAAGGGTTGGAGATGGATTCAGTAAGGTTGCAGCTATCATTAATTGGCCTGCTCCACGTACATTAACTGAAGCTCGAAGTTTTCATGGGCTTGCTTCTTTCTATCGTCGATTCATTCGTAATTTCAGCATAATCATGGCCCCATTTACTGATTGCATGAAACGAAGTGGAGTTTTGTATTGTCAGAGGAGGCACTCGAAGCTTTTGAAGAGATCAAGACAAGGATCGCCTCGGCAGGATGTTTAGCCCTGCCCGATTTTGAACAATTATTTCTAGTAGACTGATGCTTCGGGAGTGGGCATTGGTGCTGTTCTCAGTCAAGCATCTCATCCTGTGGCTTTCTTTAGTGAGAACTTAACAGGTGCCCAGCTGCGATATTCCACTTATGAAACAGAATTATATGCTATTGTTCGAGCCTTGCAACATTGGAGGCATTACCTACTGCATCAAGAGTTCATTCTATATAGTGACCATGAAGCATTGAAACATATTCGCAGTCAAGCCAACCTCAATCGAAAACACGCACGTTGGGCTAGTTTTCTTGAGGAGTACAACTTTGTTTTAAAACACAAATCGGGCACACAGAATAAAGTAGCTGATGCATTGAGTCGCATAGCGCATTGCCTTAGTATGATGCGTATTGAAGTCATTGGCTTTGATGCTCTTCCTGATCTCTATACTACTGATCCTTTCTTTAGCAAGGTCTATGAATCTGCTCAATCCAAGAAGTCAGCTGAGTATACAATACATGATGGCTTCCTCTTTCGCGGAACTCAGCTCTGTATTCCAGATTGTTCTGTCCGTGATCTGATAATCAAGGAAATCCACAATGAGGGCCACCGTGGACGTGACAAGTCTGTGGGCATATTATTGCAGCAATATTTTTGGCCTCGTGCTCGCCGAGACATGGAACGGTTTGTTCAATGGTGCCATATTTGTCAAGTTTCCAAAGGAGTAGCTACTAATGCAGGGTTGTATATGCCACTGCCCGTCCCAGCTAGACCCTGGACAGATGTGAGTATGGATTTTGTCCTAGGTCTACCACGTACACAGCAACGTGTGGATTCTATCTTTGTTGTGGTGGATCGGTTTAGCAAGATGGCCCATTTTATTGCTTGCCGGAAGACATCAGATGCAAGTCAAATTTCTCATTTGTTCTTTCGGGAGGTAGTGCGCCTCCATGGACTTCCAAAAAGTATTACTTCTGACCGTGACACGAAGTTCATGTCACATTTTTGGCGGTCTTTGTGGAAGCAAATGGGTACCACTTTGAATTTTAGTACCGCTTATCATCCACAAACTGATGGTCAGACCGAAGTTGTGAATCGAAGCTTAGGAAACATGTTACGAGCTCTTGTAGGTGACAAGCCAAAACACTGGGACCAAATTTTGGCATATGCTGAATTTTCTTTCAACCGTACTCGAACCGTTCTACTGGATTTTGTCCATTTGAGGTGATATATGGCCGCATCCCAAATGGTGTGCTTGAGTTGGCACCTATACCTATTGTTGGGAAAGCAAGCAAGAGAGCAAATGAATTGGTTGCCGAGCTGGGCTCCATTCACAAGCTTGTCCAGCAACGCATCCATGACAGCAATGATAAATACAAAGCTGTCGCAGATCAACATCGTCGGCACCTTGTGTTTGCTGAAGGTGATTACGTATGGGTTGTCCTTACTAAAGATCGCTTTCCTGCTGGGCAATACAACAAATTAAGTCGTCGGAAGATTGGACCCTGTAAGGTCCTGCGCAAGATCAATGATAATGCTTATCAGATCCAGTTGCCAAGCCATTTGCACACATCTAATGTGTTTAATGTAAAACATCTTCTTCCATACTATGGTGACCCCTTCAGTGCTATCAACTCGAACTCGAGGCCGAGTTCTTTCCAGCCCAGGGTGGATGATGCAGACAAATAAGCCATTGCACACATGCAGAAGTTGTGCAGTCCGAGCAGATTAAAGGCCAAGGAATTCTAATGTTTTTAGTATTTACTTTTCCTATAAAGAATAAGAGTCTTATATGTTAATGCTTCAGTTATTAGTCCTTTCAGCTGCTAGCTTAATGGCCCTGCGTGGTCTATATATATGTAAACATTCTTAAATGTGGGAGAACTGAAATGGAGAAGAACCACTATCTTGGCTGAATACTGGAAGGAAATTGTGAGTTGCAATTCCAACTAGTTTCTTTTATCATCTTGTACGTGTGCCTCTTGTATCGAGTCTACTGATCTTGGCTCCACGCTCTAAACACTACATCAAGAGGGAAGGGCTGCCAGCGACGGGATGGACCCATCGCCACTGCCGTCTGCCCCTACATCACGCCGGCGACCCTACTCCTACACCGACCACATCGCCGATGAACAACTTCTCTGTCAACCTGACTGGTATGTGCATCCACCTCTCGCTAATTCCTTCTTCTCTCTCGTTCTTTTTTTTTTGAGCAAACACCGGGGGGGTCGATCGACCCCACCTGAATTTTTCTCCATTGATTCCGGCAAGCCAGTGATGGATGGCGCATCGGCACCGAAAGTTCCAAAGGGGTACAAGGTGCATGGTCTGAAGATTACACACCAACAGAAGGAGGAGAGCAATTACATTGAAAATAACATGCACCAAGCATCAGAGGCAGTACCAAGACGTCGAGGAAAGCGGTGGCGCCATAATCTGCAGTCTTCTTTGCGGGCGACGAGCGACGTTCAGGCTCGGGGCTTCGTTTTGGAAGACCACATCGTTGCGGTGCTTCCAGAGATGCCAGCAGCAAAGGAGAACGAGCGTCGGGAAGGCGGTTGGCGTGGGACCGGGTGGCGGCTGAAGTCCCAGAGGCAGTAGGAGTTGGGGACGAGGGCGGCATTCATGCCGAGCTTAGTCCAAAAGGCAGTGGCAAAGGGGCAATCTACGATCGAGGTGGTCTTCGGTCTCAACGGCATTGCGGCGAGATGGGGCAAATGTCATCGTCAACAACATGTTTCTTTATGAGGTTGGCACGGCACTGAGTTCTGTTCAGAAGTAGGAGCCAGCCGAAGAACTTAGCTTTTGGCGGTGCGTGGCTGCGCCACACAAACTTGTACCCAGGAGTCACGGAGCCGGTGCTTATAGAGGTTTTGTAGATCTTCCCACTGTCCCGGGGTGCCATTACGTTTCTCAAATAGAGGCGCGGACATCGGGATCGCTTGTCGGGGTAACCGATCCGGCAAGGGACGAAGTGCACGAGAGGTCGGGGAGGCGGCGGGCGGGCGTGGTACCAGATTGCTTTGCAGGCCTGATCGCGGCACCGGCGGGACGGTCGTCGCTGCGGTGTTGGAGCTGTGGGAGAAGAGCGCCGGGGAAGAGCATCGAGATCGGTGGTCCGACCGGCCACTTATCTTCCCGTAAGCGAGGTCGAGCTCCGTCTCCCACCCGGACGGTGGTGATGCAGCGATAAGCCGGCAGGATGGAGTGTAGGGAGTCCCAATGCGCGCCCTCCAGTCCAGTCATGGAGGCGAGGTGGACACGTTGTCGCACCCAATGAGCCCAGGAGGACTCGCCGGGGTTGTGAAGCCGGTGGAGCAGCTTGAGGAGGAGGGTGGAGTTCACCACCACCGGGCTCTTGACACCCGGACCGCCTTTAGACCGGGGCTTCTGGGCTGTTTCCCACGCGACAAGACAGGACGCCCCTTTGGTTTTTGCTTTGCGGACGGAGGAAAGCACGCTGCATGCTCTCGAGGATACTGATGATGCCGGGCGGCAAGGCCACGGCTGCCATGATGTGGGTGACCATGCCGTCAAGTACTGAGTTGATGAGAACTGATCTACCGACCTTGTTCAAGAGTGACGACTGCCATCCAGAGAGCCGGCGGACCACTTTGGCGATCATGGGGGCGAAGGCTTGGAGGTTTAGCTTCAGGTTGGACAATGGCAGCCCCAAGTAGGTTTGAGGGAAACCGGCCCGTTGACAACCAGGACTTGTAGCATCGGGTTCGGGGAGGGCTTCATCGACATGCATGGGAACCACTGTACTCTTTGCGAAGTTAATGTGCAGACCGGTGGCATCAGCAAAGTTGTCGAGGATGGTCTTGAGGCACCTCACATCGTCAATGTCGGCTCGAGGGGGATGAGTGTGTCATCGGCATACCGCGGGATTGGGCAAGGCTCGTCAACTAGTGGGTGCCGCGACCGAGCTTTCACTTTTGATGTACCTCGAAGAACGTCCGCAACCAGCAAGAAACGGTAGGGGGAGAGTGGATCCCCTCGCCGAAGCCTCCACGCTTGCTTGCGGAACCACGGACAGGGGCATCCGTTCACCACCACGGCCGACCGAGATGAGATAAGCGGCCGTTGCATCCACCCTCGCCAAGTCGGAGGAAACCACGAGCTTCAAGGACTGTTTTGCGGGCTGCTCCGGAGGCAGTCGAAGGCTTTGGAGAAATCAAGCTTCAAGACAAGGGCCGGCATCTTCCTACGATGACAAACACTAGACAAGTTCGGTGGCATAGATGAAGTTTTCTAAAATTGACCGCCCCTTTAGGAATCCGGTTTGATCAATGTCTATCAACCGCTGGATCTGCTGCTTTGCAATCTCGTTGTGAGGATTTTTGGAGATAATTTTCACGGAAGCAGTTTTTGGAAAATAAATTGGTCGGAAATCGGTGGGGGATGTCGCGCCTTCTTTCTTGGGTAGGAGCACGACGTGCGCTCTGTTGAGCAGGCTCAGGTCCACATAGCCGCCCGTGGAAAGCGGCCGAAGCTCCATGGCGGCCGGGCGGGCGGTGTCCCGAGGCGGCCGAGTACCGAGGCGGGACCGGCCGTCGGGGCCGGCGCGGCGCTGGCGTTCATCGCAGACGCACGGGGGCGGCGCCTCGGTGGCCGTGAACGGCAACCCGTGGTGCAGCGTCGGCCGTCGGCGAAGAGTTGTAGATGTCGTGGCACGCCGAACCGCCACCCGGCGTTGCCCTCTCACGACCCGGCGAGGAGGTGTAGTAGGTCGTGAGGCTGGCGTTTTTGGCGTCATGGGCCACCATCGATCGCCATCGACCCGCGATCGCTGATCGGCATTGGCGACGGCGCACCGTGGCGCGCGTGGAAGCGGGTGTTGGCGTCTCCTTCTTTGATGGCGCGGCACTTTCCACGCTGCTTCCACCTTGCTGCTCGTTGGGTGATGAACAGGGAGGCAGCAGCTTGGCAACGCTCCTGAAGACATCGTTCACCTGGGGTCAAGAAACGGAACTCTTCAAAAAGATCAAGCGCGGGGCCAAAAAGTGCGGGTTTAAGGAAATATGGAGGAGAGCGAGACTTACGCGACCAAGTTTTCGAAGCCGTCCTTACCGTTTTGATCTGAGCAGCCAGAGCTTTAGCGGGGTCGCCACGCGCAGGGATGGCGGTCCAGGAGGGGAGGACAGAGGGGAAGTAGTCGGGGTGGAGGAGCCAACACCGTTCGGCGAAAGATGTTGGATTTGGGGAAAAAGAGGCGTCAATGGAGACAAGGAGAGGAACAAGATCGGAGGTGGCACGGTGGACGAGAGGTGAGGGAGGAGTTGGGGAAGGAGGCGTTAAAGGCGGTGTTGATGAAGGTGCGGTCGATGCGGGTGAGAGTGGGTGAATCTCTGCCGTTGCTCCACGTGAACGAGCGTCGGTCGAGGGGGGAGCTCAATGAGGTGGAGGCTTGGATGGCGGCGTTGAACAAAGAGGCAAGATGGCGGTCGGTTGTCGTTGTTCTTGTCGCTAGGGTCCCTCGTGAGGTTGAAGTCTTTGTTGGCATTTGTTAAGTGCTAAAAAGAATATGAAGGATTCTCGCAAGCGCCTGTAACACCTACCATTGTAGCTTTTCCCTAGGATGAGTATTCTAGAGTATCGTATCCACGAGGGAAGCTTTGGCTAGAGAATCTAATAAGTCACAATCATGTATCTACTAACTTAGCAAACCACTAGACTAAAGTGAGGGGGTAAATGTTAAAGGTTAAGTAAATATCTAAGCATAAAAATAATAAACTACCTAAGATATCAAAGAATAACTAAACTAATCAAGAGGTCAAAGGGAGAGATTAAGGTTCCTATGCACTTCTTTATTACTTAGGTTCTATGATAGCAATCATACCATAACACTTCGGGACACCAAAGCACTAGCCACGGAAAGGGATGAGAAGGGGGGCTAGGAAGGTTTGGCAAGGTCCTACAATCACCAACCCGAACGTGGTGGAATACATCGACCATCGTGGTCAAGTCACCACAGGGCTACCGCAAACAATCCGTGGGGTTGGGTGCAATCTCGGGTAACCTCTAGTCTAGACACCATGTCTACACTATCAATTACTACTCTAATTATGTCTATAACTAGAGCACTTTCGATGCGGCGAAGATCCCATGCAATGATATAACAACTATACTTAACCATATATGAAAAGCATAAAGTAATAGAGAAGATAAATATATAAATCACAAGTCATCCAAAGATAAGATATGAAACATACCAAACTCGTAAACATCTCGGAACCAAAGTATAGTTCAACTCTCCTTTACTCTTGATTAGATCTAAGTTAGATCTAATCTATTTCTAATTATATGTCTAATCTAATTCTAATTACATAGCTAATCTTCTTCTAATCTACTTCTAATTCACTAATCCCGGAGAGAGAGGTTATCCTTACATTGGGACACCTCTACAACCTGAAGGACTAATGATTAGAATGAGAATAGAATGAATTAGGGTTTCACCACGAGGGTCGGGGTCTTCTTATATAGGCCTTGGCGATGAGCGATAGCCCTTGGATCAAACCGACCTTGGCAGCGGTGTAGATACAACCTCAAAGTCGGTTACAAACCGACCTACGAAAGATGGACTGTTTGGCTCTTTGCCTTTGGCGGCCGACCAAATGAGGCGGCGGCCGCCAGTGGTCTTGTGGCCCAATCGAGCCATGTTTCTCCTGGTGTCTTCCCGGTACCTTCTAGAGTGTTTTAGTTCACATTTTGGGTTGAGTTACTTCACGGTCATGGCTTGTCATTGTATGAGATGTATATTACGGAACTTTCTCCATTCTTCTCTGCATTTATCTGTTAAGTCCCTAAAAATATATAAATCACCAAAGCTCGTGGAATTATGTTAGTTAAACCCCTAGAATTATGTTGGTATTCATTTTATACCCTAACTTCATGTTTAGTTGACTATTAATATTATGCTATAACAGGTGTCAACAAGTTCCCCAAGCTTACCCTTTGCTAGTCCCTAGCAAAGCCAAACTTAGCAATGGATCAGGAGTTGCTACAACGCTTTCACACCTTTAAAGTACACATGCTTTCAAACAAAATTTCTCTCCAAATAAAGATAAACTTTTCAAAACTTCAACTTACCCATATTACCTCTTACCTTTTGGGGCTTATATCTTTTTCTTTAATCTTGGGTAATTGAAAGATAGAACAATCAAGTCGAACACTATATCTCAAACTCTTTTGTTCAACTGTCCTTCTGGAGTTTTTGCAGATTTACAAATAAAACTCAAAGTTTCTCAAGTATGACTTTCTCTCTAATCTCTCATTTGTGGTATTTGTGGATCCTCCCTAAGGCAATAAGGTAGTGTTGCCTTTCTCTCATAGTATGTAGTATTTTTGGCTTAAGGCAATAGCACACTATGCCTTCTTCTCTCTCACCCTATATCTAAGGCTTATATATCTGGAGCTCATAGATAGGAGAAAATAATTTATTTACTTACTAAGCATATATTGTAAATTCAATCAATGGATCCAAAGTTACAAGTCACACTGATCAAGTGGTGCATGTGTATGGTGGATAGAATATAAATGCTAGAGAATGTAGTAAAGTATGTAGTGAAGTGAAAAGAATAATAGATGAGGGAAATCTTACTTTTGCTCCTTTTAGGAATCTTCTCTCTTTTGAATTTGGAAACTTTATAGAGAACCTGGGTTGTATCATTTTTTTTTTTTTTTTTTTAGGGAGGTGGGCTCTGCTGGCCCTAGACTTTTGTCTTTTATTTCCTCTCTTTAAAGATGTGGGTTCTACTCACCCTCGGACACTTGCCCATTTTTCATCTTTATTTTTAGAGATGTGGGCTCTACTAAGCCCTCGAACACTTGTTCATTTTTCATCTCTTTTAGGGAGGTAGGCTCTACTCGCCCAGTAGGACTTTTGTCCATTTTTCATCTCCCTTTTTTTTTAGAATAAAAATACAACCCAAATCTCTTTTTGCAATAACTTTTGAGAGGTATAAATAATGGAGCTTTGTAAGATATTGGCTAGCAATGAATGAGTGGATAGGTATATATATATATATATATATAGTAGGTGTATATGTGGTGGATGCAAACTTCTAGGATGGAAATAGCATATGTGTATAGAGTGGAATGGAATGAAATGAAATGAGTGGAGTGTACATGATCGGCATGACAAGTTTCTAAAATTCGACAAAGATTGAACAAACTCAATGCAAAGCAAGCGGCCTATATATATTTTTCAAAAGGTTTTCCTAATCTAGGGAGCATGTATATATGGCTTATGGTAGGAGGTTCAACACTCTTGTCACACGGGGAGCTTATCATGTGCACTTTAATTTTCAAAAGATAAATCTCCAGAAATCTAGTATCACTAGGAGTAAGATAAATAGCGGCTCGGACTCTCATATATCATATCCGTCAATTACCTAGACTTTGAGCAAGCATTTGCTACCCACAGGTTTTTAGGTTCACAAACAAATCTCAATTCAAAGCAGTTGCATTAAAAGCTCGAGAGAAATTAAGCTTGAAAGGTAGGTACTTGAAAGGAATTACGATTTGAGCAACTATTCATCATCTCCAAGGCTAGAGATTATCTTCGAGTTTATTTTATTATCACACTCTAATAAAGACTCTTAATAAAGACTAGACAGACTCTTTTTATTTGGTTTCCTTAGTTATGCATCTTTTTATTTCTTTCTAATAAAAAAACAAAACTAGCTAAAATTGAATAAGGTAAAGGGATACTTATGCGGATACATGGGGTTGCACTCCCCCAAAAATTTGGATGTTGACATAGTCTTCAATATTCTTGATGGTTGGAAGTAGAGGTAGATAGTGATGGTGGTTGATTGATCTTCTTTAATGCTGGACACCATATGTGTACCATGTCTCTCTTCCTTGGGATTCTGCTGAACTCAAATAGACAACAAAACTAGTGGAACTTGATTAAGCGTTAGGGGTTAGCCACATTGCTTTTTGTAAATGCTGAAATCTTTCAAGAACATTAAATATTTTTGGGGTTTTCTATGCAAATAAAAATGATGATGCATGCATATTTATTTTATTTTTATGCCACCACAATAAATATCCTTGTGGGTTGTTACACACCACAAAATTACTCACATGGGGCTTAGAGTTTTTATGTCTATGCAACAAACAAATATTTATTTTTCTTTTCTAATGCAGAGCTTGTGCTATAATGTAAATATGCTAAAGGAAAACAATTATGCAATGCAATAAAGTAAATATGGATAACTACC
This sequence comes from Hyparrhenia diplandra, assembly GCA_015847255.1. Lineage (NCBI taxonomy): Eukaryota > Viridiplantae > Streptophyta > Magnoliopsida > Poales > Poaceae > Hyparrhenia > Hyparrhenia diplandra. Next base: position 402,122 of record JADLZK010008372.1, read on the forward strand.
GATCTTACCTTTTTTGCGAGGATTGGTGTTTTAAGTCCTACGAGCGAGACTTCTTACCTTGTTATTTCTTTGAGTGTATTATCGATCTTGGCCGTGCTCCTTGAGATGATGAAGGACGGCATCATCCATGTTCTTTGCCTTATGAGTTGGAATGAAATATAGGCAAACATCTTGTTTAGTGTGCATGCTTGTAAGACATTCACTTGTTGAATTTTGGAGAGGCGATAGGCTTCTCCACCTTTTTGCTCAAAGTATGTCACCGCTTGCAAAGTCATGGTAGAGATCAAGTGCATGGGCTCTGTTGGTGGGAAAACACCAACAGAACCAAAACTTTATTCATTCTTCTCTAACCATAGGCACATCAAACAAGATAGAAAGATTTATTATACACTTTTTCTTAAACCTAACTTAGGTGACAAGATCGAGAAGATTGAGCATGATTATTTGTGATTAAAACATTCGACAGATCAAAACATACTCGTTGATTCTTGGAAGGTTTTTCTTATCTAAACACCAAAGGCATGATTATGAATATGTTCTTCCAAAACAAGGCAAGCAATATTCTAACTTACAAGATTAGGACTAAGAGTTCAAGAGAATGGTGGTAGGAACACTTAAAGAAACAAAACATGTTGAGCTAATGAAGTTGGATCATGCAAGGTTGTTACTCTAACATGTTTTATTCTTTATTTATGAACAAGACATACTTTAGATAAAGCTTAAGTAATGACAACTTACCTTAAGATGTTACCTTATTATTGGAGTGTGGCGTAACACCTTGTGGTGGTTCTTTTCTTCTATGGCCTCTTGTGTATCTTGTTCCACATTTGTCTCCTTTATTGCATCGTCCTTTCTTTCTTGTTCTTTAAATTGCACTTGGACCTTTTTCTCCTCTCATGATTTTATTCCTGCAATATTAGTTGACAACATATACCCAAAGGAATACAAGTAATTGTAAACAAGGGTAGAATTATCATGGAGCTTAAGGTTTCTTTTTATGCCGGAAGAAGTTTTGATTGGATATTTTATATGCTCACCATTACTTTCTCTCTAGTTGGAAATTTTATGATATCTTAAGTTTGATTTTGATGTAAGACATTTGTAACCATTCAAACTTAGATAGACAAAGTAATAGTGAGTAGAGGGATTGCAAACCAGCATGTCAGAGTGACGGGAGCTTGAGTAGAGGAAGAGTATTGTCAGATGATCTTTAGAGGAATCGACCTTCCTCCCCCATGCTTGAGCCTTCCTGTCACTCGACACTTTAAGTGTGAATGTTGAGCCATCCCTCATCATGTGTTGCAATCACCATGTCCTTAGACATTGTTCATCCTTTGTTCCTTAGACGTTGTTCATCCTTTGTTCCTGCAAGTTTAGTGACCAAGAATACCTGAAGGGAACTTGTCCTAGGAACATGTTTCTTTTTAGCATGAGCCTTCATGTGCTCGGATATATATTTATTTATTTTCTTTAGAACATAAGACAAAAAGTTGTATACAAAAATGTGATTTATATTCACTTACCTGTCTTTGATGTTCTTATGACCCTGTTGCTTTGTCCATCCTCTTCTGTTGAGTGATTACTTGTCGTGTTGTATGGTACTCTTCTTCATTGAATAGACATAGCATAAACTCTTTTTCTGCAAAATATTAGTGGACACATACCCGAGGGAGAATACAATATGGTTGAATCGGGGTTGTTGTCCAAGGTTTATATGATTTCATCTATGCTAATGAAAAGGTGGTTCTTTGATTACTCTTAGCACAGATTTTATTTATCATGTCTTATAACAAATTTTATTTGTGGCTGCACTCAAGCATGTGGATCAAGGCAAAGGTAACTTGTAACAAAAGAGAGCGTGAATGATTTGATACTTACAATTCTTCCATTAATGATGAATGAGCCGTGTCTTTTGCACAAGGTTAGAGTTCATCATATGCCTTGCTTCATCTCTGATCTGAGTTCATCTCTTGACTTACCCGAATTAGGATTTGAGAGTTTTCTGCATGGGTTAGTCCAACAAAATATCCAATGTCTATACAAGCAATTCTTAGTTCAATAACCAAACTAGACTCCATGTCTAATTTAATTAAGGAAGGCATTTTAACCTAAGCACCACGCTTAATTTAAAAACCTTTAGAAGTATGTATACCGTACTTCCAAACCAAAGCATACTATAGCAGACAAAGATAGCATCAAAACACTATAGAGATTTAATCAAAAAGAGATAAAAGAGCATGATCATGGTGAGGATTTTTTTTTTAGATGCAAACATGGATGTATGCAAGGAACTAAACATGCAATGGATCTACTAAGTAAAAACATAAACTAAGTGGAGTGAATGCATGAGTTGATCAAGTAGACATGCAATGCAATGTAAGAAATTAAATGTTAAGTACTCAATCAATTTATAGTCCATGAGCAAGACTTTCTCACCTTTTAATCATACTTACCACGATGTGCGTTTCTATGTACGTCACTTGAGATGTGTTCATTGAATTCTTGTGATGGCGACTTCTTCTTCAATCTACATATGGTTAGAATAATATTTAAATACATACCTTTGAGATGGCAGGGTTCCAATGTTGATAAATCTTGAATGATCAGGCACCCTGGGTTTTTCAATCCTTTCATTTGTTTTCTTTTCTTGTGGAATCTTGTCGGAAGATCTAACGACATCTTTTGTCTGTCTATTCCACAACTCAACGGAACAACAAGGGTAATCCTACTAAAGCTAGTGATACACTAAATTAGCGAGACATCATGATCATCTTTAGGCCAATTGCTTCCCGAAACAGCGCGCAAAAAGCTTGTTGGCATTTGTTAAGTGCTAAAAGAATATGAAGGATTACGCAAGCGCCTGAACACCTACCATTGTAGCTTTTCCCTAGGATGAGTATTCTAGAGTATCGTATCCACGGGGAAGCTTTGGCTAGAGAGAATCTAATAAGTCACAATCATGCATCTACTAACTTAGCAAACCACTAGACTAAAGTGAGGGGGTAAATGTTAAAGGTTAAGTAAATATCTAAGCATAAAATAATAAACTACCTAAGATATCAAAGAATAACTAAACTAATCAAGAGGTCAAAGGGAGAGATTAAGGTTCCTATGCACTTCTTTATTACTTAGGTTCTATGATAGCAATCATACCATAACACTTAGGGACACCAAAGCACTAGCCACGGAAAAGGGATGAGAAGGGGGCTAGGAAGGTTTGGCAAGGTCCTACAATCACCAACCCGAACATGGTGGAATACATCGGCCATCAGGGCTGTCACCACCTAGGGCTACCACAAACAATCCGTGGGGTTGGGTGCAATCTCAGGTAACCTCTAGTCTAGACACCATGTCTACACTATCAATTACTACTCTAATTATGTCTATAACTAGAGCACTCGATGCGGCGAAGATCCCATGCAATGATATAACAACTATACTTAACCATATATGAAAAGCATAAAGTAATAGAGAAGATAAATATATAAATCACAAGTCATCCAAAGATAAGATATGAAACATACCAAACTCAGTAAACATCTCCCGGAACCAAAGTATAGTTCAACTCTCCTTTACTCTTGATTAGATCTAAGTTAGATCTAATCTACTTCTAATTATATGTCTAATCTAATTCTAATTACATAGCTAATCTTCTTCTAATCTACTTCTAATTCACTAATCCCGAGAGAGGTTATCCTTACATTGGGACACCTCTACAAGCGAAGGACTAATGATTAGAATGAGAATAGAATGAATTAGGTTTCACCACGGGGTCGGGGGTCTTCTTATATAGGCCTTGGCGATGAACGATAGCCCTTGGATCAAACCGACCTTGGCAACGGTGTAGATACAACCTCAAAGTCGGTTACAAACCGACCTACGAAGATGGACCTGTTTGGCTACTATAGCCTGGCGGCCGGCCCAAATGAGACTGGCGGCCGCCAGGGTCTTGTGGCCCAATCGAGCCATGTTTCTCCTGGTGTCTTCTGGTACCTTCTAGAGTGTTTTAGTTCACATTTTGGGTTGAGTTACTTCACGGTCAAGGCTTGTCATTGTATGAGATGTATATTCTGGAACTTTCTCCATTCTTCTCTGCATTTATCTGTTAAGTCCCTGAAAATATATAAATCACCAAAGCTCATGGAATTATGTTAGTTAAACCCCCTAGAATTATGTTGATATTCATTTTATACCCTAACTTCATGTTTAGTTGACTATTAATATTATGCTATAACAGGTGTCACTTGTCACCAATGACCATCCAAGGAGAGGAGAAGGAGGCGAGAGGTGGTGAGCGCAGAGAGGAAAAATGGGTTTGTGGGTGTGGTCGGAGGGGCCATAGGCGTTGGTGACGTCAAAGGCGAGGTCGGTGGTGGTGGATTTGAAAGAGAGGGTGAGGGAGTGGGCGTTTGAGGAGTGGTTTGGCGCGGAAAGCAACTTGCTGTCCCAAGCCACGAGGGGAGCCCACCACGGCCGTCGATCGAGGGGAGATCGACGAAAGCGCCCAGAACGGGGAGGAAAGAGGGGTGGGTTAAGGTACTAATCGTAGGCGACTTGGTTTCTTGAAGGCAAACAAGGCGAGGGTTTGGCGGTGAGGAGGGGAGTTACGGACAATATCGCACTTGGCAACACGACCTAGACCGCAAAGCGTTCGAGGACAAAACGGAAATGCGGGCGATTTTGATTCATTGAAACAAGTGGTACAACGGGCAGCGATACATCAAGCACCCCGATCATGCAAGCGGGGGGAGGCATCTTTGCAAACTTAAGGAGAAAAAAACGAAAAAACAGCGGGAACAAAGAAGAAACGGGTACAATGAGGAGGGAACGAAACGAGAGAGGCACCCGGACTACGCGTTCGGCGTTTGCCACCTCGCCGCCCCGGGCGCTACGGCTACGATCGTGCGTTGCCATCTACTTGACTCGGGAGGCAGCGGTATGGCGGCGGCTGCGCGCTTGTCCGCGCAACGAGACCAACCGCGTGGCCAAGCGGCCAAGGTCGGGGCGCCCGGTGGAGTCTTCTTCTTGAGTAACTGCGGTTGGCGACCGCGCGCTTGAGCGCTGCGGAGCGGCCGTCGAGGTTGTCGCGGAGCACATGGCGGCTGGGCGGCGTGGCGGTCATGTGGACATAGTTCGCGGCCCGATGGCCGCTGCCTAGCGGCGGCGCGGGAGGGCACGCCCGGTGTTCGCTTGCGGTGCGGGCGCGCCTCGGTGCAACGGCGCCCGAAGCAGCCCGCGGCGAAGGTGGGCGGCGAGGGCGTCTCATCACGCCAAGTGAGCGCCCGCCGGCGCGAGACCGTGCGGCGCGGTGCGGGGACGCGGCTCCGGGTGGACGGGGCATCGGGGGGCGGCGGCGAGCGTTGAGGAAGCCCATGGAGAAGGCGGGGAAGTAGAGCAGGCCGCGCAAAGCATCGACCTGGTCCAAGCCCCCCATGTGGCCCATGGGCTGCCCCCAAACCGGCGGTCCCGGAGGTGGTGGAGGCCCAAACGCAGCTGGCGGGTTGCCACCCATTGGGGGAGCGGGACCCCCAGCCCCAAGGCCGTGCCCTCTCGCCCCGTTGCGGGGAAGAAGGGGCGGAGACGCCAAGGGCGTCCAGCTGCTCGATGCGAGGCCACGTGACGGAGGACGTCCACCGAAGCGGGTGGCAGGCCGCCCCATTCCTAATGGGGATGCGGTTTGGGACCCCGACGGCACGGTGACGCTCCACCACCACGCGCACGGAGGAGTAGTTGCCGTCAAAGCGTCGCGGTCGATCTCCACGACCTTGCCAATGCCACGGAAAGCGGTGGGGATGTTGGCGGCGTTCGGTGCTCAGGTGGGAAACCCAAAGAATGAAACGGCCACCAGCCACTCGGGCGTGCAGGAGCGGTTGTCCGCGTCCTCCGCACGCTGGACCGCAACGCTGCCGCCGTCGAACACGATGGGGTTGTCGAAGACCACCGCCGTGGCCGAGGTGGGAGTCGAAGACAAGCATCATGGCGCCAATGGACGAGGGTAGCATGCGGTAGTACACGTTGTTCGCCACGGAGAAAATTGCTGAGCGAATGTCCGCCAGCGGGGTTGACGCCCGAAGCACCGTCGCCAAGGATGGCATAGGCAACACAGAGTAGAACTCCATGTCGCCGGGGCGGCATCCGGAGGAGCTCACCCTCCTCCGGCTCATCGGCATTGCTGCCCGAGTCGTGGTGGAAGGGAGAGCCGTCGGAGTTGACCTCCTCGTCCCTGAGTCGAGCTTCCAGGGAGCCGTCGCCGGGGAGGCCGGAGGGCGGCTGCGGAGGCCGGCCGGGAGGCGGTGGCGGCGGCGGCGACGCCTGGGCTGTAAAGGTCCACGGACGCCGTGCGGCTGCGGGAGGGGGAACCCGGGGCGTGGACCTCCAAAAGCGAAGGCAGGTTCGGGTGGGAATGGGAGCGACGGAGGGCAGGCGCGGCCGGCTGCGTTGTGGGAGAGGAGTGGGGTTGCCGGGCGGCCGGAAGTCCAGGGTTGGAGCCGGAGGAAGCAACGAGGTTTAGCGGGTCGAACGCGGGGGGACGAAGCGCGGCCTTGCGGGGTAGGCGGTGGTGGAGGAGTGGGTCGAACGGGGGGAGGCCAGGCACGGCCGTGGCGTCGGAGGGACGGGGAGACCGGCATGCGCGCCGGCAGGGCGGGGATGGTGGGGACGGGTGCGGGGTACGGGGTGGGGCGACGGGGAGGCCGGTGGGGGGCTTGGGTGCAACGGCGCTCCATGTGGCCGGAAGCACCACAAATGGGCGACAAGTGAACGGGGTCACGGCAAGCACGCACGAGGTGGTCGGAGGCCGTGCAACGAGGCAACCGCGCCGAGGAGGGGAGAAGCGTTTAGGAGTGTGACGAGGAGGAGGGGCATCCGCGTTATTTAAGGCCACGCGGCGAGGTAGGAGCGTTTGGTGGTCGGAGTAATGGCCACGCAGGGTTTAAGGGGAGCCGGGGCGGAGACGTTGCGCCCGTCCCCATCGGGACAGAAGGCATTAAGGCTAGACGTGGGTGGAGGAGGTGGACCGGGGCACGCGGGAGTGGCCGGGGAGGCAGAGCAGCCGCGTGGCGATCGGCCATGGCGACGCACGAAGTTGGTGGAGGTCGAGTAATGGCGGCGGTGGGCTCGAGGGTCGGGCGTAGGGGCGACGAGGCGCCCGTCCCATCATTGTAGGGGAGGGGTTTAGGGATGGCGGGAAGGGAGGAGGGGGCGCATGCGGGCGTCGAGAGCGACAAAAGATACGCAGATCTTGGTCGGCGCGCGGCACGCAGAACGGGCGGCGGCATAAAGGCGGTTTTTGTGGGTTCTTTGGGCCGCCCGATCCAGGGGGCTATGTCTCCCAACGGGAGGGGGCGGCGGTGGCGAGGGGGCAATTAGGAGGTCAACAACCGGCCTAACGACATTGGCGGCCAAGGCATCCGTAAGGTCGCCATGGATGGCTAGGCGGAGGCTTCCGAGACTCGAGCAATGGCGAGACGAATGAGCGTGAGCGACAACCGGCGTTGCGACGGACCGCAAAACACGTTAGGTCCGGGGGACCAAGCACCGAGGGAGACGGGGGGGAGCGGTGAGGTGGAAATTGAGGAGGTTGGAGATCTCGAAGAGATTGGGGGTGCAAGGAGGGATGGCGGTGAGCCGGAGGGTTTGGGTTGGGGAGTTTGTTACCGAGGAAGGAAGGGCGGCGGTGCGCGGGAAATCAGTAGAACCTCCCGGAACGCGATCCCGGGATGCGACGACGGGCTGAAGATCTTCACCGGTTGCTTTCGGGACAAAACGGTCGCGGCTTCTCCGACGAAGGTCGCGAGATGCTCGGGGGAGTGGCGGCCGCGAGCATCCGCCGGCCGAATTTGGAAGTGGGTGGATGGCCGCCTGGGGGGTGGGTGGTGTGACGGGGTGGTGGCTCGGCGGTGGTGGTGCGGAGGGAGGGGTAGACGGGTGGGGCTGGGAGGAGCTCCATCCCTTCTCCTCTCTCCTCTCTCTCTCTCGTTCTCACTCTCACGGATTATGTTGTTCATCCAAATATAAAGTGAATACCCTTTCGATCTACACCTAGAGGTATCCAATGATCTAATATTTTAATCTTTTATAGTATTCTTCAAACACTTCTTCATTCTGTGTGCTGCTTGGCTCTAATTCTATCCATACTCTTGCGAGCACGGTGTCAAACGCACCCACCCTTAATCTCAATTCTCAAACATGAATTTGGTTTGAGCACACCCCTCCTGAAACTTGCAAGAGTATATAACCCATGTACAAACACCCCTTCTGAAAATATTAAACCTTATTTGCCATCAATGACTTGAATAATCCTCATGAACAGAACAAACAAAAAGCAAGGTTCACCCTTAATTACCCACATTTGATTCCAAGCTCACACGGCTAATAGGTACTTCATGATTCAGACCAATATTGCCATCAGTGTACCACAGATGATATTTGTACTTGGATTAAGCTCACACTTTTGCCTGCATAATTTGGAGCATGAGTTGATGCTCAACCTTGTCAAAAGCTTTTTCAAAGTCCAACTTTAAGATGATAATTTCCTTTTTTGACTGATGGCAAGTGTGTAAATATTCCAGGGACCAGGCTAAGCAATCTTGAATAAGGCCAGGTAACACCAATTGTAACCTGTTGGCTAGGAGTTTGGTAATAAGCTTGATAGAATTATTCAGCAGAGAAATTGGCCTGAAATCAGTTACTTTCAAAGGGTTATCAGTCTTTGGTATCAAAGTGATGAAGGAGCCATTGATACACTGAAGATTACTCTGACCAGCATGAAACTCATTGAATAACCTGTAGAAATCCTGACAAATTATTGGCCAACACTTTTTCATGAAGTCTGTATTAAACCCATATCTGGCCCTGGAGCTTTGTAAGAAGGCAGGTTTTTGACTACTTGGTCAATTTCATTGCTTGAAAAAGGTGTTACCAATGAGGATAAGTCCCTCTGATCCTGAAAATGATCCATTAGATTGAACTGATTACCTATAAAATTTGAAGTTCCCAATCTCTCCTTAAAAGAGTTCCAAATGAGTCCTGCTTTAGAATTATGGTCAAACAATTGGAGATCATTATCATCAGTCAAAGAATCCAAGCTCACACGCCAATAGTGTACTTCATGATTCAGACCAATATTACCATCAGTGTACCATAGATAATATTTATACTTGGATTAAGCACACACCACAGCTAATTAGACATTACAGAATACACTACAAAATTATAATTAACAATAAGCTAGGTTTTCTGAAGGAAAGGTCTAAATAACTAAGATTGGTAGAGAAAGCTAGGTTCTCTGAACGATTGGGAGAGAAAACCTAAAATAACAAAGACAGTGAGGCAGAGGCAGACATCAGTCTCATTCTCAAGGTCTTGTAGACAAGTAAAACAAATTAGCTCATCAGCATTTAGCTAGGCGTCACTAATCAGCTGCAAGACGAGCCCGCGGACGCGAAGCTGGTGGCGAGCTGGGCGCAGGGCGACGGCTGCACGCCGAGCGCGGCGCCGCGCACGTCCCTGCACCTCCATGCCGCGTCGTTGTTCCGCCACCCGTAGAGCTTGACGTTGGAGAGGCAGATCCTTGTGAACGGCGAGCTCCTGATGCCCTCCAGTGACCCCGGGTGCTGGACGTTGACGCCCCACACGTTGCTGATGCGCACGGCGTCCACCAGTGGCACGGCGAGCTGGCTGAAGTGCGTGTCGGGGTGGTCGCCGACGTCGCCGGCGATGCGAACCCCGTTCCTCACGCCGCTCATGCGCACGTTGTCGACGGTGACGTTCCGGATGTACCCTCCCCGGCCCACGTTGGTTTTGATGTGGATCCCGTAGCCGCTGTCGAAGATGTTGCAGTCCTCCACCAGGACGTCGCGCACCCCGCCGGACGCCTCGCTGCCGATGGCGATGCCACTGAACGGGGACGAGCCCCGCACGCGCCGGATCGTGATGCCTGAGCTCGGCCGGCCATAAGCAATCCCGTACTCGTCCCATCCGCTCTTGATGGCGACGAGGTCGTCCCCGGTGGATATGTACGAGTCCTCGATGCACACGTTGGAGCTAGAGTCTGCATATATGCACAGTGTTGTTGTTGTCTGAATTGTCATGCAGGTTTAGGCAACAAGTTTCTTTGAGCATGTGTTGCTTACCTGGATCGATTCCGTCTGTGTTTGGGGAGTCATGTGGCGCCAAGATCATCATGTTGGTTACGACAACGTTGCTGAAAGAATGAAATGCATGCGTAGCATCAGTGTTTCTTGTATGTTTTAGCACAAGGTAGTGTGGATTGAAACCCAACATCGTTCAATTTTTGTAGCAATGCATATATATGGTTTGGGTCATGAATTTTTTTTAATTCAAAGTCCCAATTTTGTTTGCTCGTGAAATTTTCGTGTCTGAATTCAAGAACCACACTGAGAGGAATAACTCAACTCATGTATATTTCAGGTACGTATAGTATAGTAGTGCCTTACTCGCAGTAAACAGGATGGATGTTCCAGAAGGGTGAGTTCTTGAGAATGATGTTGGAGATGTGAATGCCGGTAGAGTGCATGAACTCCACAAGGTTTGGCCTTGTGTGCTCAAGAGTCCTTTGCCTCCACATGTTCCACCACACCTCACCTTGGCCGTCGATGACTCCCTTGTCGCCTAAAAATATTCAGGAAAAAAGGGGCAGGTCCATTCAGCAATGGTATCTATGTATCTTTAACAATTCAGCAAGACAGCAATTTAGGCTCTGCTGTCTTCACGTACTAGTATGGAGTATGGTCTTTCAGCTTAGTTTAATAAAGCACTGAAAAAAGTGCAGTGACTGATCCAGTTGTAAATAATATAATCAGAGGTACTACCATACCACAACACATCTCCCATCTGAACTTGTGCTACCTAATCTGCCCAGTTTACTTACAGTAGTGCCCACTACTGTCGATAAGTTTTAGTTTTGTGGGTGCAGAGTATGTCAGGTAGTAGCACACAGTACAAGCATGGCAAAATTGTTTGTGCAGGATTCGATCGGTCTTCTCCGACGAGGAGACCTTGTCTGTCCTCCCAGACACTCACGGGCACACAGTAAGGCTTACCTGTAATGACGACGTCGCGGAGGCCGTTGCCGTGGATGAAGCTGGCGTACCTCGGCCCCGGCAGCTCCCTGCCCCGGCCATAGGACGGCAGGGGCTCCATGAGCGGCCACCTCCTCGTGTCCTGCGTGGCCTTGAGCACGGCGCCTCTGGCGAGGAAGAGCGTCATGTGGCTGGTGAGGTTGAAGCTGCCGGTGAGCCAGGTGCCCGCGGGGACGTGCAGCGTCGTGCCGCCGCGCCGGCGCTGGTGCTGGATGCGGTACACGGCCTTGCGGAACGCCCACGTGTTGAGCGTCCGCCCGTCGCCCACGCCGCCGAAGTCGGTGATGGATATCACCTCCGGCCGCTGCTTGGCCGGGGCCACGCCGACGCACGTCGCCGGCGCCGCGGCGTCGCACAGCACCGCCATTGATGCGTGGAGCACGGCGAGTGCACAGAGGACAACGGGCACCACTGGACCACGCGACGACGGCGCGGCAGCGGCCATGCTACCTTGTTGTTTGCCGCAGCGCAGCAAATCTGTTGAAAGAGGGAGAGGCCAAACAGAGGGCTCCAAGAAGAGCTTTTTGCCTCGGCGTACGTGTGGGGAATGGCGATCCCTGGAAAAGCTTGGTGCCGGTCCCGGGAGGCGGGAGCGATACAAATCTCATGGGTTGGGCTTGGGCTGGTGGCGATGGGAGGTAGAAGAAGGGAAGCTCAAGTGCAAGAATCCAAGGACGGGGCGAGGAGGGCCAAGCAGATGAGTCCAGTGGAACAAGGGAACGATGGTTGCTTTACACGCTTTCACCAGGCACCAGCTTTCGGCGAGCGATGAGAGTGAAGAGAGTCATTTTATTTTGGCCTGCATGCAACTTTATGCACATCGATCTTGTTGGTCCAGACAGGAGTGCAGGACTCACAGACATGCCCCATATATCATATCATTATGTTCATAGTTTCATACTTAGTATACAGATTATGTTATGGATGATCCTACCTACTCCATTTCCGCACTTTTGAGTAGCCATCTTCAGGGTTGCCAATTTGCCAAGGTTGTTGATACCAAAACACTGTAGCCACCTAGCTGTCTATATCGTGCCCTGGCAGAAACACTAACAAAGAAAATATCCTCTTGCAGCAACATCTACATCTTGGTGTACGGTGCCCTGGCAGAAACACTAACAAAGAAAATATCCTCTTGCAGAAACACTACCTTCGTTCGCCTTTCGATCGCACCTCAATGCATATATGCATGCACATGTGCTTTCCCTTGCCTTTTTGGGCATGGCATCAGCATATGGTATAAGGAAAAGATAGGGCGATTCATCCCTGCATCACCATGGGATACTTTACTACTCCCTCTGTCCCTAAATAGATGTCATTACCGACACCGGTAAGTAAACGTTTTCAAACTGCCGGCAATTTTGTATTAAAATATATAAATATTTATGTTAAGTAATTAGTATCATTGAAAAGATCTTTTAAGTCTAGTTTTTTAATAAATTTATCAGGAGATATAAATGTTGCGTATATTTTTTACAAACGTAGTCAAAGTTGACATCTAAAAAGGGACGGAGGGAGTAGTTCCTATCCGGCCTAAATAATGTACAGTATGGGTGTACCTATCGTTTCTCTCGTATGACCACTGCATATACATACATGGCGTCTTCTCGCTTGGGGTTCACGGGCGCTCCGGAACTGCTTGGAGGGCCGGGCCGACGAGACGACAGCCGAGGTCAGGTGGGTGAGCAATCTTATGCGTGCCGTTTCTTGTTTGATGGACCACAGCCAAATTATTCCTGTGGTTATGCTATCCCTTCTTGGACGCTTTCGTACGTGCATGCATTTCACAGTAACAGGCTAAACCCACGGCCACGGGGCACGGGTACTTGGCCAATACCTCCGGGTCTGGCATCTTGTACGCGACGTCCAGCTCGACCCCTTGCAGCCGGACAGGTTCGTGTGGAAGTGGTCGTCCAGTGGCGTGTACTCGGCTTCCTCGGCTTACCGTGCGTTCTTTAGCGGCTCCGTCTCACTGCCCGGTGCAAAGGAGCTATGGCGCACCAAGGCCCCGGCAAGGGTGTGCTTCTTCTTCTGGTTAGTGCTTCACCAACGCATTTGGACCGGCGACAGAAGGCACAGGCATGGCCTTCAAGACGACGACGCCTGCGCGCTATACGGCCAGGAACCTGAGACTTGTGTGCACCTCTTCCTCGGGTGCGTGGTGGCCCGGCAGCTTTGGCACCTCCTTTTGTCACCTGCGGGCTTGCTGGCGCTGATGCCAGACCGGGTCGTGGACATCGCAGATTGGTGGCTCAGACAGAGAAGACGTCTGAACAAGGATGCCCGCCCAATGTTCGATGCTCTTCTGCTACTCATTTCATGGATCTTATGGAAGGAACGCAATGACCGGGTCTTGAGAAATGAATCGGCAACGGTGCTCTCCATGGCAACAACGTTGGTTCAAGAGGCACAAATCTGGGTTCAGGACGCTAGTGCCTGCTATCTCCTTGTGGTCGTAACAAACTTTCTCCTTGTAGCACGTGCTTTCTCCAGTAGTTCACCTGCCGCTCTTTGGCCTAGCGCCGGTTTAGTTTCTACCTCTGTTTGTATTTGCAATTTGGTTTCCCCTCTTAATGAAATACGGGTGAATGGCCGGTCAAAAAAAAAGATGTAGCAATACATGGGCTTCGAAATATAGATTTAATTTATCATAAAAGCGTTCTAGAAAAATTCATATCCAGTCTCTCAACTTAGCATAGGGTGTCATCTAAGTCCTTATACTTTCAAAATGTCACTTCTAGGTCTACGAACTTGGTTTTAGGATGTCATTTAGGTCCCAACTTTTAAACTCTAAGTCCTAAACTTGGCTTTAGGTGTCATCCAGGTCCCCAAACGTTGATGTGGGCGCTCGGTCAATTATATTTCTGGTTTTTATTTTTCTACATAGAATAAAACAAAATGGAGATCTTGTACCTACAATCTCTAGAATATTCCAAAAAATATACCTTTTTCATACGATCTTAAATGAAGATGATTTTTATTAAAAAAATATAGTTTCGATGAGATCTACAATTTTCTAGCTTTGAGTTTTTAAATTTGTGGTAATTAAGATGTTAAAAAATTAAACACTTTTTAGTAGTATATTAATTGTGTGTCGGTGCTTGTCGCCTTAGAAAGATCATATTTTTCTTATATATTGCCCAATTGAGATACTTTCTATATGAAATTTTTATATCTATCAATGGTACTATAATTTTCTAATTTTGAATTTTTTTTTAATTTGAGGTTGCTAAGATTTTTTAGAAAATAGTGTCATTAGATTTAAAATATATTTTATGGGCGCATCTAATGACACTATTTTAGTGTCATAAATCTTTTGCTTTTTTTTTTTAAATTTAGATCAGCTTTTAAAAAAAATAGTGTCATAAATCATATGAGTTAGAACAACTTGCATGCATCTAGCAATCTATAACCCTGTATAGGGGAACCAAAGTACTCACGGCACGTGGTTGATCCACGTCACCTTCCCCACTACAGATCCTTCCCCACTCCCGAACTTCCCCGGCCAAAATGTCAACGGGGACCCGATCCCGATTCCCATGCGGGAATTCTTCCATTAGGGACGGAGATGGTAGAGAATTTATCCCGCGGGGATGAATATGGTAGAAAAGTTGGCCCGTCGGGGATCACGGGGACGGGGATGGTTCTCTGCTCCCCGACCCCGACCCCCGCAAACCCGCCCCGTGAAGTAGCAGCAGGCCGGCCCATGTAAAGGCCCAATAAATCACCAGTATATATAGGCGCGATCAAGGATTTCCAACCCTAATTCTCCTCTCGGCCACCCAATCCTCCAGCAGCCGTCGCTCTCTCGCTCACCAGCAGACTCGCGCGATGTAGGAGTCTTGCTCCAGGCCCTCAGCGGACTGCGCCTCCACCGTCTGCCCGCTACAGCTCCGCTCCCAATCTCCATTCTCGCCTGCCGGTCTGCTCCCTTTCTCATCTCGCTCGCTCGCAAGCTTCTGAATCACGGCCGTGCTTGTGCTCCTGTACTGCTCCGTGCTCCCTAATCCCCATTCCCCAAGACGCAGGCACAGTGCCTTTTCTTGAAGTCGAGCCACACACATGCCGCATCTAGAAGTCTCGTGAGTGACAGATGATGCATGGGCGCATAAATGCATGATGCAAGAAGCCTTACTATGGATATTCTTGTTTATTTGACTTCCGTTTGATATTTTCTTTGGATATTTGAGCTGGAAACTACCAATATTTGTCGGCTTCAGCATACGAGCAATCAATCTTACTCAAATTAATGCATATTTCGATGCCCAGGGATTTAATTTCGACCTTCACCTCTGCATTTCTAACGGGGCCGGGGACCCCGCGGGAATTTTTCCCCGCTCGGGGACGGGGATGGGGGAGAAACGTTCCCCGACGGGATTAACGGGGACGGGGACAGGGGGATTTCTTCTCCGCGGGGACGGGGATGGGCAGCTGCCCCCGACGGGGAATTCCCCGTTGCCATCCCACTACCGATCCCTCCCCCACTCCCCGAACGCCAGCCGCTTCAGCTGCCTAGCTCCGGAATACCGACCGCACCTCTTCGTTCCCCTTCGATTCCGTCGCCCACCGCCCCTCGCCTTCCCATCTCGCCTCCCCACCGCCGCCGCGTTGCCGCCCCCATTGCCTCCCCACCGCAACATCTATAAAACGCACGCCAGTCCATGGAGGAGGACGCACACCGTGCGGAGGCCGGGCCTGCCACGCCGGAGGGAGGAGACAGTGGAAATCAACCGGAAGCAGCAGAAGGTGACGGTGAAGGGGTTCGTGGAGGCGTAGCGGGTGCTGAGACGCGCCCAGTCCACGGGGAAGCGCGTTGAGCCGTGGCCCCTACGTGCCCTACACCAACCTCTGTGTTGCGCCGCCGGTGTACGACAAGAAAGTGCTGCCGGGCCACATCCGCAGGGTGGACGTCGCGCCTGCCGCCGGCGCCGCAGTCGCTGGTGTCCCGCGCGCACACCGCGATCCACTCCGCCACCGCCTGCGTGCTCACCGACATGAAGACCGATCTCCGAGGTAGGTACGTGCGTGCGTGCGTGCCCCATCACGCGCCTTCGCTGTTTCGATTCCGTGTCCGAATCTGATGAGCTCCGGCCAGGAATCGAGTGTGGTGGGTGGGGAAGCAGATGGCGACGGATTCGACGGGCGTAGCGGGGCGCCGTCGCCGAGGACGTCCCTGGATCGGGAGGCCAAAGTGGGCGCCACGGGGCGGGAGCCAGACGTGAAGCCGCCGCCGTCGCCGTCGCAGCGTGATGAGGTACGGGTTCGTTTCACTTTACACGTCAATTGGACTCTGTTTCAGCGAGTCCGGTGCTCGCGCTGTCATGGTGGACTGGTGGTACGTGGTGTGCTGACTGACGAGACGGTGAGTTCGGTGCTGAATCAATCCTCTTGAGGGGAGCAATTGGGGCGAACCGATCTCGTCACTGAAGCAATTGGTGGTGGAATTGGACTCTGAAGCAATTGTGATGTGCAATTGGTGGTATCTCATCACTGACGATACGGTGACTTCTTCGTCTCATCTTAGTGGTGGTTAACCGATCGACTTGTGGTGGAAGTGTTGCTGTTCCAGGCAATTGAACTGTTGCTTGCTTGTGTGTAGCAGAACTATGAAGCTCTGAATTCAAGCTTTGCGGGGTATTAGAAAATTGAGAACTTTCAGTTAGTAGTAGTTACCCTGTCACTTTTGTATTGGGCTTTTGTCAAAGCTCCTGGGTGTGGATTCCATGGAAGCATATGGCTGTGTGAGCTAAGCTTCTTCTAAGCATTTTTATGCCGAACTGGGCAGTTGGTACTTGGGTGTACTAAACACAGTCAAATGGAGCATTCAGCTCTGGTGAATTGGGCTGGATATTGAGTTTGCCCGAACAGTCAGGGACAATATGTATGGTTCTGTAGTTAGTATGCAAACCCTTTTTTTTCCTGTTAAGTCCACGAAAGGCCTCTTTGTTGAATGATTAAATTGTCTAATTTGTTATAACTGAAAGTTAAGTTATCTCAAAAACATATATTACTCAGAATTTCCTGTTACGTGACTGACATACGTTGATATAGTTATTATATAGTTATTAAACTGTGATGTTCTATGATTCTTATTTTCTATAGTTATTTGTGTGATTTATATCAAATTTTATCAAGAAGAACCTACATCATCTTTCTCTGCCAGAAAGAATTAGTCAGAAGCATCTGCAGCGGTAACATCCCTTCTATTCTGTCTTCATTTTTTGTTTTGTATTTCTTTATTCAAATGACATATTTTAACATACAGTTAAATGAAAGGTAAAATATATGTCGTAAAAAAAATTGGGATATGAAAAAATCCTGATCATGTTCGGTGCCATCAAGAGAGCTGTAGATGCCAAAAGCAACCTGTTATTGGTAACTCTTGCTAAGTCATTACCTTGCAGAGATAAGTATGTTTATTCATCTTAATGAATGTTATGCGCGTTTTACCAAAAATGCTACTGAGAGATCTCATTTCAGATAGATGGAGTTGATATGTATATTTTTAAAGGCTGCAATCTGCAATGGCTAATTCCGTCATGAAATGGAGACAAGAGGATGTATTAGGTGGAATGGGAATGCAGCACAAGGTCGTTCAATCCTGCTTTATGTACTCTTGGACGTACTGAACGGCCTTCATCTAAAGTCTCGGCAACAGCTCCAGCAGGTAATAGTGGTCTACATTCTATCATTAGTGTATTTAGTTGGGACTTAACCCCCATGATGATATTCCATCCAGGAGATTAAAGGGAAGGACATTAACTGAGTCACCTGATGATGTTGACTATCTGTTGATTTCGTTTTACGCAGATGCACATTGAGACATTTGTGAAGATTGTAATCAAAAGGCTCAAGGATGCCAACCTTTTCGCGTCACAAAGGAGGCCCTATCATTCTAGCACAGGTTAGACAGTCAAATCTCATGTAGCAGCCTCTTCCTCTTGAGGTTTCTTTTTTTGGCCTTATGAACAATGCTCTGGCCTCTGAGTCTCTGACAAAATGTCTGCCAAATCTGCTTGCCAGACTAAGAATGAGTACCAGCATATGGAATTGGCGTTCAAAGAGGAGGGCACCAAGTACATCCACTGGGCGGCATAGATGGCCATCGGTACCAACATCGGCATACCATGGATCATGTGCAAGCAGACCAATGGTCCTGGTGAAGTGGTAACTTTCATTTTTATTTCAGAGTTCAAGAATAACAAAGTTCATTTGTTTTGTTATAGATTCATCGTCACACGGTCAAAATGATAGCCTTTTTCAGCTAGATCTGCACTTCTTTGGAAAAAAAAACAACAAACAATAAAATGTTGCACTCCTTTTTTATTTAGATTCCTACCTGCAATGCGAGAAACTGAGGAGATACATGGCCAGGTCAACGAACAGGACCAAGCCCCTGTTGTGGACTGAGAACTGGACAGCACAGTAAGTTCTATACGAACAGTTGAGTGGGCATAGAGATATGCATGCCGTCACAGGAGGTACTGTTTGGCAGATGCATCATGGTGTCGATCTTTGGTGGGATCAAGCTGAAGACAGATAGACCTGCTTATGCAGGGGAACAATCTGCGTTGCATCATCTGGGTGCACATAAAGCTTAGGTGCACAACGACAACAAGTGATGGAACAAACGGGGCGCCGAAGCAGACCAAGCCTGTGGGTTGTACTGTGAATAAATTTTCCGTTAGATGAAGGAAAAATTTCCATTGTCTGAATATATGAAGGTGGTGCTGAATATTTTTCAGAGTAATAATATATGAAGGTGTAGTGACTGTTTTTCCTTCATAGTCTGATAAAGAAAACATTACGTTTTCTGATAAAATGTAAAGGTGTACTGAAATTAAATGTTAATGTATGAAGATGTACACGTTAGTATATGAGGCTTTGATATATGAAAGTGTACTCATCTATGTAATCTTGACAAAACGACAGTTCTGCATTCTAACTAATTATGCCCTTACTTGACTTTACAGGGCACACATTGTACTAAAACTAATAGTGCCATGAGTAGCAATGGAAGAAAGGCTTACAAGCAAAAAGTAGCTTTCCTTCAAAGTCACTTTCTCCATTGCTAACTCTGTTCCTAATCAATACAAAGTAATTGTACTCAACATCTAATTGAAATCATATATCTTTGTGATTACACAACAATCCTAAACAATACCCCGTGATACCCGCGGCAACGCGCGGGGTATCCACCTAGTTGTATGGAGTGCAGAGTCCGATTCGTGTAAGTATTGGGTACCGCTGCAATACCCCGTTTATTTAGTAATAAATAATAGTACAAGTGAGAGACATTGCTCAAGAAAGGTAACTAATAGGGTTATGGCCAAATCCCATTAATAATATTGCAAAAATGTGACAAGTGGCCAAAGTCATACACATCACCCTGCCTAGCGTATACGGCCGTGGGCTTTCGTTTTTTAGCAGACCGCCGTGGGCTTTAGTAGTGAGCCAGCTGGTGGTCATGGACTCTTTCTAGGCCCATATTTACTGTGTGCTCTTTCTGGGCCCACAAAGTGGGGGCACACGAGACAACGGGCGGCTATATATGTGGTGACTCCTAAGCTTTTACATTGATTGTTGGCCTTGTTTATTTTTTGTCACGAGAGTCTATATCATTGTATTAGAAAGGAGAAAAGGTTCATGAGTTCTGTTTCTGTCGTTAGTTTTTGGTAAGGATTACATTTTAGCGATTAATATTCATAAACAAAAGTGCGGTTCCATCGGACTATCCTTGCTCTAGCACCTCCGTCTTGACGAGCTGCAGAACCTCGATGATGAATCTCGGAATAATCTCGCATATTCCGTTCTTTCCTTATTTATTAGTTGAGTGGAGCTGTTACCGGAGAAGTGAAGGGGTGGGTGCTGGACATTGACTTTTAAAAAGAAATATCATGGTTAGGTGACAAAAAAAAAAAAGAGAAAAATTTGGTTAGTAGAATTGAGGAAATAGATTTTGCAGCTAAGAAAAGATTACTGACAAACCAAGAATGGGAGGAGAGAATTGATTTAGAGAAAGAATTAGACAAAATTTATATGCTAGAAGAGTTGCATTGGAAACAAAGGGCTGCAAAAATTAGCTGTTACAGAGATGCTAATACTAATTTTTTTTTCACCAATTTGCTAATGAGAGAAGAAGAAAGAGTATTATCTTTTACCTGGAAGATAAGGGGGAAGAATTCTGGGGACAAAAAGGTAACTCAACACATTGTTGGTTTTATAAGGAACTGTTTGGACATAGTGAAAATGCTAGCTTTTCTCTGGGAGTTGATTTTTTGGCCACAATCCTTTAAACTGTCGAAGAAGATAAAGAATTGATGGTAGGACAATTTGAGGAGGAGGAGATTAAATTGGCTATTATGAAAATGAGGAACAACTCAGCTTCAGGTCCTAATGGTTTTAGTGTGATCTTCTTTAAAAAGTTCTGGGATCATATTAAAGGAGATGTTAAAGCCTTATTTGTTGATTTCTGGGAAGGGGACCTGGACATCAAGAGGCTAAACTATGGGGTGATTACTCTAGTAACAAAAATTAAGGATGCTAATAACATAAGGATGTTTAGACCCATTTGCCTGTAGATTTCAAGTGGTTTACCAAAGTACTAACCAACAGACTTGTCCAGGTGGTTGGGAAAGTTATTGGGCCAAATCAAACTGGTTTTGTGAGAGGTAGAAATATCTTAGAGGGTGTTGTTATACTACATGAAGTTCTACATGAGTTAAGAAAAAGACTAAAAGAAAAGGTTTAATCTAAAAATTGATTTTGAGAAGGCATACGACGAGGGGGTAAATTGGTCCTTCTTAGAATAAGTCTTAGCAGGAAGAGGCTTTCCAGAGAGATGGATCAAATGGGTGATGCAAACTGTACAAGGGGGTAAAGTTTGTATCAATGTTAATGGGGAGAGGAGTGATTACTTTAAAACTTTTAGGGGGCTAAGACAGGGGAGATCCACTATCTCCTCTTCTCTTTGATTTGGTGGCTGATGCTTTGTCAGTTATGGTGGA
Source organism: Hyparrhenia diplandra (assembly GCA_015847255.1). Taxonomy (NCBI): domain Eukaryota; kingdom Viridiplantae; phylum Streptophyta; class Magnoliopsida; order Poales; family Poaceae; genus Hyparrhenia; species Hyparrhenia diplandra. Next base: position 423,231 of record JADLZK010008372.1, read on the forward strand.
AAAGGCAGTTAAGAAAGGGCACATCAAAGGAGTAGAAGACCATCTAATCCCAGGGGGAGTATCTCACATACTGATATGTTGATGATACTGTTTTGATGATAGATGGATACGATGAATCTATTGGGAATCTGAAACTTATCTTGTCTTGCTTTGAATGGTTGTCTGGATTGAAAATTAACTATCACAAAAGTGAAGTATTTGTTTTTGGGGTATCTGAAGCTGAAAAACTTACTATGGCTACTAAGCTTAATTGTGTACTAGGGGAGTTACCAATGAAGTATCTAGGTATTCCTGTGAGTGACAGACATCTTAATGTGGAGAAATTTGAATATCTTGTTAGTAAGTTGGGGAAGAGGTTAGATCCCTAGAAAGGGAAGTATATTGACTCTTGGGGTAGGCAGATTTTGTCCAACACTTGCTTAAGTAACATCCCTATATACACTATGGGTTTCTATGACCTAAAAGGAAGGGGTTCATGTTAGGATGGATGGGATTAGATCTAAGTTTCTCTGGCAAGGTGCGGTTAAAAATTTCAAATACCATATGGCTAAATTTGAAATGGTTTGTAGACCAAAAGACCAAGGAGCTTTGGGCCTTACTAATTCAAGAATCATGAATGAGTGCTTACTAGTCAAGTGGATTTGGAAGATACACCAAGAGCCTGATGCTCTATGGTTTAAGATTCTTAAGGCAAAGTACATGAAAGAACAATTTTTTGGGGGGCTAAAACGGCAGGTAGTTCACAATTCTGGAAGGGCCTACAAAGAGTTAAACATCTATATAATTGGGGAGTTTCATATAAAGTGGGCAGAGGGGATTTGTGTAGATTTTGGCGGGATTGTTGGATTACTGCGGGTACCCTGTGTATTGCTTATCAAGATCTTTACAATTTGGTAAGGGATCACGAATGTTTGGTGCGGGACTGCCATGACAATGGAGAATGAGTTATTGATTTGAAGAGACCTTTGTCTAACATGGAGTTTGACAGATGGATCTGTTTAAAAAATGAGTTGGAAGAGTATACTTTGAATGATATTAGAGACCAACCAATTTGGGAACTAGAAAAGTCTAAGAATTTTTCCACCAAATCTTTATACAGATTCATTACAGATAGGGGTGTTACTAGTAGAATGGCCAAATACATTTGGAAGAGTAAGGTGCCCCTAAAAATAAAATTCTTTTTATGGCAAACCTTCAATAACAAACTTCAGGTGGCCAAATCTCTCTCAAGAAAAGAGGTTGGAAAGGTTTTGAATCTTGTTGTCTTGGGGATGGGATAGAATCTGTGGATCACATCTTCTTCCAATGTCATTTAGCTAAATTTATGCAGCATGTTTTCAAAGACATCTGGAATTTGCAATATGTTCCACGGTCTCTTTTAGAGTTGTCAACAAATTGGGTGATTGGCAAGGGGCCTCTCCCACCAAGACTGATTTTATTCATTTTTCTTGCTTTGCTTGGGCTATATGGAACACAAGAAATAAAATGGCAATTGAAAAGACCTTTCCTGCTTCACCAACTGATGTGATATACATGGCCATCTCCTTCATGCAGAAATGGAAGATACTCCTTAAGGATAAGGACAGAGGACACATTGAAGCCATGAAGGACTGCTTATGGGAGTGGATCAGGAAGTTTTCGTCAAGCATGCTGAGTTCAACTGATGTAATCGAAATCTAGCGTAGGCTAGAGTTTGCTTTATTTTTGCTTGTTTTTTGTCTCCATTGTAAGCTGGTGCTCCCAGCAATACGTTGTGACTTTGTTCTGGCTTTCCTAAAAGCCGAGTTAATGAAAACTCTTTTCAAAAAAAAAGAAATATCATGGTTTCGTATTGTAACATCCCCGATTTTCCACTAAGGGAAAATACACAGAATCGAGTAATAATGTGAAAGTACCACAAGATATCTCCATCACATTATTATTCACAGTTAATATCATAGTCAAGCTTCGTACATTTACATCATTACAAGAGAAATACAACTCACAGGGGACTCACCTAATACAAGATTAACCTAGCGGGGCGTAACTTCGGGACCTCGAAGTTGGCGTAGCACGTCGGCAGTGAAGGCTCCTCCTTCACGGGCTTCATCGAGTCGGCGTAGAGATTAGCGGAAGCCATCTTCATCTTCCGATCCAGCTTGAGGCGTAGGAGCGAGACCACCTAATCCTTCTATTTCTTTGCGAGGCAGGCAATGCACACCGCCGGTATGTGCGAGTCATGGTCGGCACCGAATGAGCTTTGGTGGAAAGCGAGAAAATAAAGGGATCGGCGATCCTAGTATTTGGTTGTGGTTTGCATCCTTAGCGCGTCTTGGCAGCAGTAATAAATAATAATATTATTCACATTTTAACTCATTCAACCACATCTCCCCAAAGTCCAACTCATCTCAACACATGTCTCAACACAAGCCTCACAGCTCACTCACAGGTCGACAAGACAGCCACGCATCTTCTTACGCCTGCCCTAACCGGCTCTCGGCCCTCCAGGGCTCTCGGCCGTAGCACACTCACCACCACCACACTCGGGTAAGAGAAGAGAAAACACCCTCTCTACTCGGAAGAAAGACCCGGGGAAAAACCTGGTCAAAAGACCGGCGCAAGCCGCAGGAGGTTCCGGCAATAGGCCAGGGTTACCTTTAGCGAGTCAGGTCTAGACGGGTCCCTAGCCCGAAGGCCGGACTATACGTATAGATTTACAACTCTGCGAGGCGTGTACTCAAGACCACACGGTCGCCATCATCGGCATAGGCAAGTGCCTAGGGTGACGTCACGGAGACCACCTAGTCGGACAATGCCACCAAACCACTCGGCTCACGGGAAGCTCCGGAGTACCACCGTCGTCTGAGGCTGTGAAAGCGGCGTGTCGAGTACTCCCGTGACTCAAGATCAACCCCCGTGTCTCGGCGGGATGGAGGCCATCGGGGCACATCCTTTACTATAACACTAACCGCTACCACCTAGTAAGTATGGCATCATCCAAGTAGATGGGGCAATCGCAATCCGCCCATAGCGTAAAACGTGAGGTGAGCACCGGTTTCCCGGATCTCGGGTCCTCGAAGATACAAGTCCTTAAGTAATGACCAGGCAAGACATCTTCACACTCCTTTTTCCGGCCTTCGTCCCGCTACAAGAGTCAGAACCGGATCTCCGTATCCGTACACTGTTACCCACCACAGGTAGAGCAAGTGGGAGAGGCCCAGAAGCACACTCCCCGGCAAGACTTGTCTCAGCGACTCGCCGTAGATCCTGCGGTCGACTCGACCCTCACCACACACCCAAGTCTAGGCGAAAACTCATCCACCCGGATGGCACGGATCTCGGGCACGAAGTTGCCCGACACCATACTCAACGCCCGGCTCATATATTCCGGTTCTCATATATATATATATACACGTAAGTGAGGTATAGCCACAAAGTGGCAAGTGCAAAGCAGGTAGAATATATAAGTGCGGCGCAAAAGCTGGGTAATAGTGGTGGATGGGTTTTAATCGAGCAATTGAGGCTCGGGGCAAAAGCATGCATCATATACTAGCAAAGGAATAAAAAAAAGCGCTAGCATATCTATTTGCAATATGTCTAAATAGGATTCTCTAAGTAAAGTGCTGCCATGACACATGCGATGTCGAGGAAGTAGTGGTACTAGCTTCATCGGCCGGGGTAGTCGTACAAACGAAGGGGTCTCCTCAGGGGTAACTCCACTCCACGGTCTGTTGTCCTCCATGCTTTCTTCCTCCATCGAGCTCCGGTCCAACGCTAACCTCGATGAATCTACCTCGCGAGACTACACGCGACAAGAGAGCAATCAATCAAAAAAGCGACGGGACTCCAAGGACTACGACTACGAAGAACACAAAGGGGAGCAATTTGAGCCCTCTCGGCGTATATCGATCGTTGGACTAAAGAAATATGAGTGGTTGTTTGCGAAGTATGAGCTCAAGTCATAGCCTAGCCCGTATGTCATCGGTCGATCGTGTCGACCTATACGGCTTGAGTAAATGGCATAGACCTTAGCTCATCTGAGCAAACACCACTACACGCTAACTTTCAATCCACACGTCATTTTAAATTAACAGGAACCGAAAGGAAGCGGCAAAAGCAATTCTGATCTCTCTATTCGAACGCCATTATAATTGACGAGAATTAAGAGAGGGTGGAACGGAGAAGAGAAAAGAAGGGGCGACACGTAAGAGCACAAGTGCTTAATCCACTTGTAGGGTACCAAGACCAAGGTGCTCGAATTGCACTAGTTGGGGTCTATTAGGTACAAGCATACAAGGGCTTAAGCACGAAAAGAATCAAAAGGAGACGCACCATTCACACCTCTTTAATCCACTCGTCATAGCCCACGGCGGGGGAATTAAAGGAGTGGAATCAAGTTTGCAAATAAACGCCAAACAAGCGAAAGCTCCACCAAGCGCCTTACTAGATCGGCGAGGATTGAGACAAAAGGCGAGGAGGAACGAGGATCCGCTCCCTTTTCGGCCAACTCGCCATAGAATGGCGAAAGTTGGGAGAAGAAGGGCGGTCCAACGATCAAACCCACTCGTAGGGCACCACGATTTGTGCATCTAACAGCACAAGGCTGTTCCTATGGCTAAATAGCGGATGCGGTTGTCACCGCTAGGTCGAAAGAACGCATGAGTCAATGCGGTACAAGCATACGAGAAGGCAAGGATAAACACTACGAAAAAGAAGGTGAAACTCGATGGCCATGGAAGGGCCATGAGCTTTACCTAAGCAAGTTGGCACCCGTCACCCTACCAAAGTTAGTTCCTAATTCATATCCCACTAATCTTGGTCATGGAGGGCTCGACATGTGTGGTTGAGATCCCGCCGATATTAACATCGATGTCGAGTCAGAATAACCACGATTGTGCGGCGAGGAAGTAGGAACTAGCAATTGCTAGTGCGACGAAGACAACTTAAAGAACGGCGAGGAAGGATAGGCTCGGCGTTACGGCCATGGCGAGAAGCTCGCGATCGCAGCGTTACGAACGTATCAACCTCTTGCCGGCTCGGCGGCGCGGCACTCAACAAACAACACCACCTAGATACTTGGACCAACATGACAACATACAAACGACAATTGGAGTAGCACATTTCCCATAGCGACAAAGGGAGATAGAAAGGATAGGCTGGCACGAAGGCACAGCACCCATGACGACAGATATACAAGGATATAACTTGATCATGGCATAAGATATTTATATTGATTGGTCATGAGTAACAAAGGGAAACGCATGATGGATCATGTATAAACGACAGGCATAAACGAATAATGAGCGATAAAGGAAAGAGGTGTTGACGACGTCGGAGATGGCATCAACGGAATCAAGGCCCAACCTTGAAGCAACAGATTGCAACGGCTCGGCCCGACTGGCTGTTGGTTGGCTTTTAGCTTCAACTAAATAGGATGGCATGGTCCAGCATTCCTGCAGGAGTGAAACAGCGGCACGAAGGCCGGTCTTAGACAAGGTCGGCAACAAGATCATGTACAGGAAGGGATAAGGCAGAGCCTTGGTCACGGTGGCTCACCGATGGGTTGCTGTACTCCGGTGAGGTGCTGCTGTTCCCAGCGAGGGTGGTAAGGCAGCAGCATGCTGCTGCTTTCCCTTCAGCAAGGTAAAACAACGCCTTGCTGCTGGCCTACAGCTCCCTGCAACAAGGTACGAACGCGGCACGAAGGCCGGTTTCAGAACAAGTGAAGGCCAGTTCAAGGACAGGAAGGAAAAGGGCAAGCTTGGGTCACAATGACTCACCTACAGGTGCTGTTGTCCAGAGTGATGACGAACGGGGCAAGTATCAGCTTCAGTTCCTACCGTGGGCGACACCATCACCTGGGACAGTGAAGATCCACAGCACGAGGGCTGGTCATCAGGCTTGTGCAGCGTTAACCAGCGCATGGAGACTAAGATGGCGTTTTTAGACATGGAGGCTCACCGGCGGCTTACCAACAGCAGCTATCGCCCCCTGACAAGGTGCCAAAGGCAGCAGCTTGCTGCAGCGGCTGCACGAATGGTTCGACCCATGGTGGACGACGGACTTGGCGAAGGAGAGCTGGCTCGGTGTGGCATTCCTGCAGGGCACGAGGGCCAGGCTCAGCATCACCGTGGCAGGGAAAAGGAAAGAAGGGGGCTTGGATGCTTTGGAGCTCACCGGTTGCTGTCTTGACGAAGGCAAGGAGGAACGGCGCGACACGTCGCGGTTGGGCTTGGTGAGGAAGAGGCGCATTGCGCTCGGCTCGGCGTGGGAGCAAGGCGCCGCGGCTCTGGAGGCTTGCTGCGGCCAGCACGACGACGAGACACGGCGAGCGCGCGACGGTGCTCGCGTGCAGCGTGGCGTGCGGCGTCGTTCGGCTCGCGGACGGCGTCGAGGACGTCGGGTCGGTGCAGGCTGGAGCAGAGGAAGACGAGCTTGGAGGCGAGGCTCGCGAACCACGGGTGGCCCGCGGACGCGGCCACCACGGCCCACACGACGAAGCAGCTGCGATGCTTGGATGAAGCAGGCGCGTCCGGCGTGGGGCGGTCGAGGACGGCGCGCGGGGTCGGCGCGTCGTGGAAAGCACGGCGTGGAGAAGGCGGTCGCGCGGTCAGGGACTATTTAGGCGGACGGGCGCTCGGCGGCGTGCTCTCTCGGCCGTCGCTGGCGGGCGTCGGTGGTTGGGCTCGGCTTTGGGCGGGGGCGCTGGGGGCGGCGTGCTCGAGGGCGATGCTGCGACTGCGCGCCGTGGATGGTGGTCGGTAGCGCGGCTCAGGCCCGACATCGAACACCTGGTGGGGTCGGCTCGGCAAGGCGCGGGGCTCGGCAAGCGGCGCTGCGGGCGGCGCGCCGTCATGCTTAGCCGCGAGTAGTGCGTGGCGGCGATGCGAGCGCCGCCCGACGGCGGGGGGGCCGCAGCGCCCACGAGCGGCGTGTACGGCCATGGCGAGGCGCGGAGGTGGTGGCGCGGCGAAGGCCGCGGCGGCGCAGCGCGCGACCCGCGGGCGGCGGCGCGGCGTGGGACGAGCTCGCGGTGGTGGGGCTCGCGGACTGGCGGATTGGGAGCGGAGGAGTGGGCGTAGGAGGAGAGTGGCGGCGGCAGGGGTCCGTGAGGCGCGGCGGCTGCTACGGCGTTTTTATCAGCGGGCGGCTAGGGCTTCGATTAGCGGCGGCGGCCTCACGGGCGTCCGTGCCGCGATGGGGCAGCGTGGCGGCCATCCGCGGCGCGGACGTCGAGAGGCAGGTGGGGGTGCATCGATGCACGGCGCGAGCATGCGCTCCGCTTCGGGAGCGGCGGCGGCGCCTGGGAGTGCTCTTGCCACTCCTAGGGTTGGGCAGGGGCAGCGCCAAGCCCCGGGCCTTGGGCCGGCTGCTGCTGGTTCGCTCGGGCGGGCGGGTAAAGGAGGAAGCAGGCCGGCTGGGCGGTTGTGCTAGCAGGCCGGCGGGGATGGCAAGGGCGAGCTGGGCCAAGAAGCCGTTTGGGCTGGTTAGGGAGAGGAGAAAAAGAAGAAGGAAACATTTTTCCTTTATAATATTTCAAATGAAATTGAGAAAACAAAATAAATTGGAATGCGATTCAAATAGAATTTTGATTCGGGTTTGCACCGAGATGAAAAAGATACTCTTTTTGGGATTGGAAATAAATCCAAAAGATAATTGAGAAATATTCAAATGATATTTGGAAAGGTAAAAGCAAAAGGAATTTCTCCTTTTACAAAACTGTGAGTTGGATGCAAAAAAAGAATCACGGAGGGATTCTGTGTTTAAAAATTTGAAAGAGACTTGTGAGAATTTAAAAGGGAAGTGAGGCAATTCGTAAATCAAATTTTATGACTCCGGCTCACGACGATTCAGATATTTGAAATAATTTCACCATAGGACTTGACAGGATTTCGAGGAAGAGAGGTTTCTCGATTAACGATATCGAGGATAACGTCGCGATGTCTCGAGGATAGAGGTGCAAGGGACTTATGCGGCCGAGCTGAAAGGTTGTGAGACTCAAAAGGGGTTTGAGATTAATCAAAAAGATCAGCCGAGACCCTCAATTATCGTCGACATGATTTGGAAGGGCTCCATATCAACAAAAGGGTGTCGGGTCTCCTACGGCTTGCTATTGGTCTCCATCGGCTAGCCGGGTTAAATTAAATAGCCACTCTGGGCCAAGCGTGGCTTTTGTCGGCTCGATGAGGTTGGTCGTGGATGGCTATCGGTTGGCGGGCATGGCTACAGGGCTAAGGCTAGGCAGGATAGGGCTACAGTGGCCATGCAAGGACTAGGGTTGACTAGGGTTAGTCTAGAGAGGTCATAGTAAGCTATGGTTGATCAGTAGATAGCTCGATGATTGGAGACGTTGGCATGGCTCATCTTCTTGTCTACAGAGACGTCTTGTCGTCGCAGTCTTCAGAGATCATAAGAGATAGATAAGGAAGGGATATTCCAATTAAGATCCAGGAGAGATGAGAGATAGTCCGGGGCGATTGAGAAGAGTTCGAGAGGAGACAAGGGAAGCTCGAGAGAAGCTCGGGGAGAGACTACGAGAATCGACATGGGAGTCGGGAAGGATTTAAATTGAGGCATGAGATGTCTCCAAAAATTATTAGGAGAATTTTTGGAGAGGGGAGAGAAGGAGTTGCTATGGATTTGTGCACTCCGACACAAAACCTAACTTCGTCTACAAAACTTGACAAACTCCTACAAACAATTCTATATGAATGCAACGTTTTACTAATGGGTCAGCTTACGTTTGACCTAGCAACTACATGATTCAAGCATTGCGGGAAAAATTTTAAAAAGTTCGTATTTTTGGCTTCTCAAAAATCGAGGTTGTTTACGTATTAACAGATGGAAGATGGTGCGAGGAAACACACACTCGGTGGAACGGTCCATCCATAGAACATGCAAACTTAAAGTTTAGTGAGCTAGGGACCCGCTGATGACATGGCTTCACGAAAGTATAGAAAAAAATTTACTAGGTTTTATCTATATTTATAGGAGTATAGTGGATATATATATATATATATATATATATATATATATATATATATATATATATATATATATATATATATGGTTATGGTCCAAGAGATGTAATTTCCTGCGGACTCGTGAGGTTTTTGTCTAATAGAAATTAAATCTTGCATTGAGCTTTGTTGTTTTTTTTAGAAATCGCACCTAAGACTCTAGAGAGAGAGGAGTTTAATTTTTTAAAAAGAAATCGCACCTAAGCTGTGCCACAGTACCTCTGTAGCGATTTGATTTTCCGTTAAAGAAAACAAAATAGCCATTTGATTTCTTAGAAATCCCATTATAAGTGTATTTTTAGAATCCATTATAAGTGTTTTTGTGAGTTTAAAAACACAAATAGGTATTTGCCTATTTAGTTCCCAGGCGCGCCGTTAAGCTCTTTGGTTCCACAACTAGTTTATTAGTTAATCAAAGTAGTGTGTGTTTCACTGTCCTTATGTTGTGTTCTACCCCATCACTAATGGCAACTCGCTGTGAAGTGGTGTGGGGCGTGTTTTGTCCTTTTTAGGTCCTGTTGACCACTCTGTTCTTCTTAATGAAATACATGTGAAGTCGCAGATTGTAGAAAAAAATTCTACGTGTACAGATTGCAGGTTCGAAACATGCTTTTGGATTTGTTTTTGTGTCGTTAGGTTCCCCTGTGGTGAAACCTGCCCACCAAGGTTTAAGTCCTTGCATCAGTGCTCACATTTTTCTATATTTTTTAGGGTATTTTGGTGCTATGTATTAAGTGGTAGGCAGCGTCTTCATCGACAGCGAAGTGCATGTGGTGACCGTGAACCGAGAAGCATAAATCAAGCATTGTCATATATCCAGATTAGATGGTTGTTGGCATTTGTTAAGTGCTAAAAGAATATGAAGGATTACGTAAGCGCCACGAGAACACCTACCATTGTAGCTTTTCCCTAGGATGAGTATTCTAGAGTATCGTATCCACGGGGAACCTTTGGCTAAAGAATTCTAATAAGTCACAATCATGTATCTGCTGACTTAGCAAACCACTAGACTAAAGTGAGGGGATAATTGATAAAGGATAAGTAAATAACAAAACATAAAATAACATACCTAAGATTATAAAAGAATAACTAAACTAATCAAGAGGTCAAAGGGAGAGATCAAGGTTCCTATGTACTTCTCTTTTACTTAGGTTCTATGAGAGCAATTATACCATAACACTTCGAGGACATCAGAACACTAGCCACGAGAAAGAGATGAGAAGGGGGCTAGGAAGCTCCGACTACGGTCCTACAAAACACCAACCCGAGCGTGGTGGAATACATCTGCCGTCGTGGGCTGTCACCACACAGGGCTACCACAAACTATTCGTGGGGTTGGGTGCAATCTTAGGTAACCTATAGCCTAGACACCAAGTCTATACTATTGATTACAACTCTAGCTACCGCGAATAACTAGAGCCCTCAATACGAGCGGAGATCCCATGTAATAGCATAACAACTATACTAAACCAAATATATAAAAGTCACGGAAGTAAATAGAGAAGATAAATATATGAATCGCATAAGTCTTGTAGAGAAGATATAAAGACATACCATACTGCGAAGACATCTCGAACAGGAGCATAGCTCCACTCTCCTTTACTCTTGATTAGATCTAATCTAGATCTAATCTACTTCTAATTATATGGCTAATCTACTTCTAATCTTCTTCTAATTACATGGCTAATCTACTTCTAATTCACTAATCCCTGAGAGAGAGGTTATCCTTACATTGGGACACTTCTACAACTGAGAGATAATGAATAGAATGAGATAGAATGAATTAGGGTTTCACAATAGGGTCGGGGGTCTTCTTATATAGGCCTTGGTGATGAACGATGACCATTGGATCAAACCAGGCCTTCAATAACGGTATAGATACAACCTCAAAGTCGGTTACAAACCGACCTAGGAAGATGAGCCTGATTGGCTCTTTGTAGCTGTGGCGGTGGCCTAAATCCCTCGGCGGCCGCCTGGGGTTTGAGTCTCCTCTCGGCTTCTCGTTTCTTGGTGTGTCTTCGGTATCTTCTAGAGTGTTTTACTCCACATTTTGGATTGAGTTACTTCACGGTCAAGTCTTGTCATCGTATGAGATGTATATTCTGGAACTTTCTCCATTCTTCTCTACATTTATCTGTTAAGTCCCTAAAAATATATAAATCACCAAAGCTCATGGAATTATGTTAGTAAAACCCTAGTCTATGTTGATATTCATTTTACGCCCTTATTTCATGTTTAGTTGACTATTAATATTATGCTATAACAGGTGTCAACAATGGTTGGGTTCCTTGCCTATGTATTAAGTGGTAGGCGACGTCCTCATCGACAGCGAGGCGTATGTGGTTACTTTGTGAACTTCAAGAACACAAATCAAACATTGCCATATATCCAAATTAGCTGGTTGGGTTCCTTGTCGTGGAACCTGCCCATCAGGGTTTAAGTCCTCACACCAGTGCTCGTATTTTCCTGGTTTTTTCAGCGAGGGTTTTCTGGCGTTATGCATTAAGTGGTAAGCAACGTCCTCGTTGACAGCGAGGTGCCTGTGGTGACTTTGTGAACTTCAAGATCTCTACCGGCTTAGTATTCAAAGGTGCTCATAGGGGTAGGGTTTACGTGTGTGTGTTCATAGAGGTGAGTGTGTGTGCGTGTTGAGCGTTTGTGTGCGTTGTACTATGTATATAATCTAAAAAAAAAAGGTTTCTCACTGATATACGATGGACATCTATTCCCGGTCAGAAACCCCCTCTACTCCTAGTTATGCAACTAGGACTACGGGTTGAGGAGTAAAGGTTTTACGACCGGGAATAGAAGTACAACTTTACTCCCGGTTGGAGATACCAACCGGGAGCTTGCTAGGACCTTTACTCCCGACTGGTAGATTGTTTTTTTTTTCTTTTTTGGTTTCATTTCAATTCCTGGTTTGTTTTGGTATATATAGGTAGGAAGATTAATCTCGGCCCGATTGGAGGAGGGATATATTGGGTAGGTGGTGGCGGGGGGCTTTACTCCCGACTGGAGACTTCAACCGGGACTAAAGTTCCCTTTACTCCCGGGCACAAAAAATGTCGAGAGTAATTAAGAAATGTTTCCAAGAGTAGAGGTCCATTCTCTACCGGTGTCTCTTATAGTGTACTAGTAAATCAGGCGTTGCCATATAACCATTGTTTTTTTTCTGACAAGAAACACAAATATTATATTATCACAACAGCTATTTTACATAAAGATCCTCGAGAGAAGACCAAATTACAACCAAGTCCTAGTTGAGGACAGCAACCACTGCAATGGCGATAATGAAGACGGAACCATCGGCGAGGGGTCGCAGGGGCGTTGATGACGCATGCACCCGGGTGGAAGACCTCGCAAAGCGCAGGTTGAAGATGGTACCGGACGAGCTTGTGATGAACAAGCACACCTGCAGCTGAAGGATTGTGTTGTAGACAACGCTGGCGATTGAAGAAGCTCGAGGCCGGATCGGGGTGAAGGCGGGGAAGTCGTACCACCACCAGCATCGGAGAAGCCATGCATGAGCAGGGAGCTGTAGGGCGGCGGCTGTCGAGGAGGAGGAGGCGGATGGAGGCGGCAGGAGTGTGTAACAGAACCTTCCAAATTACAGGGCCCACATGTACTAATTATCGGTTCAACAACCTTAAATAGTCACATATGTGCACCCGTAACCCGAAAAGCACTATTAACTATTCCAACCGGGATCAGATTCACGAGGTCATTGCGGTATTACAATAATTTTCATACATAATCGAGTAAGCAGCGAAAAACTTATTTATTACAATAATCTTACAACCATTATTTAAAACTAGTTTTTACAATATATAAGTATGAGTAGCCAAAAGTTTATTACATAAACTACAACTGTCGACCCTGCCTTACGGGTCTCAAGTATCACTCATCGTCACTCTCCTCTTGATGAATTGTCATACAACAAGGTCAGTGCGAGACATGACTACACGGTCTGCAACATGGGTCAACAAACCCCGAGTGCGGGAGTACTCAACAAGACTTACCCAACTAGAGAAAACGAGGAGAAGACTCGGGGATCTTTGGTCTAATAGGATTCAAGGTAAGGCTTAGCAAGAAGCAAGGACTCTTTTTGCAGAAAAGCTTACTAGTAGTGAATCCTTACTTTCAACATTTTTATCCCAAATTAGTTTCTCACCTATTCTAGGTGATCTTATACTATAGCATACACTTGTAGAAGTTCCATCACTTATTCCATTTCTTCTTTGTTCCATAATTAAGCTACGATGTAAGTGGGAAACCAAGTCTCCATATCCAGAAGCACGGCGATTTCGAAATCGATTAACCCAATTTGGGGAGTTCTTTCCACACGACATATGTAGCACTTAAGCTTGCATATGTCAACCCTTTCTTGGATACTCAAAAGCGGAACCGCGTCCTCGCCACCGAGAGTACCAGACGCCTCCAATCCGGGACTTTAACCCACGAGGGTAACACGTACTCCGCCATCTCTCCACTCCCGGTCTTGCGGTTTATGCGTTTCCAATTTGACACCCCCAAGATCGGGCTTACGAGGAGTATCGTCGAGGAACTAGTTTATTTGTCATGGGGCGACACCCTGACAGACGTGCCATTGATCAAAAGACCTCAGGGCAGATTGTGTTCCATAGTCTCGGTCCACATTGCTTACAACGCACGGTCCTTAATCGACAAGCCGGAAATACTACACTTTGAGACTCCATTTTCGGTGCAAATTACCCGACCAGGTCTCAACTTCAACACCATATCGGTATGGTTTCATCATATAGCATCCTTTCTCATCAAATGCCCTTCGGGCTATCATAAGGGACTTATCACATTTTGACTCAAAAGTCTAACTAATATAGCAAGGCTAAGCGTTCTAGCATTTTACCAAAACAGGTTATCAAGGTAGGTATCGAAAATAATCAAGGATGGATAATGCATCAATTAGGTTGTCACTCAACTCCTATCACCTAATGCAAAGCATAAAGCAAAGGTGATATAAAACTTCGTAAAAACACAAGAAATGTTTAAATGAACAGGGGCTTGCCTTGATCGATGAAGTAACTTGATTCGGACTGACGGATCACGATATTCGGAACTTCGGGTCAACAAGATAGCCTTCTTAGGAAGGGCGATCAACAACTCCACGATCTCCTTCATTCACTATACGAAAAGAATAATATATGCTTAACATGATGCCATGCACACAAACATGAGGTGCGAGAGTGCATGAAAAGATAAGCGCTTGAGTAAAACTTTCCTTCACGATAAAGTTGCAACCTAACAAAACCAACTTATTGAACTACTCTAAGAGATATCATCACCATTGCCTAAGGAGTTCTCAAGGACCATCGGACAGTGGTGTGGTTTAGGGGTTCACAAAACAACCCAAAATCTACCCTAAACCCTAAGTTGGAAAACATTAAACCATTTGTTTTTACACATAAAATAATAGGACATGAAATAATAAATATTTTAATTTTCTCAAAACAAGCTCAAAATTTTTGTATAGATAGATCATGTCATAAAACAGTACCAAAATAATTTTCATGATTTTTGGATAAATAAAATAATTATTACAAATCAAGGAAGATGCATTTTCAATTAAATTTTGTATTTTTTAAATCATGTCAAAAGTATTCAAAATTTAAGTTTCATATTTTTCATGGATAGACATACCCATGGGAAGACTACACAAAAAAATTTCAGAATTTTTGAGCTAGTATTTAAATTTATATGAAATTTACAAAATCGGACACTATTCAAATTAAGAAATTGAATAAATCATTTTATAAATGAAAAAGGGCTCTGGGCTGAAATTGGCCATTGCGTGCGTGACCCATCAGCGTTCATGGCCCACGATGAGTTGATAAGGATCGGCCCAAAGGAAAAGTGGCGGGCCGGCTTTGGCGTGGGCGATGTTGGGCGGTCAGAATGAAGCGTGTGCTTGGCGATAGTCTTTTCGAGTACGGGCCTTGGCGTGCTCACCGGGCCCGGCGGCGCGTGCTCACCGTCTTGGCGGCTTGGCAGCGTTCGG
This sequence comes from Hyparrhenia diplandra, assembly GCA_015847255.1. Lineage (NCBI taxonomy): Eukaryota > Viridiplantae > Streptophyta > Magnoliopsida > Poales > Poaceae > Hyparrhenia > Hyparrhenia diplandra. The sequence goes on from JADLZK010008372.1 coordinate 438,264, forward strand.
CGCCCGGCGATGGTCGAAATGAAAAACTAAAGACCGCGAGGGTGATGCGACTGCCGGTGGAGCGGGGCTCGATTGCGGCGGGGCTTCGAGCGGCCGGGGTGGGTCGGCGGTGAGCGCAGCGGCGACGGCGGCGACGGCGTTCGGCGGTCGGGAGGTTGCGAAAACCGGCGGAGCCGCTCGCGACTAGATCATCGAGAGGGAGCGCGAAGAAGGCGAGTAAAGCTCAAGCGGTGTTCGCGGCGGTCGGGCGCGTGGCGAGGGCTCCGGCCGGCGACGGGGAAGGTGGAGTGGGCGCGGGCGTTCCCGATGGCGAGATGAGTTGCGGCCGGGTTCGGAGGGAGGTTAGGAAGTTGCGTGAGCGGAGCAGCGGTTTTGGCAAGCGGCGAAGCCGGCAGGCGGCGCATGGCGGCGGAGAGCGGTTTTTGGCGGTTTCGGAGAAAGAGGAGCGGCGGCCCTGGCCGCCTATTTATAGGCAAAGGGGGCGGGGGAGGTAGTGGAGAGGTCGCGAACACCTCCAGGTGGCGGATTCGGAGAAATAGCGGTGGACGGTGCGCGCGAACGTTGGCGCCGGGGTGGCGGAGGGAATGGTCGGGTTCTTGCCAGGCGAGAAACCCTAACTTCGAAATTTTCAAATTACTCCCAAATTTTGAACTGAACTCAAAAAATTTCCCAAAAGTAACTTGCCTTAATTTTTCAAAACCTACAACTTCACAATTGGAGCATTTTCAAAATCTGCCTAGAAATATGACTTTTTGAAATGCGGTCTAAAAATTTTGAAATTTGAATTCAAAATTACTTTTAAAATCATGTAACAACTTGAAAAACTTTGTACATGACTTTTGTTCATCTCAACAAGATCTACAAACTAGCTTTTTTGGAAATTTTCTCAAATTATGCTTAAATTTTGAAATATTGAAAAGGGGGCAATTAGGGTTTTGATGAAATTCAAAATTACTTTAAAATTTTGAACTAAACTTTGAAAACTCAAAATACCAACTTTGTTCAAAATTGAAAACTCTACCTTTTTGCTTTAATAACCATACCCAAATTCTTGATTGATTTTGAATAAAAGAAAAGGGAACAAATCAAGGTTTCAAAATTAGGGTTTCAGACAAAGGGGGTAAGTTAGAATCCGATTCCTCTCGCGTCTTTTTCGGCCGACAAAGCAACTAAACATAAAATAAACTTATTTTTAGTTCAATGCAACACATGGTGGGCTAATCATGCATGCTTTGCAATGATCATGATGACATGTCATGTTTTAGTAAAAATAACACCGAGGGGGTGTTCTGACCCTTCCCCTTAAAGAAATCTCGTCCAGAGATTTAAAGCCTAGGGTTTAGTAAGCGGCAAAGGAAATGTGTCAAACAAACACATCTCAAACTAGTTCATAAAACAAAAGAGGTCTTACATTTACAAGGATTAAGAAAGTGGAAATTTAGGAAAATTTTTTAGTTAAGAAGTCTTAGATTCCCAAGTAGCTTCTTCTTAGAATGTTGATTCCATTGTATCTTGTACCACCCTGGTAGTTCTACTTCGAGTAACTCTAGCTTTACGGTCTAAGATCCGAATAGGATATTGAGTAAGTCGGATCTGGTTTTAATTTAATGTCTTGAAACCAACCACTCGATCCGGTACTCGTAGGCATTTCTTGGTGAGATACATGGAAAACATCATGCGCGGTGATAATCTTTACGGCAATCTGAGTCGATAGGCAACTGGTCCCTGCTTTTCCGGGATTTGAAATGGACCAATGTATCGAGGTGCTAATTTTCCTTTAATTCCAAAAGCGATTCACTCCTTTCCATGGCGACACTTTCAAATACACATAATCCCCTACTTCAAATTCAAGAATCTACGCCTTTTATCGGCATAGCTCTTTTGTGAGATTGTGCCTCTTTTAATTTAGCTTGCACAAATCTCACTTTTTTTTGGCTTCATTTACGAGGTCTGCCGTAGAACCATCTTTCTCGGGTTCGACCAATGCAATGGGGTTCTACATCGCAACCATCTGAGCTTCAAGCGGTGCCATTTGAATACTTTCTTGGTAGCTGTTATTATAGGCAAATTCGCCAATGGTAAACAATCATCCCACTTTTACGAATAATTAAGAATATATGCTCTCAACATATCTTCTAGAATCGATTAACTATTTCCGTTTGTCTGTATGCAGGGGATGATAACTTTGAACTATGATTTAGTTTGGTACCCGGTGACTTTTGCATCTGTTTCCAAAACTTGGATATAAACAAAGGAACCTCTATCATTTACAATATGCTTAGGGGCTCCATGTAGGCGAAAATTTGATGGACATATAACTTGGCGTAATCTATTGCTTTATATTGATCATTTCTTGGTAGAAAATGGGCTATCTTAGTAAGTCGATCAACTATAACCCGGATAGAGTTAAATCCTTTTCGATGTTAGGGGTAATCCAACAATAAAATCCATACCGATTTCTTCCCATTTCCAAGAAGGGACGGGCAAAGGATGCAATTGCCCCTGCGACTTTTCACGTGCCACGGCTTTTACTCATTACGACAAGTGTCACACTTAGCTACATCTTGGGCAATCTCAATCTTCATTTTTGTCCACGAGAATCTTTGTTTCAAATCACGATACATCTTGATACTTAGGGATGAATAGAGTATCCGGTTAGATGGGCCTCGTCAAGGATTTGTTGACGTAACTTTCGGGGATTCTTTGGTACCACTAGTCGATTCTTAAACCGTAGCACATCTAACTCATCAATTACGAAACTAGTGGGTTTCCCATTTCTAACTTTTTCTTTGATATGTGCTATGCCTTTGCTTATCTTACGAGCATCAATAATCGAGACTTGATGGTTGATTCTACTGATAACATTAGTTACCATACCATATTCCACAATTCCAATATTAGGTCTCTCAATTCGGCATAGTGTTTTATTCCTTATGTTGGCCATAAGATAATTACATTGAGGATTTCGGTGAGTGCATCGGCAACAACATTTGCCTTTCCGGGATGGTAATGCACTTCTATGTCGTAGTCCTTAATTAACTCTAGCCATCTTCTCCGCGCATATTTAAATCATTTGGGTAAAGATATACTTCGGACTCTTATGGTACGTATATACATGACAAGTGTTACCCAACGGATAATGGCGCTTGATTTTTTTAGAGCATGAACCCTTCTTTGCTAGTTCTAGATCATGAGTTGGATAAGGCTCTTCATGGCGCTTCGGTTGGCGTGATGCATAGGCAATAACTTTGCCTTCTTGCATTAACACACAACCGATACCAATACCGGATGCGTCACAATAGGCGTCAAATGGCTTTTCAATGAGTTGAGCTAAAAGCTGGGGTAGTGGTTAGTGCTTTCTTCAATGTCCGAAAAGCACGCTCACACTCTGGCGACCATACAAACTTGAGTGCGATTCTTTTAGCAACTCCGTGATAGGCTTTGCTACTCTAGAAAAGTCGAGAAATGAATAGAGCGGTAATATCCGCCATTCCAAGAAAACTACGAACTTCATGAGCGATCGTTGGTGGTTTCCAATTGAGGATCTCTTTCACTTTACTCGGGTCAGCGGCAACTCCTTTTGATGATAACACATGACCCGAAAAGCGTACTTCTTTTCGACCAAAAGGCACACTTGCTAAATTTAGCATACGGTTGATAGTCTCTCAATCGTTTTAAAACTATTACGAGATGCTACGCATGCTCTTCTTCATTCTTGGAATAAACAAGAATATCATCAATAAATACCACCACGAACTTATCCAATTCTGACATAAACACTGTATTCATCAAGTACATGAAATGAGCCGGGGCATTGGTTAACCCAAAGGACATAACCAAATATTCATAGAGACCCGTATCTAGTGGTAAATGCGGTCTTCGGAATATCCTCGGGTTTAATCGATTTGATGATACCCCGATCTCGGATCAATCTTGGAAAAGACTTTTGCTCGGCTAATTGATCAAAGAGTAAATCAATCCAGGCGAGAGGGTACTTATTTTTAATCGTCACTTCATTAAGTGGGCGATAATCTATACACATCCTCAAAGTCGATCCTTCTTTTTCACAAAAATAATTTGGACATCCCCAAGGTGAAGAACTTGGTCTAATAAATCCTTTTCTATCAACTCTTGTGGCGAAGTTTTCATTTCGGCTAATTCCTTTGGTGCCATTCTATAAGCTCTTCGAGAGATGGGGGGAGCAGTTCACGGTTTCAATTCTATCTTTGAATTGAACATCTCTCTCCGGTGGTAGTCGAGGCAAATCATGCGGAAATACATCAGGAAACTCACATACTCTTTGGGATGTCTTTGATCTCTTTAACACAAGGTTGCACACACTTTTTCAAGCGCCCTCTTAACAATTGGAAGTTGAATAAGGAGTTGAAATTTCTCTCGGGTAACTTAACCTTGGCAGTTCTATTGATAGTATCTATAATAGTACCATAGCAGTACGACCGAGTTCATACCAAGGATCACGTCTATATCTTGATCCTTTAGAACTATCATATTGGTGGGGAAATCATATCCACCTAAGGTTATGGGGATTTGATATACCACTTCTTTAGTACTCATCGTCCCGGGTGAGTGTATAATGAACTCATCCTTCATTTCCCCGATGGCTATCTCATTTTTACCACAAATGTTTTTCTTGATAAATGTATGCGATGCACGAATCAAATAATATTATGCTGCTTGGTGTTTGGCGACAGGGGAACATACCCATCATGATTGGTTCCCCCACCGGTATTTCTTCCACATTAGTGCGATTACACCTTTCAGTCTTCTTTTCACCCTTTCCCTTCCGAGCATTTCGATTATTATTCTTGTTACTGGTGGCGGCTGACTTCGAAGCTCTTAGGATAACACAGGTTATACCTTCGAGGATTGGGACATTCTCGAGAATAATGACCGAGGTTTTCCACGAGTTATAACAAATGGGTGTATGGCTTTGTGGAGTAGGGTTTGCGAATGAGCGGGGGCATTCGGTGGCGTGGGTAAGGAAGAGTTGCGTGAGGGTCGAACAAATGACTTCTTTGTCTAGAATTTTGGAATTGTGGTGGGCGATAAGGAGGGCGAAAATGATTCACGGGATGGTAAATCACTCTCGGCGTTTTTGATTTGCCACGAGAATATCAGAGAATAAATTTTTCTTTTTCTTTTCTTCCTTATGCTCGTATTCCATAAGAACACGATTCTTTTCCTCACAAGATATTGCCATGTTAACCACATCATGGTAAGAGTCCGTATCACGGATATTCATCATGGCATGAAGCTTTGGATGAAGACCTCGGATGAACCACTCCTTCTTCTTTCCATCCGAATTCACAAGTCTTTGTGGCATATTGTGATGGTGATTAAACTTTGCCAACATCTTTGTAGTACCGAGTCTTCTCCTTGTTTTAAGGCTAAGAACTCATCTTGTTTCTTGGCCATAACCCCCTTTGGAATGAAATGAGCACGAAAAGGCATTCTTGAATTCATCCCGGGTAATTTGGTGTCAAAGGTTTGCTTCGACTTTGAAATTATTCCACGGGGCTCGGATATTACGAAGTTTGTTGTGCAAAGCAAAGCGCGGGCCGATGATCCGTGCAAGTCATTAACTCAAACTTTTTGCTCCATGGCGGAGCCAATCATACGCCTCTAACGGCTCATCGGCTCTACTAAAAATTGGAGGTTTTGTGCCGGTGAACTCTGGATAAGAAATGTCGTCTTCTTCACCATGTCGGCCCTTGTGGCCATGGCGATTGTTCGACTCTGGCGAGCTACTTTCGTATCGGGCGAGAGTTCTCGATAGTAGCTTGAACGAGCCGCAATGGCATCGGTCGGGTTAGTTGAGGCGGTGGAGGGTTTGGAAGGTCACCCCTATTTTGAGGCGGCACTTGTTGTTGTGCGACATACCTTTTTTAAAACAACACTATATAACATCCAACCAGATTTATTGAACTTCAAAAGAAATACAAACAGAAACAACACATAACTTATCCTTAAAACAGGGTTCTCATTCTATATCTACCCCGGGCTCATCTAAGTAACTTACTATTAAACAAAGCTATGTTACATATTCTACAAAAATCTCATTCCTCCTCAAGGATCATTTTCTGACTCATTGTCACTAACATGAGGCTCCTCTTCATCTGGATTCTCCTCTGCTTCCACATCCTCTTGGATTACTTCACCCAAATCCTCTTGTACTGCTTGGGGTTGGTGATTTGGGTTGAGAAGATCATTCATATGATGAATTTGCATATTCAGATTGACTTCTTGGGCTTTCAGTTGAATTGCATAAGCCACCAGTTGATAATTATCTTGAATTAGGTGGTCACACTGATGCTAAAGTGTTGTCTTCTCATGGACCGTCTCAATCAATGCCTGACTACACTCCCCATGTTTTTGAGCACTTCGATTCAACTCGACTTGCAGTCTTCCAATTTGAATTGCATCACGGCGCCTATCTCTAGCGGCTTCATCCAAGTCCACAGTCGGGCGGCTTGATTTCTTCTTGAAGATCTTTATTGGGCTTGCTACTACTTCCTTCTTGAGCTTTGGCATGGCTGGTACTTTGCTTCAGGGGTCATTTCTTTGCGCAAAGTCGATGATGCGGGGGACGCCTTTGGTCATCTTCTTCCTAGGGGTCGTTTTGGTAGTGCGGGCCATCTGTAGAATGGTTATGATTAGATTATCAAGACTTAGGTAGGGGATCTAAAGGTTAGCAAGAATAGGGTTGGTACAACTTAACCCAAACCACATTAAAGGAAAGGTAAACATTAATAAGTGATTTAAACATGATGCATGAATCGATCCTACATAACAATCAATAAAAACTTTTACATTAACAGATTTTACGAGTAGGGCAATATTTAATGCTACTCCACTTATATCCTTTGGAATTTAGATAAGAAAGTTTTTCAATAGAATAAGATAAGAGAATAAGCAATTTGGACCAAAGTAAGAATAAAATTAGTTTGACCCAAATCATTTTGAAGTTTTATAAAGTAATGCTATAGTAACACTTTGTAACGGAGGCTCGATGCGGTATGTAATAGAACCTTCAAATTGGGGGGCCCACATGTACTAATTATCGGTTCAACAACCTTAAATAGTCACATATGTGCACCCGTAACTTAAAAAGCACTATTAACTATTCCAACGGGAACCATTACGAGGTCATTGCAAGATATTACAACAATTTTCATACATAATCGAGTAAACAGCGGAAAACTTATTTATTACAATAATCTTACAACCATTATTTAAAACCAGTTTTACAATATATAAGTATGAGTAGCCAAAAAGTTTATTACATAAACTATTAATCGTCGGACCCTGCCCACGGGTCTCAAGTATCACTCATTGTCACTCTCCTCTTGATGAATTGTCATACAACAAGGTCCAGTGCAGACATGACTACCTGGTCCTGCAACATGGGTCAACAAACCCTGAGTACGGGAGTACTCAACAAGACTTACCCGACTAGAGAAAACAGGAGAAGACTCAGGGATGCTGGTCTAATAGGATTCAAGGTAAGGCTTAGCAAGAAGCAAGGACTCTTTTTGCAGAAAAGCTTACTAGTAGTGAATCCTTACTTTCAACATTTTTATCCCAAATTAGTTTCTCACCTATTCTAGGTGATCTTATACTATAGCATACACTTATAGAAGTTCCATCACTTATTCCATTTCTTCAATGTTCCATAATTAAGCTACGATGTAAGTGGGAAACCAAGTCTTCATATCCGAGAAGCACGGCGATTTCGAAATCGATTAACCCAATTTGGGGAGTTCTTTCCACCACGACATATGTAGCACTTAAGCTTGCATATGTCAACCCTTTCTTGGATACTCAAAATGGAACCCAGCGTCCTCGCCACCCGAGAGTACCGCGCGCCTCAATCCGGGACTTTAACCCACGAGGGTAACGCGTACTCCCGCCATCTCTCCACTCCCGGTGCGCGGTTGTACGTTTCAGATTTGACACCCCCAAGATCGGGCTTCAGGAGTATGCATCTTTAACTAGTTTCGGTATCGTAGGGCGACACCACGACGACGTGCCATTGATCAAAAGACCTCGGCGCGGTGCATTCCATAGTCTCGGTCCACATTGCTTACAGCATACGGTCCTTGTCGACAAGCGGAAATACTACACTTTGAGACTCCATTTTCGAGTGCAAATTACCCGACCGGTCTCAACTTCAACACCATATCAAAGTATGGTTTCATCATATAGCATCCTTTCTCATCAAATGCCCCTTCGGGCTATCATAAGGGACTTATCACATTTTGACTCAAAAGTCTAACTAATATAGCAAGGCTAAAGCGTTCTAGCATTTTACCAAAAACAAGGTTATCAAGGTAGGTATCGAAAATAATCAAGGATGGATAATGCATCAATTAGGTTGTCACTCAACTCCTATCACCTAATGCAAAGCATAAAGCAAAGGTGATATAAAACCGTAAAAACACAAGAAATGTTTAAATGAGCGGGGCTTGCCTTGATCGATGAAGTAACTTGATTCGGACGACGGATCACGATATTCGGAACTCGGGTCAACAAGATAGCCTTCTTCGGAGGCCCGATCAACAACTTCACGATCCCCTTCGTTCACTATATGAAAGAATAATATATGCTTAACATGATGCTATGCACACAAACATGAGGTGCGAGTGCATGAAAAGATAAGCAGCTTGAGTAAAACTTTCCTTCACGATAAAGTTGCAACCTAACAAAACCAACTTGTTGAACTACTCTAAGAGATATCATCACCATTGCCTAAGGAGTTCTCAAGGACTATCGCCAGTGTGGTGTGGTTTAGGGTTCACAAAACAACCCAAAATCTACCTAAACCCTAAGTTGGAAAACATTAAACCATTTGTTTTACACATAAAATAAGAGGGCATGAAATAATAAATATTTTTAATTTTCTCAAAACAAGCTTAAAATTTTTGTACAGATAGATCATGTCATAAAAACAGTACCAAAATAATTTTCATGATTTTTGGATAAATAAAATAATTATTAAAAAATCAAGGAAGATGCATTTTCAATTAAATTTTGTATTTTTAAATCATGTCAAAAGTATTCAAAATTCAAGTTTCATATTTTTCATGGATAGACATACCATGGGAAGACTACATAAAAAATTTCAGGAATTTTTGAGCTAGTATTTAAATTTATATGAAATTTACAAAATCGAGACACTATTCAAATTAAAGAAATTGAATAAATCATTTTATAAATGAAAAAGGGCACTTGGGCTGAAATTGGCATTCATGTCGCGTGACCCATCAGCGTTCATGGCCCACGATGAACAGTAAAGGATCGGCCCAAAGGAAAAGTGGCGGGCCGGCTTTGGTGAACAAAGGTGTTGGGCGGTCGAATAATGCGGTGCGATTAGGCCGTAAGATTGTTCGAGTGCCGGCCGCAGCGTGCTTTAGCAGCAGCGGCGGCGGCCGCATTCCGGCGCCCGGCGATGGTTGAAATAAAAAACTAAAGACACGAGGGTGGTGCGGAGCTCACAGCGGTCTTTGGAGCGGGGCTCGATTGCGACGGGGCTAAAGCGGAGGTGGGTCGGCGGCGGAAGCGGCGGCGGCGGCGACAACGACGGCGTTCCGGCGGGTCGGGATCAGCTCGCGAAAAAACCGGCGAGCCGCTCACGACTAGATCATCGAGAGGAGAGAAAAACGCGCGAAGGGGCGCGAGTAAAAGCTCACCGGAGCACTGTTGTCGGCGGTGAGGTCGAACGCGTGGCGGGGCACTCGGCCGCGACGAGGAAGGTGTGGTGGCGCGGGCGATTCCGACGGTGAGATGAGTTGCGGCCGGGTTCCGGAGGGAGGTTAGGAAGTTGCGGAGCGGCGGCAGCGGTTTTGGCAAAGCGGAGCGGCGGCGACGGAGGAAGTGGTTTTAGGCGGCGGTTTTTGGAAAGAGGAAAACGGCGACGACGCCAGAGCTGTTTATAGGCAAAGGGGGAACGGGGAGGTAATTTGGAGAGGTCGCGAACACCTCAGGTGGCCGGATTCGAGAGGAACGACGGTGGACGGCGGCGCCGAACGTTAGCGGCCGGTGGCGAGGAGAGGGAATGGTCGGGTTATCAGAAATGGTGAAAACCCTAACTCGAAATTTTCAAATTACTCCCAAATTTTGAACTGAACTAAAAAATTTCCCAAAAAGTAACTTGCCTTAATTTTCAAAACCTACTACTTTCACAATTGGAGCATTTTCAAAATCTGCCTAGAAATATAACTTTTTTGAAATGCAGTTTAAAATTTTGAAATTTGAATTCAAAATTACTTTTAAAATCATGTAACAACTTGAAAAACTTTGTACATGACTTTTGTACATCTCAACAAGATCTACAAACTAGCTTTTGGAAATTTTCTCAAATTATGCTTAAATTTTGAAATATTGAAAAGGGGGCAATTAGGGTTTTGATGAAATTCAAAATTACTTTAAAATTTTTGAACTAAACTTTGAAAACTCAAAATACCAACTTTGTTCAAAATTGAAAACTCTACCTTTTTGCTTTAATAACCATACCCAAATTCTTGATTGATTTTGAATAAAAGAAAAAGGGAACAAATCAAGGTTTCAAAATTAGGGTTTCCGACAAAGGGGTAAGTTAGAACCGATTCCTCTCGCGTCTTTTCGGCCGACAAAAGCAACTAAACATAAAATAAACTTATTTTAGTTCAATGCAACACATGGTGGGCTAATCATGCATGCTTTGCAATGATCATGATGACATGTCATGTTTTAGTGAAAATAACACCGGGGGTGTTACAGTGAGTGGTGGTGTAGAGGGAAGCGGATCTCATCGGTGAAGGTAAAATCGGGGATGGTGGGGAGAACTGCAGAGAGGAAAGGAAGGGATCGATTTTATTTTATTACCACTAACCTTGGTCGTGACGGCAGCGGGGACGACCATGGTGGCCATGGCGGCCATGACGATGACAACACCTCCAAGCGGGGGCTTACCACGAGAGGGCTCGACCATATAGGCACACTCTTTGGAACAACTACTACCTATACTACTTATCGAAGAGGCTGGGGCCCTTCTCCCAACCGGCCTCGGTGAGCTCACCAGGGAGGGAGGGAGGGGGCCGATGGGATCTAGATCGGGGGAGAGCTCAAGGGAGAAGAAGCGTGTCGGACCTTCTCAGACCGTCCAAACCTCCATATATCCATTGTTAAAGAGGGGTTTCTCTCTTGTAGTGTTAAGGACCAAAAACGCAGTTCAAAAAGGGTCTTCAATCCCACAACCTGTATAATTCCATCCGTTCAAAAAAAAAAACATGCAACTTTAGCATAGTGTCATGGTTTAGTATATCAAGTTTGATTAATTATAGATAAAAAACTACCAATATTCAAATTGTCAAATAAATATCATTAGATTCATTCACGAGATATACTTTTTAAATAAATTAATTTGAAGTCATAAATGTGAATAGTATTTAGTAAATTTGGTCAAACATGCACTACTTTTTATGGGCACGGAACACATAGTTGCAAGTTTTTGTGAAAGGGAGTGAGTATGTCCAACGATTGACTATCCTTTTGGAGTTTGTGTGGCCATCGTTCATGATGAAACATCGATTAGCCATCAAATTAATTTGATCAGCAAGACAATGACTGTTTGACGGCTACCCAGCTACTCCCTCTGTCCCTCCCATGGAGTTAAATCGTTTTTTGACTTTTTAAACTTGGCGTTTAATCATCCGTCTTATTTAAAATATTTATGCAAATTATAAAATAAATTAATCAATATTCAAGTATCATTATTGATAAAATAAGCCGTAACAAAATAAATTATATTTGTGCAAAAAAATTTGAATAAGGCGAAGCGTTTGAAGAAGATGATGCGAATCAGGAGTGACAAACTCGGTGGAAGGAGGGAGTAATTGTGGTGTAGTAGTGCCTGTCCTCGAGGAGGGTGCCACTGGCAGGTGGCCCCAGCTACAAAGTTGACAGGCAGGCTGGCTGGCAGCTTAGCAAAGGCAGTTGGACGTGCCGACATTGAGAGACAGCGATAGAGAGGGCGCCGTCCATGACCGCGTGTGGGCCCAGCCAACCCAGCTGCCCGCTAGCCCGGTAGGTCAGGCAAAAATTATGAAAGGACAAAAAGTCAGCTTTGTATTTTGGCCGAACAATCGGGATCTAGCTTTAATTATCAGCGGCATTTTTCCTTGTGAAACAAAGTAGATTATTTTATTCATGCAAACCCTAGTTGTATGTGTCGTCGAGTTCATATTTGTAAAGGTCGAAATCTAAAGCGCCCAAGTTTTGCAAGGTCAAAAGTTGCACAAAGTTTTCTTCCTGGCGTTGAAAGAACTAGCACAGTTCTGTCTATGGGTCCATTTGCACTTACATCGAGTGAATTAGTGAATGTGTGCCCTTTGAGCAGAATATTGGAAAATAGAAACCACTAAAACCCTATAAGCAATATCATCAGTTGATTCAAAAAAGTAAAATTAAGATATGTTTGGCTTTCTAAAATTTTCTCCTCAAGTTTAACATTTTGTTTTCTAGAAATTAGTTCTGAGAAGTTTTACTTGGGAACTGACACGATGAAGTTCTTTAGATGATTACTAGAGCAAGGCTAATAGAAATGTCAATCTCGGGCTAAGTGATTGTTGACGCCCAAATCAATCCGGACCAACCAGTGGCGGAGGCAAGGGGGCCAGCTGGGGTCATAGCCCCACCCAGCGTTTAGTGAAAAAATTAGTAACTTTTCTCATCTTCTGTATTTTTGTGCATGATAAGACATCAATATTAGCCTATGCGTACTTCCTGCGTAGCCAAACGCCGCCACCACGCACGCGGTCGGTTGTGGCCTTCTGCGGGCGATCCACGAGTAGTACCAGACCACAATCAGCGTTCGGTTGTCGCCGCCGCCACCGCTGGTGATCGATCGCACAAGCTTGTCGGCGCCCAGGCACAAAGCTGTCTAGGCGTTCAGCACTGCGGCGCGGCCGCATGGGCTCGGTTCATTGTGCGTCCTGTTGGCTACGGTTCATCGTTCACCTTCTAGCTTTTGATTCGTCGTCCATCGCAACTCCGATCTACTTGGGATTGAGGACTTCGGAGGGCAGGTATGTCGGTATGTGCGTTCTATTCCAATCGTTTACATCCGTGGGTTTGGAGCGCGTTATCGAGCTTAAACTATTAACCATGGGCTTCAAATTGGACCGATATTTTGCATGGCGGTTTTCTTATAAATAAGCTGTCACGGTTAATGTCTATTAACGAGTGGCGGTTATTTTATAAAATTAAACCGCCACGGTTAATCTATTGGTGCTAATTAGCTAATTAAACTATTATTTTTGTATTGAAAGATAATCATCATGAAATTTAAAAGGGCGACAATTGATAACTTTATAAAGAGACACCGTCGCTGCTGATGTGTCTACAGATCACGCGTAGGGGAAAAATTTAATTGAAACATGTTAGTTCCCTTAATCATTTTATGCTTATTGCTTGTTGTTGTATTTTTCATCGCAAATTTGTCACAACATGAACAATTTATTATTTAATAGATATTTTGGTGTTTCAATATATGATCAAAACCCCCTCCGACGGCCCCCTCCATATATAATTGCTGGCTCCGCCCTTGGGACCAACACACCACCAGGCTTCGCACATCCTGAAGGCCGCACACGACCTGCAACAGTAGCATGTGACATAGCTTAATTGACCAAACTCATCTAGAGACCTATAAGGCTGGTGTAGAGCTCGTTCTCGTTTGAAAAAACTCTCGAGCCACCTCTAGAAAGATCCAGCAGGAGGAGACACGTCGAGGATCTCCTAGGACCAGCAAAGTTGCCTAGAAAGCCAACAATTCTTGTGAAGAGAAGTGTTGGACAACAAGTAGATGGGCTGATATAAGAAAATTAGGGCAAAAGAGAGGTATTGTGTTTGGTTTAGAGGATTGATTTGGATGGAATCAATCGTTGTGATACTTTCAAAATATATAGGAGGTGGTCTCATCCCATAAGTTTACCATGTAAAAAATTGTACCTTAAGTGCGGGCGGCCTAGCTGGACGGCTAGGAGGCATAACCGGCTTAGTCGGACTGTGGACCTAGTTAAGTTGGGTGGAGGGGAAGAGCCTACCTGGCCGGCTAGCCAAATCGGCTAAGCCGACTGGGGCGGCTCGTCATGGCTCGTTGTCTTCTCCGCGACGTTTTGTTGCTCCATTTGCGACCTTACTTGACCTCAATCATGGTAAGGGCCATTGTAATTTATTCATAATGCCTAAAATCACCTTGGATATTTTTAGTGTCAACAGAGACTAACTGCAAAAGGGCATTTAGAAATTTACTAGCAGGCGGGCAGGGGAGAAGTTTTGAAATTTTACTTGTTTTCTAAAACTATTTATCATATCGTTCGTGCCACTTCGTGATAAGTTTTGAAATTTCTACTGTTTCACGGTTCTTCTTTGGACAAGAAAAACAGTCCAAAGTGGCAAAAAGGTTAGTTTGTTAGTGAAATTGACGTGACAATAATCTCCTGCCCAAGCAGAAACAACAACCAACAAGGCATATTCTTATTGAAACACTCATATTCTCCAGGAAGTAGAATTGCCGACTAAAAAGTACGTGTAAATAAGACAAAACAGACTTCACCAATATGCTTGCAAAGCAATCATGAAAGGGCCCATTAGTGTCATTACGTCAAATTTTGCTGCCCACAAAAAATTGTCAACCGAAAAAAAAAAAGGAAACCACTCTGTTGTGGTAGCGATTGACCATGACGACAAACCTTCTTTAGCCGCTCAAATGACCAACAGACACTAAACACCAAAAGTGATAGATAGTTGCCCATAATAAACACAAAAAAAAGCATCTCAAGGGGTCCTTAAAAGTTTTGCCAAAATCAGGTTTTTAGCATGAACAAGAGAAAACTCCCTCGATTGGTTTTCTATATAGGGCATTTTGGTAGGGCTTAACTCCCTCTATTAGTTTCCAATATAAGGCTTTTTTGGCAGGGCTTTTGAGCCGTTTCAGCTTCTCTATACCTCGAGGCGAAGCCCTACTAAAAGTCTATGTGAGATGACTTCTCTACAACGAAGCAACAAAGAGCTGATGTCGTTTTTGACCTCTGCAAATGAAGCGACGATTATGTGGCTTCTTCAGCTTAGTAGCTTTCACGAGCTTGTGAACTGAAGCTACAATTTGGCTTCTCCGGCTAAAGAGACTAAACTTCTAATTTGTACACATATCCTAAAAGTCATGATTATCTCCCCCCCCTCTCACGCTCTCACAGTCCCCTCTCTTGTCTCCCCCGTATTCATCTCCAACAAGGTAAACCCTAGGCAGTTCCCTTGCTCTCAAGGTGACTATGGCTAGCTATGTCTTGGTGGAGGTTGATTGAGGTGCCTTGTGCTGGTGGTCGGTATAGGAGACGGGGAAGTTTTTAAAAGTAGGAATACCATAAAAATCAAGCGCAAGGTAGGCCATAGATGGGTTTTCAAGTTTCTAGCAGCAAAAGAAAAAAATTTTTTTTTTGAGGAGGGTGTTTTTTTCTCTTCCAATTAGTTTCTAAAGCATCTTGCGAGTTTCTTTTAGTAAATAATTGGATGGATATGCGCTGAGCAATAAAAGATAGACTACTTCAAACAATACAATGCTCACAATCAACCAATTTGGCAATTTTCAAGTTCATGGGGATTTGATTAACGACAATGGATCAGAGTTTAAGTTCTAAATGCTCCATCCCTTTCCTCTTTGGATTCACAATAATGAGACATCTATGTTGCGATATTTAATCTAAATAAAAGTTGCGTGGAAGGCGTTTAATTTTTGTCCTATTCTCTGTTCCTGATAATTGAAAGGATTGGCACTAGTGAGAATCAAACAAAAGGAGAAGTAGAAAACATGACTTCTCAGCTTATTTGGCAGCAACAGAAAGTTGAGGTTGCCAGCTACCAAGAGCACAATTTTGGGGCCCATTTAATGTTGGTCGATCAGTACATTTCTCAACCTCCAAGTTGTACGTCACTTCGATTTTCATGAACTATGAAACCAGGATCGGTTGGGGTTTTTTTTTTTTATGGTAGACCCGTTCACCCGGGTTCACATTTTCGATTTGTCACGGGTTCTCGCATTTTTCTGGATTTAATGACGCTATGCTTTTAGTGGCGTAGGCGAGTCCCTGCCATCCTTGATGAGGTGCTTGTGGCTACTTGTGAACTGTCGGCTCGGTCCATCGGAGGTACTCATAGGGGTAGCGGCGCTTACTTACATGTATTCATTGGGAGGTGAGTGTGCTTGTGTGTTATAAGCGTCTACGTTGTACTATGTAAATCTAAAAGGGGGCAAGGACAAATTTGGTCCTGAGACAAGTTTCAGAGATGGTTTTTTTTTGTTTTATAAACATAACAAAAATCTAGTTTGGTCTCTAAAATTAAACATTGATTTGTTGAAATTACAAAATTATTGAAGTAGTTCTAGTTTTCTTCTAAAAATGTTATCTACTTATTGGTGCTCTATTTAGAGTTATTATTTTTAAAAATAAATAAATGAGTACAACTACAACCAAGAAAGCAATAGAAACAGAAATAAACAAGTACTAAATAACAATGTCTAGCTAGAACTATAGATCACAAAAAATAGATAACATTTTTATAATAAATTTGGTACTAGTTTGATAATTTTTTTTTATTTAAAATAAATTGAATATGAGTTTTTAGAGATCACAATGATTTTTCATTATCACTATTTTTTGAAAACAGAAAACGAAACTAGCGAGAGGACCAAATTAAACAGTTGAAAGGTGCCCATTACCCGATTTTATAGTTCATGATTGAAAATCAGACTAACTAGCAACTTGATGGTTGAAAAATATACTTTACCCCTTTAATGTTCATCGGTGTAGCTGTAACCATCTTCAACAACACCAGTGTCTCTAATAAGGTTTCTTTCTTGACTATCACAACCATAGCTATAACTGATGCGCGAGCGTTTAGGGAATTAATTACACACCAGGGATTTACACAACAGAAAGAGAGAAATCGAGATGGAGCAGTCTAGTCTAGAGCGAATCTAATTACAGAGAAACCCCTTAATTATGTCCACATATTGATCTGACAATGAAGATGTTCAGGGCCTCACGGTTCTAGTTTTGTTTCTTTCAATTTTCGTCACTACAATATCACAACATATTCTGTCCTTCTCCTTCTGTGACGATACAACGCCAGAGAAGAACAGCAAACACAATCGCAAGGAGGAAAAAGACTTGACTTTGAACGCGGCATAGCAGTAGCAGTTCCTCAAAACTCATTTTCCATGCAATTCTCCAGAGGAACCTAGGGGCTCCATTGGAGAATAGCTATGCACATTCTAAGGAATGCAAATGCAATGCAATGATCCCAACATCACCGGTCAAGGGGCTCCGTTTGATCCCCGATGACCTGGCGCTCGGACACCTCTGCTAGCGACTTGAGGTTGCACTTGAGCAGGGCCTCCACGAAGTAGCAGGTCTCGTCCTTGGTGTTGCCGTCGGGGACGTCCACCACGAAGGACTCGATCACGAGCGTCCCTGGGCGGCCGTCGATGACCTCGGGGTGGACGGTGAGGATGGAGGAGTAGTTCTGCAGCCAAAGGAAGAAGATGACAATTCAGCAGATGAATTAGACTACATAGCCGTCAGCGCACATGCATGCCGGTGTTCTCCCAACCAACCCAAGGGGCGGATAGATATATCTATCCTCCCTTGCGTTTGGATTCAGACAAGTCACAAGCAAGTGGCATTCATCCATTATCCAAGTGCAACGCATGTGACCATGGCCACTTGTTGCCATCGCTAGCAAAGCTGATGAGAGCAATAACGGATGGAGCACGACAAACAGAGTGACAGGTGCTCATGCAATGAATTCGGCAAGTAAGGTCAAAGCATGGCAAGTCAGTGCCATACTTGTTAGTCCAAGGAGTCGAGAACATACAAACACCACCCCAGTGCATAACAACAATCGGTGCTTGTTTTTGGTTAGACGACAACAGTTACTTTGTTGGGGCTATCACTTGATGAGGATGGCAGCACATCAAGATGCATCTGGCAGTGTACTCACTACTCAGTATGAGGTGGAAAATATCTCATCGTCATGTTCAACCACTATGGGTTGAGGTGCTTTGCAGTTGAGCACTAATCTATTAATATAAGTATAGTGAAGTAAGCCCACCATTATTTGTGCATCAAGCATATTTTGTTTTTTTATTGTTGGTGAGTGGAGCAGGGCACAACAATAGATGCCAAAGCACATCTGTCAATTGTTTCAGGTACAGGCTCACTGTACTCGATCGTTTACTCGAGGGAAAAGTTATTAAAAAGGAAAATACTGTGAATCAACCATGTCATGTGCAAACAGTTTGACCATGCAATGAACTAATAAACATTAAAAGGGATTAATCATGTCATGTAGTATTTCGTTGCGTACATGTTACGACATGCAGCAAAGACTCCCCTAAGACCAGTTTTAGCAGAGCTTTACCGAATGCAAAATAAAACACACAACGGTGGCCAGGCAAATAAATAGTATCTGATATATAGATGAAGATACCTGACGAACAATCTTGATGATAGTACATATCACCACTAAACTGCTAGTTTTCTTAAGCATATATGCATATCAGTCACAGAAGAAGTTGCACACAAGAAATCATTATCAATTTTAATTTGAGATACCAATTCAAAGTCTGCATGTTGGAATTGGAACTACAACCAAGCTAGCCTTAACAGAAGGAACTGCATGCATGTAAGATGGACAGCATAGTAGATGCATCAAGAACAAAACATATATACCTGCAGCCTGTGATCACCTCCAACAAATCTGACGCTTAGTATGTGCTCGTTGTCATCTAACAGCTCCAGCCTCTCTGTGCTTCTTGTGGCTGGCAGCCCAGACTTGACATTGACCTCCCTGACACTACCAATCTCAATGTTCCCCTTCATTTCACAACGGCTCACAAAGGGCTTGAAAAGCTGTGGTTGATCAAACCGCCTCACTAGAGACCAGACCTGAGAGATAATATAAATTACTTGATCAGGTACATGAATGATTAACCAGGTGACCAATATCAATCCACACTCATGCATGTATATATGTAACAATCGAAGAAATAAAGCTTCCAACAAACATGTCTCGATTGCTATTAAGTAGTATTAAGTGTGCTACATAAAGACACTAAACGGCTAACCGTACACTCAATCAGGCTGTCCTATCAATGTACAGCTAAACGATGGTCAGAAGTTATCACAGGAAAACGGAGGAACTGTGTACAAGTCAACTAAACACGATTGAGGAATATGACAGCTCTTCTAATCAGAGGTACAGTACACGATTATAAAACGAGGCCTAGCTAGAGCCCTTGAGGTTGCTATGGACTGTGTACACACATATTCACATTTGGAAATGAGGCAGCATCCTTTTCGAATATGCTGATAACTTGGGCTGGAAAGTCGGCCAGAAATGATGGTTTCCTTTGAATTTTGAAATGATCAACTCAGTGCATCGCATATATGATTCTGCAAAAGCTGATATATTTCTATTTTGCAAGATTACTAGTTTGCATCTAATCTCCTGGCAAGTGCTGTGCTGAACCCACACAACCAAAGGAGTGGAGTCTAAGTGAAGCATATCTCCCTCGGAATCTCTATTAGATTATTTGCAGAATAAAGCTAGAACGCAGGCCAGCCAATGCATGAACACCTAGATAGAAACCACAAAATAATCTGGCGAAAAGCAGATTCAGCGGGGATCTCGAGGTGGGGTGGGGGGACGAAGCATCTTCCCACGTGAGACGAGGTACAGAAAGGCGAATTAAAAATCCTCGAGGCTTTGTGTCTATCATTTGCCTTTGCCGCAAGCACCAATCATGCACCTCATGTTCATCCTGTAAGAGAAAGACTGGTGCAAAAGCAGGAAGACGAACGAACGATACAGGAAAAATTTACAGGCTTCTTGGCAGGAAACGGAAATCGTAGCTTTCAGCGAAAGCGACTACGTGGGTCCTCCGAGCAATGGATCCGCCCGACGACCAATCGCACGAAAAAAAGAGGGAGGGCGGCGATGACGATGAGAGAAACGAGCAGGACGGCCTCTCTCCAAATCAGGCATCCATGTTCCCGACTGAAGAAACGGGCCAAACGAGTGGTTGACTCTGAACAAGTCGGCGTCTTTCCTAATCAGGGAGCGGTGGCGAGGCCTAACAAAAAGGAGAAATCAAGAAACCGATCGAAACCACGTCTCTGCGGGCGGATCGACGACTAGGCAACAGCCAGCAACACAACACCCGGCGCTCGCCATGGATGATGGAAAGAAAAAGCAGCAGCAGCAGGAGCAGCGGAGATTGATATTTGATTCAGCGCGTGGCATGGAAGAAAGAGGTTGAGAGGGAGGAGGTGCTCACAAGGTGGACGGGCGCCTTGATGTGCTTGGCGACGGCGGAGGAGCACTGGTGGTCGCGGGGCTCGTGCCGGTGGAACCGCCGCACGTAGTCCGTCTCCATAGCGCGCAGGTCGCACCGCTCGTCCACCAGGCGCCACCGCCGCGGCGCCGGCGCCGGCGCCGGCGTCTGCCCTCCTCCTGCTACTCCCACGCCTCCGTCCATCTCCACCATCACCACCGCCGCAA
This sequence comes from Hyparrhenia diplandra, assembly GCA_015847255.1. Lineage (NCBI taxonomy): Eukaryota > Viridiplantae > Streptophyta > Magnoliopsida > Poales > Poaceae > Hyparrhenia > Hyparrhenia diplandra. The sequence continues at coordinate 458,886 of JADLZK010008372.1, forward strand.
GCCAGACAACAACCACGCTCGCTCGCACCGCACCCGCACCGAGAAAAAGCAGACGACGAGGTGCGGAGGAGGTGGGGTTCTTGCCTTTGCCTTGCTTTGCTTGGTTTGTTTATGCCGCGACGAGCTCGAGAGGGAGAGGCTGAGAGGGGAGGGACGACGACGACCCCTGGATGGCACGGCGGGGCGGCCGTAGCCACAGGTGTGGTTGTTATGCTATTGGGCGCTTGCAAGCAAGGGCCTAGAAGAATTTGGAATGGCAGATATGCCCTCCACTTTTGCTTCAGTTCAAGGTTGCTTGTGAAAATGATGGGTGGCCAGGGCCCCATGACATTGAGGGACGCCATTATCTCGTTGCCTTTTTCTCTTTTTGTTTGGAGGAGATGATAGGTGTAGATATGTTTTTTTTTTCCCAAAACCAGGTCCCATGGCGCATAATGGTGTTGTTAAGCTATTGGAGAGCAATGGTTAGAAGATGGCTAATTATTTGGTAGGTTAGTTATATTTTTACTGACATATCACCTACATAGTCAATTAATTTAGCAATTCACTCGTTCAATGGTTTAGATAGTGTTACACATAGGGCATTTTGGCCTGTGCCTAACATTGCCGAGCCACACTAGGGGCGGCGCCAAGAATGCTAGGGTTGTTTCCTCGCCACACTTTTGGCAGAATGTGGCGTAGAAGATGAACTTCTCGGCCATGTGCTCACGCTATGACACTCCGCAAGTGCCACACCCAACTAAACGACAGTCGAAACTGTGGCGCGAAATGTGCGGTCTGATGGGGCCACCATCCAAACGTCTGCATCAACACCATTAATATATGGTCCATACCAGTTTCTTGGGGTACTAGTCTTTGTTCAATTCATTGTAAAGTTTATACCTCGTTTCTTTTCTCACCCTTCATCTCAGCACAAATTTCATGTATAGTATCTTATTGTACTTGCTCTTATGGCACGTATCAAAACACTGAATATGGGTTTTATAGGATACCATGTATTGGCCGACCAAGGAATTGGTTAAGAGACTATGACCAAAATTAAGTGGTGAAATAAGGGAGATCTTTAGGGATGAAACAAGATTTCTAATACGTATATAGGACGGGCGTGAACACCCAACATGTCTAACATTATTCTTATCCTACTCTAAATATATAATGATATGTGTAATGTCTATATTCTAGGGGATGGAAATGCTAATATATAGTGATATGTGTAATGCCTATATTCTAGGGGATGGAAATGCTGAGATGTGTGAGAGAGAGAGAGAAACACTCAAACAACCAATGGATCGCGTTTTTGCGGTGACAACAAAACAAGCAATGGATCACAACAAACGCCCCCGCGTTACGAGCAATTTTTCGCCCGCACACGCCATCATGCATCGTGAATACTGAGATGAAAGAGACAAAAATGCGTGAAGAAGCGATCGATCGTGTTTTCTGCGGTGGCGGCCAAAACAAGCAATGGATCGCGACAAATTCCCCCATGTTATGAGCGAATTTTTTTAGCCACACACGCTCCATCATCCGCACCATGAATGCTGAGATGAAAGAGATAGAAATGATTGAACAAGCAACCGATCGTGTTTTTTGTGGTGACGGCCAAAATAAGCAATGGATCACGACAAATTCCCATGTTACGAGCGAACTTTTCGCCACACATGCCATCGCACCATGAATATTGAGATGAAAGAGAGAAATGCTTGAACAAGCAACCAATCATGTTTTCTGCTGTGATGGCCAAAACAAGCAATGGGTCGTGACAAACGCCCCACATTGCGAGCGATTTTTTTGCCTCACGCGGCATCTGTGCCGTGAAAATGCCTTTGAGCCACATTTCCCATGCCATGGTGGGATGATCACCTCACGATTCTTGAGACTTGAGAAGAGTAGTTTAGGGGAATGCCCCCTTGCATGGCTGTGGATTTTTGTGTTCAACTATAGAGGGTGTCGGTGGATTTTGTGTTCAACTAGTTTTTTTTTTTTGTATCACATGTAGCAGATGAAAGGGGTAACTAACAAACTAGAGGCACATATTTACTAGGTGCAGGGCACCCTACGACTAGTGTAGATGAGGATCTTTATTTCTTCGGTGTCATGTGCTAGGGATCGATTACAAGTAGATGCGAAACTATGTGCCTATGGGATGGGTGTGAACACCCAAGTGTCTAACATTATCCTTATCCTACTTTGAATATATAGTGATATGTGTAATGTCTATCATCTAGGGAGGGGAATGCTGAGATAAAGAGAGGGAAACATTCAAACAAGCAATGGATCGCGTTTTCTGCGATGACGACCAAAACAAGCAATGGATCACGACAAACGCCCCATGTTACAAGCGACTTTTTCGCCGCACACGCCATCTGCACCGTGAACACCGAGATGAAAGAGACGTAAACGCTTTGAAGAAGCCTGGCCGTGTTTTTACGCGGTGAAGGCCAAAACAAGCAATGGATCGCGACAAATGCCCCATGTTTTGAGCAAATTTTTTTGCCACACGCCATACGCACCATGAATGCTTGGATGAAAGAGGCGTAAATGCTTGAACAAGTAACCCGATCGCGTTTTCTACGGTGATGGCCAAAACAAGCAATGGATTGCGACAAATGCCCCATGTTCTGGCGAACTTTTGCCACACACTCCATCCGCACCATATTGAGATGAATGAAGAGAGAAATGCTTGAACAAGCAACCAATTGCGTTTTTCGCTATGACGGCCAAAACAAGCAATGGGTCGCGACAAAAGGCCCACATTGCGGCGATTTTTTTCGTCTCACGCAACATTTGCGCCGTGAAAATGCTTTGGAGCCACACTTCCCATGCCATGGCGGGACGTCGCCTCATGACTCTTGAGAATTGAGAATACGAGTAGTTTAGGGAATGCCCCCTTGTGTGGGTGGATTTTTTGTGTTCAACTATAGAGGATGTAGGTGGATTTTTTGTTCAACTAGTATTTTTGTGTATCACATGTAGAAGATGAAAGGGTAACAAACTAGAGGCACATATATATTAGGTGCAAGGCACCCCTACGACCTTGTAGATGAGGGTCTTTAATTATTTCTTTAGTGTCATGTGCTAGGGATCGATTACAAGTAGATGATCAAAACTATGTGCCTATGGGTTAGGTATCTATTAGCTATCACCATTATTGACCTAACTCAAATTACCTCTACAAAACACATGTTAGTCACAATAATCTTGTGTAGTCACATTAATTACTGAAACCCAACTAAGGGCCGAGATGCTTTCACCTACCTATCTAACACATATGATGCTTGTGTATTCATCTAAATCATCAAAACCCTATATAATCATGCATAGAGCACATTATTCTTATAAAAAGAGGAGGAATCATAGGAAAATCTAAGGGGCCAAGATGAAGGTAAATCATGGTTCTAGTCTTCTAGAACTCCTTCCCTTTGAAATAACTACTATTACAATGGATAACACAAGAGTATTTAAGAAACATTTAGACCATAGGGAGGGCCTTGGCCTACTAGTCCCCAGTTCCTCCCTCGCATGCACTTTAATCACACTCAAATGATGCTCTATTCCCTATACTTTTATCTAATGCATTTGTCATAAAATATAAAAAGTCCTAATAGATTTAGCATATATTAAGCAAATGAGCATATAGCTAGCATGTGCCTCATCTATAGCTAGTACGTCCTATAAATTCACTGTCCCTAGTTCAACCACAAAAATATAATAGTTTTGTTTCTTTCAAAAACCTAATGTTCATATCACTCTTTTCCATGACTAATTACTATGTCAATTACATTGTTAGGCGTAGTCCCATATCGGGTATTTGATGGTGGGGGAGTGAAAGGTCCAAACGGTTAGTTGGTCCAGGAATGTGTCATGTCTTGGCCTAGGGCTTAATAAGATTGATACAATACTCATACCAACAAGTTACAGCTTCTTTTCAAGAAGCCTAATTCCAAAGAATTCCAAAGTGAAGTGTGTTTGGCTTGGATCAATTTGGGGATAGATGACCCGACCATGAAATTATTCATGGGTGCGCACGAGTGAGAAAAAAGTGCTTGAGAAAAAGACTTGTGTTGGTCTATGAGGATAGTCTTGATTCTTAGAGAGCTCCTAGTTGTAAGTGGGCGTAGGTGGGACATTACAAAATAGCCTATAAAAATTCCACAAAACACCACTAAACCAAGTAATTAGATAATTATGAGGTGATGAAGTGAATTTTGTGATGCTCTACATGGGTTGCAAACAACCTAGAACAATTCTAGTTTTTCTACAATTTTTAGAGGACTCAAGTAAGTCTATGTTGCTACCCTTACTACCACTAAACAAGAAATGAACAAAGTAAAGACCAAGTAGGGATGGTGATCTTTATACCACCGGTGTAGAGGAGATAAACCAATCAATCATGATCACAATCACAATGAAACCCTTGTTCTGGTGATTCACCTGCTTGGAGGTTGACGGGCTAATTAGCATCACATGCCAAATCCTTCTCAAGGGTGCCGCACAACCAACACAAGATCCACAAGCCACGAGCAATCTAGTAGAGTAGCCAATTGTGATCTCCGCGAGAAAGGCTCAAGAACCCCTCACAATCACCACTGGCATGGCCTTCAACAAGCACCAACTCAAGCTCAACACCACCGCTACTCCAAACTGCCTAGGAGTCAGCAAAGTACAAGAATAACAAGAGAAACCGCAGCAGATGTTATCACAAGTGCCACTAGCTAGATGCGCCAACGCAATGCAAATGCACTTAGATGCTCTCCCAACACATTAGGATGATGAACAATCTAGAGAGCTGAGCGGGAGAGGAGTTCTCTAGCTCAAAGGGATGTCAAGGTATAAATAGCAAAGAGGACCCCCAAGAGCCAGCTAAAACACTAAAATAGCCATCCTCAAAGAATAGGGCCATCGCTACCATGAGCGGGTACTAGGCGCACCGATTGGACACGCCTGTGTCGATCGATCCACGCCCAATCGTTTGAACTACCAACTCGAAAGTGCCATGATGCCTCCTATTCAAATCCAAACATTGTTGCCCTGGGTGCCCACACGATCAAACGCGCTATACAACCGATGGGCGTGAGCCCCTACTTTCAATCTATGTCCAAAGAGCCTACGGCACAACTAGACATGTCCGCTATGAACCCTACTTTCGATGGGCGTGAGCCCTACTTTCGATCTACGTCCAAAGAGCCTACGGCACAACTAAACATATCACATTTGGCAATGACAAGAAAGGAAATGTATTGGGGCTTGGAAAGATTGCAATTACTCAAGAGAAGAGCTTATCCAAAGTGTTGCTAGTTGACAATCTTGATTACAACCTCTTGTTGGTCTCTCAACTTTGTGATATTGGCTACAAATGCATATTCACAAGTCAAGAAGTTGAAGTGGTTAGTGGTGATGGTACAAACATGATCTTCAAAGGGATTTAGATATGATGATCTCTATTTAGTGGACTTCAAATCAAAAGAAGCCAAGTTGACAACTTGTTTACTCTCAAAGGCTAGCAAGGGTTGGTTGTGGCATAGAAGGCTTGGTCATGTTGGGATGAAGCAATTGAACAAGTTAGTGAAGCATGACTTGGTTAGAGGCTTGAGTGATGTCAAGTTTGAGAAGGACAAACCTTGTGGAGGATGTCAAGCCGACAAAACAACATGGCAATGCACATCCATCCAAGAGCACAATGAGTACAAGCAAAGCATTTGAGTTGCTACACATGGACTTGTTTGGGCCAACAACATACACTAGCATTGGTGGAAGCAAGTATGGTTTTGTCATTGTGGATGACTACACTAGATACACTTGGGTGTTCTATCTTCATGACAGGAGTGATGTGTTTCAACTATTCAAGACCTTTGTTAAGAGATGCCAAAATGAGTTTTAAACATCCATCAAGAAGATTAAAAGTGACAACGGGGAGTGAATTCAAGAATACAAGAATTAAAGAGTTGTGTGATGAGCTTGGAATTGGACATCAATTCTCACCAACCTCCTCAATCCAATGGTGTAGTTGAGAGGAAGAATATAATCCTTGATTGAAATAGCAAGATCAATGCTTAGTGAATACAATGTTAGTCATTCCTTTTGGGCCGAAGCAATCAACTCGGCTTGCTATTGTAGCAACCGCCTCTATTGCCATAGAATGCTTGGCAAGATACCCTATGAATTGTTGAATGGAAGGAAGCCCAACATTGGTTACTTTAGAGTCTTTGGATGCAAATGCTACATTCTCAAGAAAGGCACAAGATTGGGCAAATCTGACAAGAAATGTGATGAAGGTTTTCTAGTTGAATATTCAACCACAAGCAAAGCATATAGAGTATGAAACTTGGGTAGTGGTCAACTTGAAGAAGTTCATGATATTAAATTTGATGAAACCCAAGGCTCTCAAAGTGAAGTTGAAAATCATGATGATGTGAGTGGTTCTAACTTGGAAAATGCAATGAGGAACATAGACATTGGAGACATTAGACCAAGACAAGTTGAAGATGATGATGATGCTCCATTGCCTACAACTACTATTGAGATTGAAGCAAATGAAGCAAGCACTAGTGGTTCTCATGATGAAGATCGAGATCAACAAGCTAGTACACCATCTCATCCTAGTCATCAAGTGCAAGTGATGCAACCTTCAAACATTGCAAGAGATCATCCACTAGATCAAATTGTTGGTGACATTAATAGTGGAGTGATTACAAGAGGAAGATTGGCTTCATTTTGTGCTCACCATGCCTTTGTATCTCAATAAGAACCAAAGAATATTGAGAAGGCATTGGAAAAGGAAGATTGGATCAATGATATGCATGAAGAGCTCAACAACTTTAAGAGAAATGATGTATGAGAATTGGTGGAAAGGCTAAAGGACTACAATGTGACTGGAACCAAGTGGGTCTTTAAGAACAAGAAAGATCAAGATGGAATAGTGGTTAGAAACAAGGCAAGACTAGTGGCACAAGGGTACACACAAGTAGAGGGTCTTGACTTTAGAGAGAAACCTATGCTCCGATTGCTAGATTGGAAGCAATTAGAATCTTGCTAGCTTATGCATGTGCTCATGATATTAAGTTATATCAAATGGATGTGAATAGTGCATTCTTGAATGGCTTCATCAATGAATTAGTTTATGTTGAACAACCACCGGGCTTTGAAGATGACAAGTATCCCAACCATGTCTACAAGTTGAAGAAGGCTTTGTATGGATTGAAACAAGCACCTAGAGCATGGTATGAGAGGTTGAGAGATTTTCTCATCTCTAAAGGGTTCAAGATGGGCAAGGTGGACACCACTCTCTTCACCAAGAAGATAGGACAAGACTTGTTTGTGTTGCAAATCTATGTTGATGATATTATCTTTGGGTCAACCAATCAAGAGTTTTGTGAAGAGTTTGCAAAAATGATGGCCAATGAGTTTGAAATGTCAATGCTTAGAGAGCTCATATTCTTTCTTGGACTTCAAATCAAGCAATTGAAGAATGACACATTTGCTAGTCAAGGCAAGTACATCAAGGATATGATCAAGAAGTTTGATCTACAAGATGCCAAGTCAATGTCTACACCAATGGGAACCAATGGAAGCTTAGACCCCGACCCTAGTGGCAACATGGTTGAACAAAAGAAATATCGGTCAATGATAGGAAGCTTACTCTATGCAACCGCTTCAAGACCGGATATAGCATTTAGTGTGGGCGCATGTGTGCAAGATATTAATCATCTGCTAGAGAGAGTCACCTCAAGGCAACTAAGAGAATTTTGAGGTACTTGAAGGGCACACAAAATGTTAGACTTTGGTATCCAAAGGGATCCAAATTTGAGCTAATTGGATATTCGGATTCCGATTATGGAGGATGCAAGATCAATAGAATGAGCACAAGTGGCACATATCAATTCCTTGGAAGGTCACTAGTTTCATGGTCTTTAAAGAAGCAAAATAGTGTTGCTCTTTCTACCGCCGAAGCCAATACATTAGTGGGGAAGTTGTTGCACTCAATTGCTTTGGATGAGGTCTATATTGAGGGATTTTGGACTCAAATTTGATAAAGTATCATTGTTTTGTGACAATGAAAGTGCAAGAAAGATGACTCAAAATCTGGTTCAACATCCAAGAACAAAGCACATTGACATGAGACATCACTTCATTAGAGATCATCAACAAAAGAGTGACATTTGTATCATGGGCATTGGCACCGAAGATCAACTAGCCGACATATTCACCAAGCCACTTGATGAGAAGAGGTTTTGTATTCTAAAGAGAGAATTGAACATTATTGACTTCTCCAACTTGAGTTGATGCACCCCCCTCCCCCGCACAACAACACAACACACACACACACATATATATGACATGCCTCTCCTTCGACAACAAGCAAGGTAAAAGCTGCTTTGACATGGCATTCATATTATGCTAAGGACTTGTTTAGTGCATCTAGTCATCATACATTTAATAGGCTCATTCATAGAAAATCAAATGATTTCAATATATGTGTGGCACCACTATTGCTTTTAATGATGTTATGACCTAGTGGTGGCATATGACATGTTTGTGGGCTTGCAATCCTAGTGTTGACTCTAGAAAATGGGCTCATGATGTGTATTCTAACATGGTGCAAGATAACCCTTATGTATATGAGGTGTGAACAAGCTTGTCCCCGGTTCAAACTTGAATACATGTTAAGGCAAGTGATCTAGATGAGACCACATTTGATCCTTTTGATTGACTTGATTTCTCTCATTTACACCTTTTGGTGATTGTTGACAAAGAGGGAGAAATAAGTCACAAAGATGTTGACAAGGGATCACACAAATAGGGGGAGCAAGCTCATAGACTATTTGTGCATTGGTCATGATGAAATGTTGCATTGAGCAATTTAAATTCAATATACATGATTGCTTGGTGTATGCTAGTTTTTGAAAATTGAATGGTGTATTGATCAACTAGCATGCATAGGAAGTATCTAGACATTGCTCACATTTATGCCTATAATGTTGATCTCATGGGGTATGTTGAGCTTTTGATGAATATCTAGTTACAAAGATGCTAAGGACTCCGATTGGTATCATGCTTCAAAGGTCTAAATTTTCTAAACCTTAGCATCTCCTTTGGTAATATTATCTCTCCCACAATTTCTATTCATACACATGTGTCTAATTGATCCAAACATATGGAAGCACATATGTAGGGGGAGCTCCTATTACCAAAATCAAACCTTGAAATGTTTTTCCAAACTTTGATTCATGACCAAAATGCTATGGACAAGCCATTCAAGTTCAAATTGAATTTATTTCATATCTTTGTGAATTAGTTGTCATCAATTACCAAAAAGGGGAGATTGAAATCTCATGTTTGGTTTTGAAAATTGATGACACCTTGTTATGCTAATCCTTTGCTCTAAGTGTGACTTAAGAGATAAGGATTGCATGGATGACGTGGAGCATGATGATCATGAACATGGACGATGATGATGGACATGATGGATCGTCAAGCTCGGTTGTCGGATTGGAAGGAACTCGAGATCAAAGCAAAGGTATAACTTGATAGGGTTTTCTTTCGGTGATCAAGACACTATAGAGAGTGTGATCACATTTAGGATAGATAGCCGACTATCAAGAGGGGATGCCGTGACTAATCCTTTGGTGAAGTGCTTCTAGGTCCATTTGACTTGCATGTTGCATTTAGACTAGAGAGCACTAACTTCGTTCTTGCCTAATCGATCGCGATATGCTAACATACATGATATTGAGATCATCTTCGACGTGTTGGCAATGGCAAGAGGCGAAGCAAGGTTGAAGCAAAGGCGACAATAAGAGGAAAGATTTCGCAGGAAATGGCGACCAGACGCACCGACCGGACGCCGGACCGGGCGCTGGTCCTTGACCGGACGCCCGGCCGGGCGAAGTCCCGTCAAATAACGTAAAGGTCTGCTCGCTGGCTCAACTCGAGGGGGTCGACCGGACGCCGACTGGTGAGTCCGGTCCAAGACCGGATGCTTGGACCGGATGTTCGGATTTGCGTTAGCCGGGGCCGTGGCTTCGCCTTATCTCGACCGGACGCTTGGATGGGGCGGCCGGACGCCGGATCGACCCACTGGTGAGTCCAATCGGCGCGTCCGGTCAACACGCAGGAAGTGCATGTTTGGCACCAACGGCTATGTTTTTGAGTGAGCTCTATATATACTTAGATGGCCGGTTTCTAGAGCTCTCTCTTGCACATTTGAACACTCCTACTTGCTTGTGAGCTTGAGATACCCTCCACTCATCTCTTCATCCTAACTTCGATCTTTGGGTGAGATTGAGAGAGATTGAAGGGCATTGCATTGTTGATTGCATCTAGAGGCACTTCATCCTTGGAGGAGCTGCAGGATTTCATTTCTCTTGGGAATTTGCTTGGTTCCCTAGCGGCGTTGAGCTCGACTGGAGCTTGTTCGAGGCCACACCGGTGGACTTGTGAGGGGTCGTTCCTTACCCCCGCGGAGATTCACTCTAAAGGAGCACTAGTGGATTTCGTGGCTTGTGAATCCCCTCTTGTGATTGGTGTGCTTGAGCTCCCACAGGGATTTGGCACCGGCTATTAAGCTAAGCAACCATCAAAGTGGGTGTATCGCCACAACGGGGACTAGCGTGTCGGCAAGCACGTGAACCTCGGTGAAATCATCGTGTCTCTTGTCTTGTGTTCGTTGGAGATTTCACATTGTACACGGTGATTGGCAACAACCTCTACACTCCGCGGTGGTATTGTACGCTAGCCTCTTTGCATTATCTTCACTAGTATACTTGTATAGCTTTGCTTAGGTTGTTTAGTTGACTAGAGTAGTTTAGCTCCTAGTGGTAAATTAGCTAGCTTATCTTGTTCACCTAGGAGTAAACTAGCAACCTAGAACTTGTGTGATCCTAGAGATATTAGTTTTGCTATATTTGACTTGTGGCTTGCATAGCTAGTTAGTAGCACCGCTATACTTGCTTCGCCATCTTATTTACTAACCGCCTTGTTAAGTGTTGTTTGTAGAATTTTTAATAGGCTATTCACTCCCCTCCCTCTAGCCATTAGGACCTTTCACGAGGACTAGCATGCCGGCAAGCACGTGAACCTCGGGGATAAATCATCGTGTCAGTTTGTGTTTGAGCTCGTTGGAGATTTCTCATTGACATCGGTGATTGGCATCATCCTCTACTCTACACCGACGGTATATCGATCGTCTCTACTCTTGTATTTACATTGTTTATCTTGTTTTAGCTCGAGCAGTAGTTGTTGTTTTTGCAAGTTGTCTTGCTTTAGTTGTGTAGTGCTTCCGCCTAGGATTGACTTGGAGTTTTAGATTGTGTGACTAGAGATCATAGCATTCATCTAGTATTGATTGTGTAGGTGGCTTGCATAGTTAGAATTGTAGCATCGCATTATTTTCTTCGCCTCCTAATTGTCTAACCTCTTGTCTTAAGTGTTGTTGTAGAAATTTTATAGCCTATTCAGCCCCCCCACACACACACACACCCCTCCTAGCCATTAGACCTTCCAAGCAGGTGCGCGAGACCAAGATTTATACGGTAATTAGC
>JADLZK010008373.1:0-51100 GCA_015847255.1 Hyparrhenia diplandra
AGTCATCAACAATGAGGAGAAGTGTAGGAAAGGTCTATACCCACTTCATGGAGCTGCTATACCCATGTCATGACAACATATACTTGCAACCACATCTGTGCCGGATATACCATCATTTCAGCCTCTCGAGATCTGTAGAAAATGGCGGCTTCTAGGCCTGGCAGTCGATGTTGAAGATAATTTGACAATGGACTTCGTGGACTCCAGTGAGTTCAAATCATGAATTTTACTGGACATCCATTTGCTGAGCGACGTAAAGTAAGAGAGTGTGTCTTTAAGCCAAGTGATTTGGTCAATTGCCTGCGAGTACATTTAAAGAATAACATAAATGTACATATACTTATACAAATGTATTTGATAAATTTGATTTATTGAAAACATATTGCTTACTCTTGTAGTGGAACATTAGGCAGTAATGGTCGTGCAGAGATGTTGGATCAAAGTCAAATCCCATAGAAGTTGTATGGCCAGAGAAAAACCTACATGACTTCGAAGCGGTGGAAGATTATGTCTAGCCATATAATATAAAAGTGGAAGTCAAATTGCTGGTACGTAACATATTACCATATTATTGGATGTTTTTCATTCTAAAGCTAGTACATGAGGGTTTAAAATATATATGTGAAACTTCTAAAAGGTAATAGAGGTGTTAGTACGTAACATATTACCATATATTATTGAAATTCCTTTTATCTAAACAATATTGCGTACAGTCGAACTTGAAATCAATAATGTGGGGCTCACGGCGGTGGTGACCCTCGAAGAGATGCAACAAGAAGGAGCGGGCGTGGAAGGAGCAATGCTTTTGGAGGTGTGCGCCGCGGCTGCTGTGGAAACCCGGTGGCGGCGGGATGGTGTGGAGGATGAGCTCATGGGGGCCGGCCGGTTTGGAGGTGCTGACGGTGGCGGCGTGAAGCGGTGGTGGCGGGGTCCTTGAGTTGCTCACCAGCGTGGCGTGGGGCGGGTCAGCGTGGGCCGGAGGTGGCGGCGACTGGCATCGGCGATGAGCTCGCGGTGGCCGGCGTGGAGAGCTTTCTAGCGTCGTGGGTGGCGGCGCGGTGAGAGAACACATCGTCGGTGGAGCACACAGCGGTGGAGGGCGGCATCATGGAGGTCGAGAGTGAGATGCCCGGCGCGGGAGGAGGCGAGGAAGCCACCAGTGTCGGGTTATATTGCTCGCACATTTACTCCCGGCTCAAGCGGCCGCCCGGGTGTAGAATTCCTTTACTTCCGGACAGCAACAAGACCCGAGGTAAAGCTCTAACCATTACTCTCGGCTCGGCTTTCCACCCTAGAGTAAAGCCAATTTTTGAGACCCGCGAAATGGTGGGAATTTTTCACTTCCCGCCATTCCTTTACTCACGGGCTATAGTAGCAGTCTGCACTAAAAGGTGGGAAATTTTTCACTACCCGCCATATTTTATTTTCTACTTCTTTTTAAATAGTGAACATAATGTAACTAATAATCACTATTTCATTAATGTAAAAAATGTTGCCTTTTAACTAAAATAATTAAATGTATTATTTTTCTACAAGAAAGACGTTTAGTGGGGTGGACTCAGTTCAGACATTATAATTACGGGTGAAGTCGCTGCGGAAATTCAATTAAACTAAAAAGTACCAAACCATGAGAAAAACTCAAACTTACGGTGGTTACTTTTTACCTGTGCAGTCGGCAAGCATGAGGAGTTTAAGACCAATACAACACTATAATGCATATGGACCACGGAACTGTAGAACCCATGTATGGACACGCTCAATGAAAGGCTCCATATACCTTTGTGAAAGCATATTCATCCTCCTATGTCGAAATGGCATGAAATGGTAGTCATCTACACCCAAAATATGGTTCCACACAAGATCTTATATTTTTCTTTATGATTATATTATATTTTTATCGATGTTGCACGGGACAAAAATGGTGAATTATGATCGAAACGTTAAATTTTTGCACGAGCATCCACAAAAATTTGTCTCCTAAGACACAAGAGACTTTGTGGCCAAGTTTGGCACCATTCAGATCTTAAATGGCGCACCTCGCTCAACTTATAATTAATGTTTTACCTAAAAATTCAATTAAACAAAAGAAAAGTATCAAAACCATTTTAAAATACCCCAAACTTGGTGGTTGCTTTTTACATAGGCACACAAGCTCTTAGAAAAGTTTGAGACCTATGAAACACTATATAATGCATGTGGACCACGTAATCATTAAAAATAATTAAATCTAACCCTCAATTTTAACAGCTTGTAAAAGTATAACAGTAGCATCCACATTAGGAAACTTAACTACGAATATAGCGAATCCTTTTTGAAAGGATCAAATTGGATTTAAAAATGCAAAAATAAGCATTTTAATCCAAAATGGAAAATCTATAAATAAGTGAAAAACAAATTTAGAATCAAAAAAAAAATTGAGAATCTGATTCAAAAAATAGATCTCATCTCTCGTGGAGAGAGCACTCCATCGGGAGTAAATCACTCACAGTAGGAGCCAACTCAGACGGTAAAACTCAACATTTACTCGGTTTCTCTCAGATAAGGAGTAAAGCGAGGTCTCTCGGGTGCCTCAACACTTAGGCTGAGGGGGACTTTACTCCCTGCTGGAGATTCAGCACCGTAAACAAGAGTCCCCTTTACTCCCGGGCACTAAAAACTCAAGGAGGTAACCGGGAAATACGCCCTACGAAGAGTTGAAGTCTATTCTCTACTAGTGTCAGCGGAATAGATAGCCAGGCCTATCTCACTGAGGAGTGCCCCACCACTGGTTGAGCGAACCACGTCCATGGCCGTTGAAAAGAAAGCAATTACGACCCTCCATAGCCCCCAGTGGGTCAGCTGTTGCGGATGAGCAAGGAGGAGATCCTACACAGCGTCTGCGTGGCCGACCCCACGAGCCTCGCGCACCCGCGGCTCTCCAGAGCAAGTGGTGGTGCCACCTCGCCACGCACCCGTGCGCCCACATCCTTTGATTCCTCTAGCGTGACCCCCACGGCGGCAATGGCTTCTCCACCGGCGATCCCAAGTCTTCCTTACGCCCATCACATTGCGAGGCAGCCGACACCGCGCCATAACCATGTCCCTCTTCCTCAGCTTTGATGGCCCCTCCATGTTGCCTTCTAATTGACCTCCTCATCACGGACCCCATCATTAATGAGATGGTTGAGCTACCGGGCTGCTGGCGCTCAAGTGCCCCATGGGTTAGAAGGCAGCGGTGCTGCGCTATCCACAATCGCAGTTGCGGCCATCTCAACTACCACTTGAGGACCACTTTCTTGTGATTCTTGTCATCATCGGTAACCGAGGCATCTCTAGCGGAACTATCTAAACACACTACCTATACCCAATTTGGCGGTGGGGGAAGCAAAAGATGAGGTCCGACAAGCTACTTCACCCAATAGATTTGTGGGATACCCAAATCTCCTCTTCCCTCTCTACCTATTCTCTTTGGGCCTCCCAGGACTACCTAAATATTTTCTCTCCGCACTTTCCTCTCTCGATGTGAGTAGGGAGCCCAATTCCAACTCCTTGGCGCGACCGGCGGCGGCAGGGGCCTCCCTCGGCCAGGGGACCCACTCGAGGCGGGCGTGAGCCTCCGAGTGGCGGCGCCTCCCTAGTGTGGCCCTCCCAACTAGCAGCCCTTCATGGAAGGCGGCGTGACACAACCCCTCCCCGACAAATGGCACCACGTGACTCTCCCCGGCGGGTGACCATCCCCGACCAGCAGCCCTTCCTAGGGGCGGCAGCGACATGAAACCTCCCGCGCGACGGCGGCCACATGACTCTCGCGACGAGGCGAGCCCTACCGACCGGTGGCCCTACGGTGGCGGCGCAACCCCGACACGGCGACCCTCCCTAAGCGCGACCATCCCCAATGGCAGCCCCTTCCCGCATGGGTTGGCGCGGCCCTCCGTGGCCCGGCAACGCCTCCCTAGTGCGGCCCTCCCAGCCGGTGGCTCTTCACGGGAGAGCGGCGTGACCCGACCCTCCTTGGCGGGCGACACCACACGTCTCTCCCAGATGGCGCGACCCTCCCGACGGTAGCCTTCATGAAAGGCAGTGCAACGCGTCCCTCCCCAACGGACGGCGCCCATTAATTTACTCTCCCCAGTGGGCGACCCTCCTCTAACCGGCGGCCTAAATTTATTTTTTACATCCTAGCCCATGTAGGGCCCACTATAATCAATGTTCTTCATTCCCCACCCGGACTTGGGAGGTGCACCGGGAGAGATCGGGCCGCCGTGCCATCGCGCGGGGCTGGAGGGGCATCGAGGAGCAGGTGCACCGTGGCTGAGGGGCACCGGGAGGAGGTGCGCCGAGTTTTGAATGGTTACCGGAGCACATCTCGAGAACAAGGCGCGATTGTCCAACAATGGTGTCGCTGGGCCGCTGTTGTTGTGGAGCAACGGGGTGTCACCGTCAAGTAGGGCTGCCGCAGGGGAGGGCTACTGGCGTTAGGTAGGGAGGCCACAATGCCTAGGGCGGCCGGGCGTGAAGGCGCGAGGAAGGCTGCCAGCAGCGGGCACACCACGGTGCATGCGGTCATAGATTAACGCCATGGTTAATAGATTAACGTGGCGGTCAGGGGAAACACCACGTTAATCGATCGATTAACCGTGACCCTAGGTGCGCGTGGCGGTTTCAAAACCACCACGGAAAACAAAAAACCGCCACGGAAGTTCATTTCAGTACCGGTGACACCATGGGGGGGCGGGGAGGATTTAGGTAGGCAAAAATTTCTTTTTTTTATCACTTGATAACTTACTGTTCTGACTGCTTTAACTGCACGCGAATAGATGCAGCAGTTGGATGGGCGGAGGAGGCTTTCAGTTTCATTTTGCACCTGGAATCATCAGATTTGGGCCTTGACGGCGAATAGATGCTTCCCATTGGACTCAGCTGAGGCTGGCGCAGTGTAGATAATCACCATTTGCTGTAGTATCTGAAAATCATGCGTGTCAGCGAATTTGCATGTCTGAGACTGTCGCACCGATGCCCTTGGCACAGCAAATGCACTTATGCTGCATACAGTACGTAACGACCTCTACATGGCATGACAACTATATTCTGACACCCCCTTTCTGGGTCAGTATAATGTTCCAGTATTCCAATTCCATATTAGCTTTTAGGAATTCCTTTAGGTTTACTTGTGAGTCCATGCTTATCACCGATTGGAACAGATTGCCAAGAAGCATGTGGCTATATGATCTTGTAGGATGTGGTCATGAATCATATGAAATGTTCATCACTTCCAGGGTAGCCAGTTTACTCTTAGTGTCGGACCCCACTGCTAACGTGTTGAGGCCTTGGGCCTTTGGCCCGAAGCAGATGCCGGCCACTTTCTCTTCTTTCCCCAGCGTGCGGCTTGCCCCGCCCAACCCAGTAAAACCTAAGCGCCGGACGCGGATCAGGCATGCCGCGCCGCCGCCCCCGGTCATGCGGAGGAGCTCATCGAGGAGTTTCTGCGCCCGGTTCCTGGGCCCGGAGCCCGCGGGCCTCGTCCGCGCGCGGTGATGCGTGCAAGCCCTGGTGCGCCTGCGTCTCCGGCCGAGGCTTGCGGCGCGCAGGTTTCGAGCGAGTTCCACGCGCCCCGATGCTGGGCTTCTTCCTCAGCGTCGGGGCGGTCCTACAACTTCGCAAGTGTCCGCTTTGTGCCCGCGGCCGCCTTACGCCTGCCGCCGCGCGCGAGATCGCGGCTCATGGCGTGCTCGGCGCCCGCCCGGCGGCGCGTCCTCACGGGGCGGCAGCCGCGGCGTGACAGCGTCGACCTCATGGTCACGGGAACCCGTCACCGAGGGGCAAGCTGGAGGTGCCCAGCCATCGCCCGTCGCCATCACGCGGGGGCTGAGTTGCATGGCTGCGGCGGTTGTCTGCGCTGACACCACGGGGATTGTGACCACCTTGATTGGCACCGTGGACACTTCCTCGTGGTTATGATCGTGCGTGGATGATCCTCAAGCTATGGACAGCTACTTGTACACCTACTCATCAGAATCTGCTACACTGAGCAAACGAGGTCTCGTTGGCTTCATCCGGTGCGCCGCACGGATGCCCAGCGTGTGTCTGGGGAATGCACTCTATTTTGGGTTTGGATCCTTAGACCAAATCCTCAAGTATGATCTGCAATCGGGGCAAATCTCTAGGATAAAACTCCCAACTGGATGCGTGGGTCATGAGCCAAAAATGTTCACAACCACGGGGGGTGCCACCATATGTGATTATTACAAGCTCTACATTTGGTCAGGGAGGATACTAGTTGGATAAAAACCAGAGTCATTAAGCTCCACAGGTTGCTCCTGTTGATGCCTTCTTGGGGTCAGCTGAACCCCGTGTGGTTGGTTTTTGTGGATCGCATTGGTGTCCTTTTTCTTGTGGGCAAACAATGTCCTCTATACAGTTCATGTCAAGACCTGCGAGGTGAAGAAGTTGTACAAGGGCCATATTGTCTACAAAAAGTTGTTCCGTACATGAGCTTTTACACTCCCAGGTATACCTTCACTTAGTTCTTGGTTTTACAGTATTCAGAACGAGCAGTATATGAAATGCTAACATGAAATTTGGAATTTATGCTCAAGAATAACTATTTTGCAAAAGTGGAATATCACTACATGTTATCAAACTGGTTTTATCCTACCGAAATATTCAGTATATGAAATGCTAACATGAAATTTGGAATTTATGGTCAAGAATAACTATTTTGCAAAAGTGGAATATCACTACATGTTATCAAACTGGTTTTATCCTACCGAAATATTTTTATGTCGGATCATCTATGGAGCTTGTTTAATATATGCCAAGAAGTTTTCTTTTTAAGCTTGTTTTGTTTTGATGCTACGGCCCTGACTACTTAGCCTAAGCCATGGGGGCTGCAGATTTGAGCAGGAGGGCTAATAGAAAGAGTGATTACTTTGACATTGTGTCTATCTTTGATACTATTCACCCATTGAGTTCTGTCTGCCATTGTGATTTAAAAAAAATATCAAATTGGTTGGTGATATCAGCGTTAATTCTATTATGCTTGTTTTGTTCTAATTGTATCGTCCTAACAACTCATAAGGTCTGCAGCAGGAGAGATGATAAAAGTCATTATGTAATTCAATATCGTGTCTATCTTTTTATCTTGTTCAATGTTCATTTCATTAGCTCTGCTATGTCGACATGACTTAATAGCATCCGGATGGTTGTTGATATTAGTGCTATATCAAAGGGACCTATTTATTTTCAACTTGAATCCATTGTCTTCTATTGAGTTGGTGCAAGTGTTGTTGTTAACTTCTCTTTAGTTTCTGAGAAGTAATTCTTCATTAAAGGGGAAAGTTGTTTCCCAAATCATCTAATGTTGTTCTTGAAAATTGTACATTTCTGTAGTTCTGGGAGCAGCTTTTTACAGGCGAGGGAGCAAGTGCTGGTGGCTCAAGTGCATCAACAACTACGATCCGGGTTTGTAAATTTAGACTGTTGAGGTGCTCATGACATCTGAGAGTTCCAGCAAGGGAAAATTGGGTGGTAGATGGTAAATGGCATGGGATATATGATGAGACAACACCTTCATTAGATTGTTGTTGGCCTTAATATGCTAGGCTTTTCAAAAAAAAATGCTAGCCTTCATTGTTCAAAAAAAACATGCTAGCCTTTATGGTTTGTGTTTCCATTAAACCTTTTTGCTTGAACTATGTTTCCAAAAGTCTAAATTTATGCCGGGCTTGTATGTTGTTTACCCTGCATTGTCCTATTTGGTCTATGACTATATGTGCTCAGTGCTCAGGATTCCTGTTTGTGACGGTGTGTGTGACTATATGTGCCAAACCTGAAACGTGCATATTATTCCATCCTTTTTCTTGAAATTTTTAAGCCCAATCAAATGAGCATTATGAAATCAGTAAACTGCAGTTTCATATGCTCCATAGACCATGGTGTATACCTACATATATTTAGCGTGTTTCAACATCTTGCGGCATGTAGTTTATTGGATAGCCAGATTGCCATAACAACTGTAAGTTTATTATTGCGATATTTAATTTTGTGGCCAACCCGTAACATCCCAAGTCAGACAATTTATATATGCGTGAATCCTGAAATTACAATACAGTTAGTGTGTTTCTTAGAAGAATAACATGGCACATTAGTTTTCGGGGCTATTGTGTTTCTACCCTTGATCAAAACACCAATTGCGATTTTACCATCCCTTTTTGCAATGTGGTGATTTCACCATCGCTCTCTGTTAGGTGAAGCCTCAGTTACCCCTACTTCTGATTCTATTAGATGTAAATGCATAAAAGATTAAAAAATCAAAACCCTTCTCAATCTTTCTTTTGGCGACCCAAACCCTAGTGGCGGCTCTAGGGCAGGCAGCGGCGGCGGGGCGGCTGGCTGGTCCAAGGCAGCGCGAGGGCAAAAGCAGATGGCGGCGGCGGGGGTAGGCCGCCGCTTGGCAAAAGCAGCAGCGACGCGTCGGGGTTAGCTTGGCGCCCGTGGTGCAGAACTTGTAGCGGTGGTCTACCAGGGGGCAAGCAAAAGCGCCATGGAGCCTTTTCGGCGGTGGTCCAACAGGGACAAGCAGGTGGCGATTTTCCTCATTTTTTAACCATTGATTCGAACTAATTGATCTTGGGCTTTAGGCAATGGCGCTAATTTTGGTTTTAATTGATCTGATTTATAGGAAAAGTCATATGAATTTGGATCTGGTTGTTAGGGTTACGTCTTTTTCAGTTTGCATGATAGGGGACCAAAAGCACACCAATTTGCAGAACCTTGCCTACTCTAGTGCATAGCTTCAACCTTTTGCAACTAGTTGATTTCATAGCTGAGAACTATTCGTGGGGTTAAAAACAATACATAACTTTGTGGCGTGCATTGGAGGATATTTTTAGTGGAGATTCTACTGAAATTAAAACTGAGCAGTTGCTTGAGTGGTTTATTTTTAGTGGAGGTTCTATCGAGATTAAAACTAATGAGCAGTTGCTTGAGTGGTTTGAACTAAATAAACATAAAGGGAAAGATTTTGGGCGTCCTTTGCAGTTTTCGCCTATAAAATGTAGGTGTCATCCTTCTGTGAGAAATAGAGTGCCCACCTATGAGACAAACACTGCTAAGAGACCCACATCAACGAAAAAGGAGCCACCAAAAACAAAAAGATATCCACAAGTGTAGGAGTTAAGGTGGGTGTAGGAGTTGAAGAGGGCTTTCATTCTGACATTGATTCACTTGTGGCAGCAAGTGATAACAGCTATAATAGTGACTTGGTTAAAAGAGGACAAACCGGTGCTTCCAGTTAACTAAGACCATTGATCTATACAGTCAGTAGCTCTTCCCATTTCTGAAGAATCAAACCGGTGCTTCCAGTTAAAACAAAGAAAGTTGTAGATGCAGACAGATCCATAGTATCCAAGGAAAATTGTTACATTGTACTTGTAGATTGTGGTAACTTCTTTTCAGTTCAAAAAACTGAATTACTTCTGAAGCAAACTCTTGGATCTCTCCTATTTTCCTCATTCAGATTTGTCAATCTTTTGCATATGACCCAACAGCCAACAACAAAGCCTCTCACCTCGCAGTTCTGCTCCACCCAACAATAATCTTTTTGCATGGGAAGGAGTAGTTATTCAAGTCAAATACTTACTTTATATATATATACTGCAGATAATTTGATGACCATTAAAAAATAATATTGCAAAAAACACCATTTAGTCCAATGAACCATCAGAATGCACACCCATCCTGCGCTGAATACGTGAGTACTTTTCCATTCACATCACGAAACTCTACAAATCTAGACCCTTTTAGAAACTCGGATTCAAGGAGGGGAACAGAGCATCTAACTGATCCCATCTAATATACTACAAGAACATTTAAATAAACAAATATATATTAGTTGATGCCAAGATACTGTAATAGCATCCTGCAGACCAGGTACCAGCCTTACCATGTACCCGCTTCCCGCACCCGATCGAGTGACATTTTTCGAAGGACGACGATGTTGAATGCACGACGACGTATCGGAGAGAATACTATTAGAAAAATGTAGAAAAACATAGGACCGGTCGGGCGTCGCTCGGTGAATAAATGTATAGATTTGTAGATGTTGATCTGACGCATAGAACCTGCTTCTGTCCGCCATCGCCATGGGTCCAATAACAAGTACTGGCCTTTCTGTGAGCACGAGGGGTCAGTGCCGTGCGGGCGATCCGACGATGGCTGGAGTGGCAGCGGCAAGACAACAACCTATGGGAGGGACGATGGAGGCAGGGACAAGGCAGCGGAGGAGGATCTTGGATGGTTGCGTACCTTTGCGCATATGGTGGGTCGAGGGATGCCGCCGTCGTCCGAGGGCAGAGGCCAATGCGGTTATGGCGGCACCGTGCACACCGGCCCGCGTGCCGCAAAGAACGCCGTCATCGCCTCGTCCGCGAAGGGAAGTCGCGATCGTGAAAGGATTGTAGTGCGATCCGGTGGTGGACGTCCTGTCTCATGGGCTGAAGGCAGCCGCGACGGCTGGCTCCCATGGCGGTTGTGGTTCCCTGGTGGTTTGAAACGTGTGTGAGAGAGATGATGGGGTCCTTGTGCGATCTCGCTTATTTGTTTTTCGGTGATGGAGAGGTGATTCGAACGCTGGTCGCGAGGGCGGAACCACCTAGGACATGTGCGGTGGGGGTGAGGGTGTAAGACCCCTTACACTAACTTTAGATCTGAGCCCTCGGTTACGAGATCCATTGGTTGCCGAGCCACGATCTAAAAATAGCATCAAGCTGTGCCCTTATAGTAGAGATAGAGTGGGAAATCTCATCCTTGAGCCGTCGTCTTTGTGGTTTCATCTTCCCATCCTCGAGCTCCAGCCCATAGAAACCGATAAACTTGCGGTTTATTACTGCGCCTTTGCCTTTCTGCTCTACCCCCATTTTCAATCGTGTAACCGCACCAACGGTGCCGCTCACTACTAAAGACCCCATTTTTAGGGCGGTTGGGCAGCCACGGTAAGGGCAGTTGGCCCAACCACCCTTCCCAAGTGGGCTTTTAGAAATCACCGATTTGTAGGGGTGGTTGGCCAAAAAGGCCTTACAGTGGCTATTTGTAAGGGAGGTTGGTGATCCGACTGCCCGGGGTTGGTGATCCACCCCCTTATAGTGGATTTTCATATTTTGTTTTCAAAATTTTAAAAAATAGTAAAATATTTTTAATCAGGGAAGGTCCCTCCCGGTCAACCACCCACAATCCCTTGCCATTGTCATTTTTTTTTCAAAGTTTTTTGCAAATGTTGTAGTCGTCGGGGTTTTGAACCCATGACCTACCACTCGCATCCCTTTTCCTATCACTGCACTACACAATCAATTGTCTATAACTCGTTTTGGTTCCTCGCATATCTTACGAATCCAGTGAAAATTGACTGTTTGAGGCCCTAAGCGATTCAAATAAAAAATGTCAACTACAAAGTTTCATGACTTTTCAAGTTCTACAATCTTCATTTAGGGTGTTTTCCATCCGAGGTCGTTTCTGAAATTTGAATTTCAAAATTAAGACATTTGAACATAGTTTTTTTTCATGACAAGATGAATCCAAATAAAAAAGTGGTCAATACAAAGTTTCATAACTTTTTCGAGATCTACAATTTTTATTTAGGAAGTTTTTCCATCGAGGTCGTTTGGAAAATTCAAATTTCGTAATTTAAACATTTTCGACCCACGTTTTTGAGGCATCAAATAAAGTCAAATGAAAAGTTGTTAACAATAAAAAGTCATAACTTCTCAAAATCTATAATTTTTATTTAGGTCATTTTTCTACCCAAGAATATTTTAAAAATTTTAATTTTTAATGTCTCATTTATTATTCGACGTCTATTTATAGGGGTTGGTGATCCAACCGCCCTAACAAATACCTCTGTAAGGGGCGGTTGGATCACGTACCCCTATAAATAGCAGTCCGGTATAGGGGGCTTAGTATCCAACTCCCCTTATAGTGGAATGGGGGTCGACCCTTACAAATCGATTTTTTTGTAGTAGTGGCTCCACCTCGCTCATCACTCCCTCTCTGCACCTGCTAGCCTTTCCGCGTATGCTCAACCCCATTTTGTCGTTATCCTAGGCAAGAACCACCTATGTCACTAGTCACCACTTTGCACTCGGCCCCATGCTTGCTCCGGCGGTGAGCACTGAGTTCAATCGAATATACGAGAGTCATGTAACACAAATATTTGATCAAATAGGCTCTCTAAATACTCATCTATCATAGCTTTACAATTTGCCGATAGTCGCCTCAAGTACAACCCTCGCTCTTTGTGACGATCGGCCTACCAACAAAACCAATGGCATGGGTCTATCGAGGAAACCCGGCCAATTTTTGGAGGAATAGGTGATGGTCTATGTATCTGTTAGTGCGTGATTAAAAGATTGTGTGGGAGATCTCATCCACGAGAGCCACCGTCTTTGTGGTTTCATCTTCCCATCCTCCTCCCAGCCCAAAGAAAACGCTAAACTTGCGGTTTACGTGCCCTTAACTTTGTGCTCTCCCCTATCTTCAATCGTGTAACAGCACCAACGGTGATGCTCCACCTCGGCCATGACTCCACTCGACTTGACCATGCGTATGCTAGCCCTTCAGCGTACCCTTCCACTCACCTATGCTCGAACCATTTTGTCAAGCGCCACCCGTTTACCACACGTCCCCCATGCTTGCCCTTTTGAACACACACCATGCCACTTGCATGTGCGCATTAGTATGGAAACCATCTTTCATGCCTCTTCGAAAAGGATTTAAAGATCCATGTGGATACATATGTGCTTTCTTATCGGGCACAACGGGATGCAAAAAACCCACACACTCACACCACACGCACACATGGAGATCTTTGTTGAAATGTGTATAAGTGCATTGCCCACCTCTTCCCAATCGCTTAAGCTTTTGGGTTGAATCGTCGGTGCGTGCAACTTAACATGGTATCGAGCGAGAGGTCTCGAATCCTGGTAGAGGCAATTTAAGTCCTCCGCTCCTTTATTTTCCACGTTTTTGCGCCTCTCTCTGGCTGCGCATGCGTGGGGGGTGTTGAAATGTGTATAAGTGCATTGCCCCACCTCTTCCCAATCGCTTAAGCTTTTGGGTTGAATCGGTCGGTGCGTGCAACTTAACAATCAACGAAGCAGTAGAAAGGAAAATTTATTTAACACTAGAATGACCACTATGATGAAAGGATTGAAGCATACATTGTCACAACTCCACGAGAAGGTGGCCCCCCGATCCAGGCGGGAGGAGTAGGGCACAAAAAGATTGTTCTAACAAGGAAAAAAGTCAAATTACTACCCAATGTGTTTTCACTCAAGTCCAAATAACCCCTAATGTATCATTTAGTTTATTTTACTCCGGTGGTTTTGCAAACCGGTGCACTTAACACCTTTTGGCACTAATCCAATCTGGTTTTGATGACGTGGAGGTTATTTTGCAATTAGTCATGACACATAAGTTCCGGCGTGGACAAAAAATGTCGGTGCACATAACCCCCGAGTCTCGACCGATCCCTTGACTCATACGTAACGAGTATATGTGCGTATAGAATATGTACGTACATGAATTATAGATAAACTACGGGTAACTCTTGTTGCTCGGTCATGTTTCAACCTATCAATTAATTCGGGGCACTTTTTCAAGAGGATATCAAGTAGGAGTATTATATAAACTTTGTACGAAATCAAAGTAATCATGTCAGAGCACATTGATACATGAACTGGAACATCGTGCGGGAGTGCCTCGGCAAAGCACGTGTAAGATCGAAGATCTCTCCGGGGCAGAAGCAGACACAAAAAAATTGCCGGTGAATATGTACGTACGTGACTTGTAGACTCCAGGACTAGTACGTGACATCGTCATCGTACGCCAGGACTAGTACGTGACGGGCATACATATGCATGCATGGTAGCATGGGTTAAAAATTAATCCAATCCACAATGATTAATTCACTCAAGCTTGGCCGAACCATGACTTCATGAGATACTATATAACTGATGTTTAACACGATCGACATAATTGATGTGTAACATAAGCGAAAACGACATAGCTATAGGCGACATAGCGATCATCCATTTAGATGAAAGTGACTGATATAACTTGACATAGAAGGCGGTACTAAATAACAAAAGTTTAACATAACTAGAACGGCGAAGATCCACGACACATCACTCTCTAGTTGAAGCTTTCCTCTTCTTTGAAAGAGCTTTGAGCTTTGGGGTTGTGCGAGATTGCACTTTAGATAATTCGGATGCCTGATTGCTACTTTGGTCGCCTCCATTTTTCTTGGGTTCTTAAGGGGCTGCTGCTCTCAAGTACCTACAACCAACCAAAATAATATGAGTGCACAATAAAAGAATACAGGGAATGGAATCGGGCTAATGAAATTACTTGCCTCTTTGCCTTTCTCCATAATTCTTCTATTTGCCTTTGATTTCCGACCACATGATCTAGAGTTGTGACTGTCTTTTTACACTTATCTTGCATGTTACAACACTTTGCCTGCCCTAGAGACTTTAGTTGCCTTCTTGGACTCACCGGGTTCCCTCCTCCTCTCTTTTCTTGGCCTCAGGGCATCTTCACATATCTTTGGAAATTTTGAGGTTGCTTTTGCGTCGGTCGACCCACTTGACCCACTCCTTGCATTGGCAACATGCAATGATCATAGATCTTATTGTACTCCACTCTTGAGTAACAATCGGCTATGTAGTCCTCTAGTTTGCATTTGCTCAAGTATATTGCGGTGTGATAAAGATGATCTGCAAGGAATGCCCGATAGTTGCCAATATCCGCAAGAACAAGTCCTTCTCTCAATATCAATTGTGTACCTCCTGTCCTTGTCTTTGACCTCATATCCATCTTTCCTATTCCATATTGCGGTGCAAATCTTGGGCAAGGTTAATATACTTGTTCGGTTTCTTCATAATATTTGGGCATATCCTTGAGTTCCATTTGGTCGACTTGGCTTTGTTTTCTTTGTATCCTCACATATACTTTGGTCTCGATCCCCTCTAGCATGCAAAGGATTGGATGGGCCCCGATATCAACTATCCAATTGTTGAAGCTTTCACACATGTTGTTGTCCACACTATCACAATTGGAGCCAATGTTGAACCATGCTCTGCTCCAATGTTTGGGGTTTGCATTCATCATGTCTTTAGCACCTAAGCACTTGTTAAGTGGGCCAACTTTGCCTTGCAATAATTGAAAAATTGCAAATTAGAAGCTTTGGCACACAACCAAAAGGGCTTTTTGGTACTTTCGATCTTCTGTAGGTCTTCCTCCAATTTGCATAAATGTGCCTTGTGCACATCCTATGTTCGCGATACGGAAAGTATTTAGCAACAACATTGAGCAAACCCTTTTGTTGATCGAGAAAGTATAACCCAGCCCTTGGCACCAATGGGGATGTTCAAATCCTTACTGCAGAAGACCAAAGAACCAAGACCAAGAGTTTTCGGTCTCCTTCTCCACCACCTTTGCCCAAACTCTTTGGATATATCTGATTATTTGCATCCCTTCCAATAGCACATATGAGTTCACCATTGCAAGCGCCCTTGAAGAAGCATCCATCCACTCCAATTACTTGTCCACATCCAGCAATAAAACCTTTAATGCAAGCATCAAAGCAAACATATATTCTCTGAAAAATAGGAAATCATACTTTCGGGATCCAAGCACACCGCAATCGTGCTACAGGTTTGTCCTAAGTATCTCCGCTTGATCTTGAAAGACCTTGGCATACTCTCCTTTGCATGACTCATATATCTTTCTCATGACAATTGACTTCGCTCTGTTAATCTTGGATAAAGAAACTTCTGCACCCATCTCAGTCAACACACTCTCCTTCATATTGAGAAGCTTCCATGATGGATTGGCCTTGATGATGTGCTCAAATCTATCGACTATTCTAGGTCTTTGTCACCAATCTATTATCCCTTCTCTGTGGCTTTGGTGAACATCATTGAATGTTTTCACCTTGAAGTGGTCTTTGTCTTTGGAAGCAAAAATCATCCAGAGGCACCCTTTCCATGAACAAATACATCGATCCTATCCCTCTCATCCTTTGGGAAATTAAGGTGTCTCCTAGTAGCCAAACCATACTTGATGAGAGCATCCTTGAATTGCATCCTCCCAAAGCAAAGACCATACCAAGAGCAAAAAAGTGGGTGTTCTTTGCTTCACTGTCAAATCGTGGAGCTTAGGCTCTTCCTTCTAATTGGCTCACCCTCATCACCTTCTTCATAGCTGTACTCATCACTAGAATCCGTCATTGGGGCTTCATCGACATCGTCATCCCGCAATGCATTTGCTTGATTGCAACCTCTTCCATATCCAACAACAATTGTTTACTAGCTGCAGGGTTAGACCTTTGATTCCTAGCAATTGTCACGAACTCATCTGCCTCTTCATCAACATCGAAGTGTCACCATCCACATATTCTTCATCACTTTCTTTTCGTCCTTCCTCCTCATCGGGGTCAAATCCTTACGAACTGTCTCCTTCATCTCCATCCCAACTAGCGTCACCATCAACTCCACCCCTGCTCATCTCCATCTCCACCGGCATTCACCATTGGATAAGACCTATCTTGTTGTTTTGCACCTCCATCACTCTTGTCAATGTGCACGTAAATTTCAGCAACACCATCTGTAATGCTATCGGACATGAACTGACATGTGTTGTCATCATTTAGAGGCCTCAAACCACTGTTTAGATCTTGTCTAGGAAAAAGCCAGTAAAGCCGGACATCATCATCTTGGGCAAGTGTCACATGATCTGACAAAAATCCCCTAACTTCAGGCAAAGATATCTTGTCCCTGTCCAAGTGAGATAATCCAACAAATGTTTCACCAATGTAGATCACGTTGAAACCATCGTAATCAAACCTTCCTCCAATATGAAACCTAATTGTTAGTACATCTCCAGGATCCATTGCCCTAAAATCCAACAAAAGAAAAGGTCATGCGGGCATACATATAATCCCATGTTGCAAGATGTGATAGTAAGACATTCGTAGCAATAGTATGACAATGAGAATAACTCAGGATGATGGCTACATGACTCAGTATAATCGGTAGCTAGTTAGCAAGGACTACTACATACTTATTTGACAAGGAAAACATCAACCATGTAAGGACAAATTGATTAACATGGACTGACAAGTGACAGATTCCAATATAATCGACAGCAGTAAGGAAGAAACTGAATGTACAGAAATAAAACAGATACTACCTACGTACGTACTAAAATCCATCTACGTATATGAACTGCATATTGCGGATGATGCATGGCCAAACCATGACTTCGTGAGATATATACTACCCAATAGGTACGTGTAGTCATCCCCATGTAACCCTACGTGAAGATCTGCATAGGAAATAGGTACGCACCTGCTTGCAGCCGCGGCGGTCGCCTCGATGTGCCGATCGCCGCCCGGTCGTGGGTCGCCTCGATGCCCCCCTACGGGCGCGGCGTGAAGCTGCCGTCGTCCGCCGGATGGATCAAGGCCGTAGATGGAAGTGCCGGCCGCGGATGGAAGTTCCCTGCCGCGGATGGAAGTGCCCTACGTTCCTACGTGCCGCGACCGCCGCCCGGTCTTCGGATCTTCCGCAGAGAGTCGTGCGTATGAGTCGCAAGGAGTCACGTACTCAGTCATTTGGATCGAGTCACGTAGTCACGCACGAAGTCTCGTACTAGTCATTTGGATCGGAGTCACATACGATGACAATGTCACGTGACGATGTCACGTCACGAGTCACAAACGTAGTCTAGCTAGCGCTTATCAAAGAGTGTACTCGGTTACGTATAAGTCAAGTACGTAAATATTCTATATAATACTCGGTTATGTATAATTCACGACGTACATATTCTATAATTGTTTTTGAGAATTACATATTCTATAATTCATGCACGCATACATATTCTATACGCATACATATACTCGACACGTATGAGTCAAGGGATCGGTCGGGACTGGGGGTTATGTGCACCTGAAATTTTTGTCCACGTCAAGAACTTATGTGTCATGACTAATTGCAAAACCACCTCCACGTCATCAAAACCGGATTGGATTAGTGCCAAAAGGTGTTAAGTGCACGGGTTTGCAAAACCACCGGAGTAAAATAAACTAAACGATACATTAGGGGGTTATTTGGACTTAGTGAAAACACAGGGGTAGTAATTTGGACTTTTCCTTCTAACAAAGCCTTCATGAATTGTCGTGACATCCGCAGACGCCACCAAAGCTAACAGAGCCCTCAAGCAGGACTTCCGCTCCAAACTTGCCCCAATGCAAAGGGCAACAAATGAATACTTCTGTGACACCTCTAAGCAATTAGGTGAGCACGATGCGCCACTATCATCGTCTTAGAGCAAGCCAAGCGGGGTTTCCATCGAGAATCCATTCATGAAACGCCTATCACACTAACCAGCGCAATGTGAATCCACGCAGCCAGGGGGAGGGGTGCAGGCGCAGGACATGGGGGTACGGTGCAAGCACAAGATTAGACATATGCATCCTCAAATTCATATTGGGCAGTCGATGAAGTGGAGTTAGGTGCCAGCGCGCACGCCAGCACCTCGACCACACGTCGTGCTGGCCGCCCGGCCAGTTAATGGGCTAGCTAGTCTACCACCGGCCAGCCAACCAGATCTGGTGGTCGCGCACGACCGGAGGCGGACCACTAGCCACTGCACCAACAGGCACGACCACGACACCACCAGCCGCGTGGCCTCGCGGGGGCGACCACCCACGCTAAGACCGACACCTAGCCACGATCGGCGTGCCTCACGGCGCTTTGGTCGTCCACGAACCTGGGGCGGGATGAAGTAGAAGGAGGAGATGTCGTATCTGGTCGAGCGGTCACTCGTACTTGCTGAAGCTGAAGAGGAGAGGGTGAGGGGAGGAGCTGCGTTTTAGAACTCACCTTTTGGGGTCACCAAAGCTGCACACTCGAGGACCGTCCAAGCTGGCGGGGGACGGGAGGCGGGGGGGAGGGCCTGACATCGCTGGTGAGGTCGCCCAGTCACCTGTTGGGGGAGCCATGGGGAGGAGAAGAAAAATGAAATAGAAGCCAACCATGATGAAGTATTAAATATAGACTAAAAAATAATGGGCTATTTCACGTGACAATTTGTTTTAAGCCTAATTAGTCCATGATTTGATAATATAGTGCTATGGTAAACATGTGTTAACGACAGATTAATTATACTTAATTAATTCATCTTGGAGTACCGACAAAATCTGTAATTTGTTTTTTTTATTAATATCCGAATACCACATGGGATGTGACATCCGATGCGACAATATCCGCACTCATGTTTCTCTATTTTCTTCCTCTATAAAGTAGTGGGGTCCGCCACTGCTCTGTCACCTTCCTTTTAATAGTGCAATCGGATTTTAATTTGCCTTTTTCATTTGTGAGTTATAACAATTTTAAGTCATATAAAGTAGTGGGGTCCACCACTGCTCTGTCACCTTCCTTTTCTTTCTCTCACACGCGCGCAGAGTTTGTACCTCCGGTACAGAGCAAAAATCTCGCCATTCTTCCAGGAGGAAATTGCTTCGAGGAGTGCTTTCCGGACGCCGGTGCAGCTCATTTCTGCGCTATCTCAGTGTCGTGGCGCCGAGGTGGATTTTACCGCGTAAGGGTGCCGTATGCAGTGCAGACAGTCTAAAACTTTAGTCTCTGCATCAATCTATCACGTATTGCTGACGCCTGAATAATGATCAATGCTCTGAGGGAGGGTGGCAGTAGCCGTCGGGATCGCTCCCGTTGGTGCAGCCGGACAGCTGAGCCGAGCTGTCGGCTGTCGCCACTGCCACCGCCATCCCAGATCGCGCCACCCTTGAGCCTGAGCCTCCTGTACTCACCACCGGTTACGGTGCCAGAGCCGAGGAACAGGAGCAGGATGACAACTGCTGCGACGCCATGATCAATCCTACTGAACTGAGACCCTCAGTATGTATGTACCTCGCAGACTCGAGGGAGAGCTTCCCCTGGACGGAGGGCTACCTCTTGTAGCCTTGGCGGCACATCCTTTCCATCAGTTGCATATTGATATTATACTAGTTGACAGGCGCGCCTTTGCGCGCCAACACGGAAGAAAATCGGAGGTTGACAACCGTGGAAAGGCGCGCAAGGCTCGAAACAGGTATTGAATATCATGGATAAGAGAATAATTGGAAGGAATGATACATACTGAACAATGCTCCTACATAACTAAACGGATGAACTAAAAAAGTCAAAGCGACTTTTAATTTGGAACAAAGGGAGTCCAATTTAAGTAGCGTTAGTGGACCTAGCTAATATAGCTAATATATTACATCAGTAATTCTACCATTTGAGTTCCACAAATAGAGTTGTTGGATGCAGGTCCACTATAAATGATGAAAAAGCAAGGTACAAACTGATCCATGTGTTGATTGTAGAGTATATATAGGAGATGGTGTCCTTATTGGTCATCAGTATCTTGTTTGAAGGCGGGTAGAATCATATGCAACCTGTAGATAGTCAATGGATGCAGCGACCTTAATTTGTGAGTGAAAGAGTAGAAGTAGTGGTATGGATATTTTTTGAGTATAATACACGGGACCGAGTAGTGCTCGTACCTTGGCTTGCACGAACTTGTCAGAAGCATGTTTTATCTCTGTGCACTGATGTCATAGGGTTTGGACCAACTTGTCAAAAGCTTAGATGCTGAGCAATCCAGTGTTTTTTTCCTGAACATTTCCTTCAGCAGATGCCTGTTCCAATTTTCAGATATCTACACAAGGATAAAAATTAAGTTTGTTACACTCTTGTGTACAATCTTTAGGTAAAAAGATACACAAGGACAAAACTTAAGTTAGCTACACTCTTGTGTACAATCTTTCAGTAAAAAGAACAAAATATTCAGAGGTTATATTCAAGTTTCTATATATATGAACAATCATTAAGCTAGAGAGATTATATATGTAGATTGTCAATGGAATCCAATGGCTGAAGGCAGACAGCCTGCATCCTATCTCGTATATCACTCTCACCATTAGCCTCTCTTTTCTTGTAAAATTCGCTTGAGCCTCGTATTCCAGTTCGCTTGAAAAAACGAACACAAGCAATCTGGAGCACTCCTATTAATGGAGGGAACAATATATACCCACAGGCCTATACTTATCTTGTTTCATGAGATTGAACAGGTAAATGTCAGAAACAGGTACTAAAGAAATGGATCAGGGGTAAATAGCGGTAACAAATGGACCTCTATTATTTTTCAGATAGAAAACATTGATTTTTGCCACCACATTCAATCTGGAGCAGAAAGGGCCACATATCCATGATCATTAACAAACTGGAGGGGGAGCCGCAGCCATGACGTGCACCAAGCACGGCCTAAAGAGGTACAGGCACAAGCTTCGCCGCCACCACCGGAAGTTGAACTGAATTTAGTTCATACAACATACAGTCTCTAGATGCCATCTCTATTAACTAAAACATCTATTCCACTATCACTTCTAACAGCATTGAGGTAGGACACATAAAGAAATCCATATATCTAGTTGGTTTAGGTTTCGGCAGTACAGAGTTCATGAAGAGATAGTAGTATGGTTAAAGAGTGTTATTTGTCAGGCTCACAAGGCTAAGTAGGTGTAATGCGTTCAATGCAATGCAAATTAGTTTGGTAAAATGGACCAGAGAAACTATTCACAGCACCTAATCATAGGAACACTACTGGAATTGGGAACATGTATTCTAGATAATGGGAAACTTGTTAATTAACTTTTTATATTGCCGACTTGTTAACTCATGGACATTATATATGTTAAGTTAATAACTACTGCACATATTGAGAAGAACATGTTTCAGTTAGCAAGTTTCAGAAAACATGACAATAGCATGATTCAGTATTTTTTAAAAAAAACATTAAGAGCACCTGCAAGTTGATGATTTTCCATAGCATTGATCAGTTTACTGAAAATAACTACATGTATTTAGCTGAAAACTACTGCATATATGAAAACTGAAATGGCTGTCATTGATGCCTGAAGGAATAACAGAGCCAAAAGTAACTGAAGTTAAAAACAATACCACTTAAACCCTGTCTTTCCCCCCCCCTCTCCGTTTGTCCCCCTCTTGTCGTTCCAAATGGAAGTGGTTAGCTGAATGAGTAATATTAATAGTAATAGTACCTTCTATAGAATCCTTAACTCACAATTAATTTTATCACTATCTTGTCACCTCAAATGACAAACTGACCAAATGTTCAATCTTTCAGACATGGGTAAAGAAAAAGAAGATGGTCTCAGTTAAAGTATGCCACAAATTATTACAGTTAGAAGTAAATGGGTGACAAATGTAAGCACAAGCAGAGGCAAAATTATGGAATAGTTTTAGTGAAGCACAAAGTACACTGTAAACCATCAAGTACCTCGATTACCTGAGCATGAATGAATATAGGGGATGAATGTGGCCATGGGAACCTGTTGGAAAACAGATTGGTGAACCTAAAATACACAGACAAATGTTTTGGTCAGGTACAGATTCGACAGGCAACTGAACTGATTCTTTTTGGCACTGAAATAAGATAGCCACAATTGACAACAGGGCAGAGCTGCCCTGACATTATATCAAACATCAAAGAATGCAGCTAAGTGACTATCGGGAGCGGACAATGTAGCTCTGACAAGTATATGAAAAAGAGAACATATTTTTGTCTGTACTCACTCAAAGAATGCAGCTAAGTTTGATGCTAATTTTTCTACAGGTGGCCCAAGGGCATGAGCAAGCACCTAGTGAGAGTTAAGAAACATTAGACCAGATCTGAAAGACACTGCATTCTTTGAGGAAACACCTAGGGACTAGCTAAAGCAATATACATTTTTTAAGGAAACAATGGGTGCAAACACACCTCAATGATTTAAGAACAAAGAGAAGATTTTTTTTTAAAAAAAAAACAATAAACACTAATGCTTTGGCTCCTAGTTTTATATGTGCCAGTGCAGATGTACTCAACACCCCAAGTCTGATGAACAGGCAATTATTCTGATAAAATTTCACCAGCGCAGATGTATTTTATCAAATACAGTAGCCTAACATGTAGAAGAAATTACATGTGTTTTGTATTGGTCCTTGATATGATCTTTCTTACCCTCAATCATCAACAGAGGGGCCTATAAATATCATTTGGAAAAGGGAAAAAAGGCTAACTTGCACGCATGATATGAAAACTAAAGAAATATAGGTTTCAACCCAAAACAAAGCATAGGAATAGTAAGTAAAAATCCAATTGCAATCCAACTGAGCAGCCATATCTGAGTAGCCATACATTTGTCTAGAATTTCAAGAAGTATCTGTTGCGTGGTAACAGTGATTACAGATAAAAAAAAATAAGTGCCTAGCAAGAAATTTGAATGATATCTCATCCCAACAATCTTCGGCTTGCAGACAGTGCAGGAAAGAGAAGGGGTAGTCGTGGCTGCCATGGCGCCCGTCACGGACACCTAGGGTTAGGGTTTCCTCTAGCACCTCGCCCCGGCGGCAGCGCTGGTCCGGCCAACATCGCGACGTAGGAGGAGGGCCCGTGCCGCGAGGGGGAGGAGGGTGGGGCGGGCGCCGCCGCTGCTCGTGGCCGTTGTCGTCGTGCCAGCCGGGGGGGGAGAGGAGATGAAGAGGAGGAGGACGGCGAGAAGGACGCCGAGGAGGACGGGGCAGGAGGATGCCGAGGAGGACGAGGAGCAGGAAGAGGAGTAGGAGGGCCGGAGCCGCCGCCGCCATCGCCGTCGCCGCATGCTCCAGCAGCATCGCCCCTTTGGCTGTCGGGAGAGAGGGAGAGATCGATGTGGATTGGGGGGAGAGAGGGAGACCCGGTTTTTTTTTTTTGCAAAGTGGGAGTCTTGTATATATTCTGTAGCTATGGCAAGGGGGTTTTCACAAAACATGCTGGCGGGCGGGTAAATGTAAAAAACCCACAAAATCCAAATTTTCACTTCTTTAGGTGTAGGATGCTGACAAATACGTGGGGTAGAACGTAAAAAAGTGAAACTAAATTACTGTTATTCTTGAGGGGCTTTCATGGGCCTTGGTTTATTTTGGAGAGGCTGAAGGACTGTTCCGTAAAAAATCGGACCAATCACGAGAAATGGGGGTGACGTGGATGGTCTCTCGTGGACAGGTTTCTTTGGGGATTAAAGGTCGGGGAATGCATGCATCGGTCTTCCTGTAGGACCGCAAATTTGTTTTACAGCGGGAATATTCCTTGCTTTACATTGTGCTTTGCTAACTATTAATTCTTACAGCACCACTCATGTGGATTATTCACAGCTATTGATTTAAAGCGGGAATATCCCTTGTATGAAGTGGATAGAAACGACGCAGCTCATCCCAATGCTAAATCCTAGATTTCTTGCTGTCTAGGAACAGAGCCAACGTTGTTTCTCAAATTAGAAATTGTTTCTCTCTATTTCCTCCTTAACTCTCCTTTCACGTCAAGCAAAATAATGATGTGGCAGTCTACTTAATGGTATGAAAACTGTTGTAGTTTCAGAGTTGGGACGCCCTTAGGGGCGGTTGCATAGAGTTTTTAGTGGCAGCCGCTCTATCTATATCTGTCTCTATAAATAATTTCTTATATTACTACAAGTACCGATTTGTAGCGGCAGCTGAAAACACAAGCCTTAGAAATCATTTTCACAAATCACTGAGCCTAAAATATTTCAAAAGTTTAATGTGGAGAGGACCCCACTAGGCAGCCACATAAGAAATTTCACGCCGGACAACATCTACTCGTACCACTCCACAGGCACAAACATTACCCTCATATTCACTTTAGTTAATTTTGAACTAAAGGAATTTTTTAAACTCAAGGATTTAGATATCGTCGAGTCGAGTACTACAACTTTGGTGTTTGTCGTTTTTCCATCTGAGTTGTTTCAACTTTTTTTCTAAATGTAAGAAATTTAAAATATTTTTTCTTAGATTAATGATTTCAGATGAAAAAGTTGTATAACTCTTTAATATTTACAATTTTTATTTTTCTACATCCATGGTTCTTTCAAAACTTCAAATTTCAATATGTGAGGACTTCAAAAAATATTCAACCACAAGTTATTTCAAATGAGAAAGTTATCCACAACAACATTTTATATTTGTTCGGAATCTATAACTTTGGTTTTGGTCATTTATCCATTTCAGTTTATTTGTTGTTTTTAAATTTGTTAGAAATGTGAGAAATTCAAACAAAATTTGGTGGGTCCAAATGATTTCACATGGTAGATAACTTCAGTATAAAATTTATCCCCATCTGACTTCGTTTGAAAACATTATAAATTTTACTGCGATGCTATGGCTCTAGATCCAGCCGCCTCTAGAAGTTTATTTGTAGAGGCAGCTACATCTAATTGTATGTTGCTAATTAATTTTTGCAGCAGCACACATGTGAATTCGCATCTGTGGTTGTACAGCTGGAATATTTCTTGCCAAGGGATTGACACTTCATGTAGCACAGGAAAGGATCACAGCTAGGTTCAGTGTAGCAAGTTTGTGATGGTGGTGCCGGAGGGAAAGGGCGGCCTTCGAGCAGCCTATACAAGCAAGGGAACGTAAACCAGACAATTGCATTTTGTTTGGTATAGGAGTTACTAATATCAACATGACCAGAAAATAAGTAATGCAGACAAAGACGAGTAAGATAAATTAGAGATGCTTACTGTTTCCTGCTTGGCAAGTTGGGCAGCTCAAGAACATGATGATAACAACCAACAAAATCGCAGAGGTCAAGTACATGATCCTTCTAATTTCACTCATGACGAGAGCCATCAGGCAGAGAAGAGTACCTCTTTAATTAGTTGTAAAGTGTGTGGAAAGTGAGGTACGTACTTTGTGTATTTATCTGTGTCTTTATATAGGAGAACCAAACAGTCACCGGGTATTTGGTTTGTGGAACGAGTTATTCCATGCATTAAGTTTCTACTCCTCACATTTTGTTGGTTTATGGAATATAATAAATTGATCCATCATCAAATCATTCCTCACAAGCTAATAAATAGTACTAGTATATAGTACTACTCTTTGGAATAGAATTGTTCCACAAAATTGAAGTGTATAATTAGATGAATCATCACCTCATATATAATAGTTAACCTCATTTGGAATGGTTTGATTTCTCGAACCAAATACCCTATAAATGTTGTCCACTCCTATAAATGAATTGATACTTTGTTAGATTGTAAATTTGTGAGTATGTATGCAATTCACATGTTTGGCACTTCGACGATATTTTTTTCACTATTTTGATTTCTTGCTTTTTTGTACCCTCTTTATCTAAGTTTTTTCTTTATGGAGGTAATAAATACACTTACATCCATCAGTATCTTAAGTTTTATAGGTGATAAATAAGTATATGTGTAATAAATATCATAACTATGAGAGTGCTTTTTAGGGGAGGTTTTAGACAGTTTTAGGGGCAGCCTTGATATCGTAGTTGTGACCATGGGGGTTCAAACCTCATGACTTGTTGGTAGCAACTCTGACTACGCCCCAAAGGCGCAAACATTCTCCTCGTATTCACTTCAATCAATATTGTAATGAGTATTTGGGACCTTAAAGAAACTTACATTCAAATCTTTACAACTACAATGTTGTAGATATCGTTGAGTACTACAACTTTAGGGTTGGTTGTTTCTGCAATTTAGATGGTTTGAAAGTTTGAATTTTATATGTGAGAAAATCAATTATAATTTTCCATGGATAAATGTTTTAAAATGAAAAGGTCACAAAACTCATTAAGGTTTATAATATTTGTTGTTGTCATTTCTACATCTGTGGTCATTTCAAAATTTTGAATTTCAATACGTGAGGACTTCACACTAATTTTTTGGACCATTGATCATTCAAAATGCAAAAGTTATCGACCGTAATAGTTTTGTCATTTTTCCATTCGAGATTATTTATTTTTTAAAAAATGTTAAAACTTCAAACACTTGTACTGCAGGTATTTCTAGAGATGATTCTAGATCCATGTCTCTATAAATCCATTTGTAGAGGCGGTTGGATCTACAGTCGCCTCTAAAAATAGGGGTATTCATTGATTCATTGAGGAGGCTCAAACTACCAGTGGCCTCTCGGGTGTGGTGCATCTATGCCTCATATGTTGTATACAAGACATGGTTCCCATGACCAAAATTTGACTTGTTTTAGAATTTTTGCATGCCCACCAGATTTTGGCCTTGCCCAGATTTGGCTGTGGTGAAGTTTTAGTTGGCCAGCCACCTGTGTCACACAATCCAAACTAGCCTAAAGTATTGGTCCATATAGAGTATGAAAAAATAAATATTCCACAGTTTTTGGATGACAGAAGCTTAGAATTTGAATCTAAATATGCAAATTATATTTACTGATTTGTGTTTAAATTATTTTTCTTGAAGATTTTTCTCTGACACTACATGTATGAGCACATATTTTGTATGATATTGTACACAATTTTTCGAAGTTTTTCTCTCCAGTATAGATACAATTATCATGGACAAAAAAACTTCCAATGACGAGAGTAACACAAAAGCAAACATCATCTTATTGCCTTGTCATCATCAAACATTCAAAAATACAGATTCATTAAACAGACCTCTACTACTCATTTGGGCAGCAACACTCCCCTGGAGGCCCAACACTTTTACAGAAGGCCTTATCGCCCCTGTGGTGTTGATGCTCGCATAACCTGCGGCTCCCATCGGTAGTACAGGGGTGCCGTGACATCCCAGCGTAGAAGCATGGCATCCCAGGTTTTGGCTTGGGAGTAGGGGTGTCCTCCGTGCCTGAACACATTTAAGCAAAAAAAAAAAAAAAAAAAAAAAAAAAAAAAAATTGATGTGATCGTGCATGCCTGTCATAAAGATGATGTCAAGCAAAGTAAAAACAAAGGATTGGTGACTACCGATTGCACCGACGCAACATATTGATGTGGAAGATATGATGACTCCAAGAAACAAGAAAACATCCATGTTTGCGTACTTGATGATGAGCGCCATGGGGAGAAGATGTGGAACTTCTCTTGTTGTGATGTGGAAATATAAAAGGTGGTTCAATTTCCAACTGCCTGTACTCTACAATAAAAGGCCTCCCTCCCATTGCTACAAATTGAATATGTTGATATAGATATAGATATAGATATAGATATAGATATAGATATAGATATCGTAAAATCTCTAACCACCTTGCAGCATCCTCTCTTGCCCCAACTTTCCACATACATGTTGTGTAAAATCATGATCCATGATGTGTCATATTTATTTATTTATTATTTGGTAGATGTATCTATTTTGGATACTTATATGAACATTAAGATATGCCATTATACATGTATCCATATATATATATATATCTCTATTGTAGATATATATAATATATTATGATATGCTGCTGCATGTATACATATGTCTCTATTATGGATACATACATCAACCTATGTGTCACTTCATGTATATGAATAGGACCGAGAAAAAAGGCACTATGCATAACACAACACAAGTTCAATGAATAGACTAATATTGTTCTTCACTTTTGCTACCTCTCTGCATTGTAAGTAGAAAATAAGTTATAAACTTACAATTAATATTGCTCATGACATGGTTGAAGACATAATCACCAGGGTTGAAGACATCATCATCGGGCGGTAATCACCAGGCGGTCTTGGTGATTATGTCTTCAACCATGTCATCCTGCAATATTAATCGTAAGTTTTATAAACTTAAAATAATTGCACTCATGTGTAGTTTACAAAGTGACCTTTTGATATATGCAGTTCATCCATCGATACAACTCAATTTTACCTGGATGCACTCGGGTGCTTTGCCAAACATAATGCTTGGAGTATATGGCAATAAGAATCACATAACTCTAAAGTGCTCCTGCCAATACTAGAATCGACGAGTTCCCCTAGGGTTTTTTTTTCTTTCCCTATGGTTCTGTAACCACCCAAGGAAAAGATATCTTTCCCTAGGATTAGTTAGCAAAACTCTAGGGAAACCTCTCTTTGCCTAAGAAGCTCACCATTTGGTCGGGAAGAGTCGAAGGAACATATCCAGGTGGACCCACTTCACCGCCCGT
Source organism: Hyparrhenia diplandra (assembly GCA_015847255.1). Classification (NCBI taxonomy): domain Eukaryota; kingdom Viridiplantae; phylum Streptophyta; class Magnoliopsida; order Poales; family Poaceae; genus Hyparrhenia; species Hyparrhenia diplandra. The sequence continues at coordinate 29,070 of JADLZK010008373.1, forward strand.
GTGTCATGTTTCCCTAGGAAGGAGTAGAAATCCTAGGGAAATTCCACTGCCACAAATTCCTCTCGGCCACACAATTTCCATTTCTTGTTTGTGCCGGCCGGCCCCATCTCCTACTGCTCCGCCACCGCCTCCAGTCGTACATTATAAACCCTAGGGAAACTTACGGATTCTAGTAGTGTGTTGTGTGAAGGCGGATGATTGTTGGTGTGAGTTAGTGCATTTTGTAGAGGACATCAAGGGATTAACTATTGCGAGAGAGGGCGATAATGGAATTTCTTTTTTGAATATAATATATCGGATTAAAATTGGCACCAACGATGGATAGGGCAGACAATACCATACTAATAGCTCTTGCATGTAAATTAACAGTCACCTCTTTCCATCTAACTCTAATATAAAATAATTATGCATCATTTCTATACTTTTCCTCACCCATTGTATCCACCATTTTGGTTACAACAAGGTTACTTCAGGCCATACTGAGATTTGTACTTTCAAATAGACCTGGTCACTCCTCGGGTCTGGTCAAGTAATCCAAAACCCACGCTTAGCGTGGCACTGATCAATCCCATTCAGGAACTCCTGGACATGGTATGGACAGCTATGGCTCCAATCCATTTTTGCATGTCCAGGCGTAGGCCCGCACTGCCCGTGTCGATCGCCCACACCTACGTCTTATGTGCCCTTGCGAGGGCCCAAGCTTGGCATCCGTGTGGGCACTGCTCACGCTTCCTCCAGTTTCCCACACACATCCAATGTGCAACACTAGACCTACTCTTAAAACATTCAGATGCAACACTTGCAACATAAAAAATATGTATAAAACACTTGAAACATGCATATGTGAAACACTTTCAAAAATGCTTGAAAAACATTAGAAAAATCATTGCAAACAATATCCAGATAAAATAGTTGTAAACATATACATACAAAACACCTTAAACACTTGGAATATATGCTTGTAGCATGCGTATTTATGCAATATCTAGATCTACTTTTACAACATCAGATAAGCATTTGTAACATACATCTAGAACAGATGAAGCAGTTGGAACATGCCATTCAAGCATACATGTACAACTATTACAACATGTGGAACATCCGATCTACTTTTGCAACATCAATTTTAATTTGTCAAACACTTGCATTAGATGCAAGAATAATATATGACATAAATATATATAGTTTCGATTGTAGTATATAAATGGAAGTGGAATACAATATTAGATAGATGCAGTCGAAGCATTGTTAATTCAACAAGCTGCTTAATTATGTTGTGTTGTGATACATGGAAGGACATTATGTAGGTTGTACACCTCCTATACAACACTATAATTATAAAAATATGTTATTTCCAAACTGTTGGAGAACCATAAATTGTTGTGGTATAAGAAGAATACATAAACTTCAACATCGGTTTGACGAAACAACATGATATGTGTATCCAACCTTTGTAATCAATGTAGTAGTAACCAACCATTAGAAACAATTGTCTTGGTTAGCACGTGGGAGAAAGACTAGTTATAAAATTTCATTATTGTCGGCGTTTCGAGAGCGGTGGGTGCCTCGGGTGCGGCAATAAAGAATTTATAAGCCGTGTGCCTCCTCCCTCGATGGCGTAGCGCAAGATGGACACGGGATGCGGCGGTTTATCCCGGTTCAGGCCAAGCGGGGCCCTACGCCCAGCGGGGGTGTGTCTGCTCGTGTTACCTCGCGCTCAAAGGTGAGCCTGCGGTAGGGGTTCTGGCGGCGGCGCGGGGGAGAGACGCGGGTCTCAAGCCCCCACGATCGTGGTTATGATGGTGGAGGTGTGCCGTTTCCTCCGTGTGGCGGAGTTGAGCGGGCTCGAATCGAATCGAATCGAATCCTCTCTAATGAGGCATTACTCCCCCCTTTTATAGGAGAAGGAGAGAGATAATGTTTACACGGTGGGCGCCTAGGTGGCTAATTCCAAAGGCTACACCGGTTGCATGTGCGCCGCCGAGGGGTTGGCTGGCTTGGATGTCGCTGAGCGAAGACACGCTGCGCCCCGATCCGATGGTGGACGTGCCGTCCCCGGCGGCCCCGAGGGTCTGTGGAGGCGTCCCTCCCGGTCCCGCATGGCGAGGGCCGGTCGAGAGGTTGCTGGCTATGTGTGTCAAGTGCCCGGGGTCCGCCCAACGTGGCGTTTTGACGGTGCTCGGGAAATGAACAAGTGTCATCACGGTTTCCGTGCGGGTGGTGTAACACGTCCTTTGGTTCAGCTTTGCGCCCCATCGGTCGGATTGGGGAGACGATTCGCATTCGATTTGATTGGGGCGTGATCGATGGCACTGGCGCCTCGCTTTGTCGTGCAACCGCATTAAATGCAACAATTTCCCTTCCTCCGAACGGAACCTCCCACGCCCGAGGGTCGGCGACCCTAGGCGGGCTAGTTGGGCTGCCTCACCGAGAGTATGGAGAGCTGGTCTCCCTCGGGCGGAGGAAGTTTTTGCGCCCGAGGGTGGTGAGCTAGGCCACCCTCGGGGACGGCGCGAGATTTCTCCCGGGCGGTGAGCTAGGCCGGCCTCGGGCGAAACGGAGATGCGTGGTCGAGTCCGAGCCATGGTTTGGCGCCGTCGGCGTGGAACGTCATGGTTCGTTGTTTTGCGAGAGGTCCTTGACCTTGTCCGCCGTGGCGTGATGAGCTCTTTACGTCGTGGTGACTCCATTTGGGCGCTTTGTGGGCCGTCCAGGTGGGCCGATTTCTTCGTCATGTGAGCGTCGTGGCCAATGGCACGGTCCATCGTCCGTCGGGCCGTTCCTCCGTGTGGGATGATAGCAGGCTAGGTTTTCTTGGGCCTTGGCGGGTAAATGATTCTCACAGTTTGGAGAATGTCTCGGGGCCCAATATTTAGATCCCCGACGGTAGCCCCCGAGCCCCCGGCGAGTGAGGACTTCGCCCGGGGTTCCGCCGTTCCGTTGCCTTGTTGTTTCTCGGGGTGGTTTGTCTACAATGGGTGCATCGCAGCGCACCGTTGGAGTGTAGCCCCCGAGGCCTCGAATGGAATGGCGGATTCCTTCGAGGTCTTTTATATCTCGCGACGCCGGCAAGGCGAAAGCGGCTCATAAATTGCGCGCTTATTTTGTGCGGAGTTCGTTCATTTTTGCGTGGGCGCCCCGAGGCCCGCTTATGTGCGCAAGGTCGACCCGGGCCTCCTCGACTTTGATCATACGCTCCTCTGTCGCCCTCCCGAAAGGGAGGGAGGAGGGGAGACACGTCACAATGCCCGTAAGCCCGAATGTGTCGTGCTCCGGTGAGCGTTGTAGCGGTGCATTTAAGCGGGGTGCCCGTGCCCTTGCGGAGCAAGGGTCGGCTATGTGATCCGAGATTCACCCCATGAGAAACTGCGGACCGCTTAGCGGATCCGGGGTTTGGGCGGACCAACCCCGAGGGGCACGTGGGCCTCCCACGGATGGGACATCTCTATAAGCAACACCCGCGGGCCTTAAACACGTTCAGAAAATCAGAGCCCGGGGGCCCGGGTATAGGCTGGTTGTGCATGTCCCTCCCGTCCCCGGCTTGGGTTATCACGGCGGCGATCAGAAACCCTCGTGGGCCCAGCCGGCAACCTCTCGGCGTGGGGTGTGTCGGCCCGAGGCTCGTTTGGTTTCAGCCGGGCGGGAACCGTCAACGGACCGACTTTTTGCCCCTCGGGTTCGGGCGCTGGCTGGATATGGGTGGCGGACGGTTTTACCCCGGCCCGGAAGGCGAGGCGTCTAGTCGCCTCGCCCAAGGTGGCGGGATCGTTGCGTCCCGATGGGGACGCGCCCTTACGTCTTCTTGTCGGGGTGGAGATCGAGGGCTCGTCAAGGTGCATTAATCGCTGGCGGTTCCACCGCAGCGGCTTGGCCGTTGGATGGCGGTTTCCGTTCCATCGTGGGCCGTCCATTCCCGAGTCGGTTTGGTTGCCCGGCCGGCGGTTTGCCTTCCCTTCCCTATAAATATGGGGGTATTTGCGCGGCGGCGGATAGTTGCTCCTTTGCTCTTTGCCATCGCCTTCTTGCCTTCTTTTTGCGGCAATCGGGGAGATAGAGATAGTGTGGGAGAGATTAGGGGAGAGATTCACTTGCCTTTGCGCTCGTGTGATCGGGGTTGCTAGCGGTTGCCACCCTTCGCCTCCCTTTCATCCATGGCGCGGTCGGGTAGCGGTGTGGCGCGAGGGAGGTGCTCGATCTTTGAGCCGTGGCGGGGGCGGCGGCAGCGGAGGGAAGCTCCGGCGTCTCGTCGATGAAGGGCTTCTTCGTCCCCGCACCGATGAAGTGCGGCGGAGTGGATTGCTCGGATTGGGCGAGGAGGAGCCTAACCCTCGATGGCTACGTGGTGAGCTTGATGGATCTTCACCGCGGCGGCCGGTATCTTTGGCAGCCGGTTCATTGAGGCGATCCTCCACTACTATGAAATCGAGCTTCATCATCCGCCCCGAACTCGATCTCCCGGGCCGCCATCTTCGTCACCCTTTGTGAGGGATTCACGGGGATCGAGCCGCATTGGGACCTCTGGTTGTGGTTCTTCAAGGCGGACCATACCACCGCCTCGGTTGCGCGGGGCCAACCACGGAGGGCGCCTGCGCGTGGGGAGGCTGTGCGCTCAAGTCGCTTCGGAGCGGGACGAAGCCGAACCGAGCTGATGGGTACATCGTCTCCAAGCTCACCTCCTCCAACAAGGGGGTGGCAAGATCGGTGGTTCTACCTCATAGCGAGCGAGAACGCGCTTCCCATGTACACCGGGCGTGTCCTCAAGCATCGCCGCGCGAAGTGGGCTGGGGTCCCCCTCGGAGGATCATCATCGGTTGGAGGGCCTAAGGCGGCGGTCCTGCGGCTCGAGGAAGGGCGTGAATCTTTGCTGCCGTGGTCGCCGCTTTCCATCGGCGTCGGGTGTTGCCGTTGATGGCTCGCCCTTTGCTCATGTGCGAGATGACCCCGAGGCCCCCCGGTCTTGGTGCGTGCGGATGTCGGGCCTTACGCTTTCCACCGATGGCACGGCCAAGAGGGTGAGGGATGCGTTGGGGTCCAACACCCCGACACGTATCCCCGAGATCCCCATGCGCCACGACCAGGGTATATCTCCCTGGTAAGTGCTTCTTGACTTTGGTGTCCTTGCATTGCCCGGTGCATTGTCGCCATGGCGAGTTCTCATTCTTTCTTCTGCGGGGCCGTCGAATTACCACGACTCCCCTCCGCTTTGTCTTGCGGCATTGGATGCCGATCGCCGGGCGACGAACCGTGCTTGGAACAAGGCTGCGGTGGCGTGGCGTTGAAGAAGGAGGAGAAGAAGAAGAGAAACGTGGCTCGCGAAGCGTCGGGCGGCGGCGAGGCGGGCGAGTCACGACACCTCGACCACCGAAGAGGACAAGGATCCGGAGGACCAGTTCTTCGTGAACTCGTCGGATGGCGACATGGCGGCTTTCGGATAGAGCCGAGCCATGGGGCTCCCGGACCGAGTCGGGGCCGTTACGAGCCCGAGCACGAGCCCGAGGCGTCGGGGGCTCGCGACACCCGTGCGCCCGAGGGCTCTTCCCGCCCGAGTCCTCGGGACCATTGGCGTTGGCCATGTAGGAACCTCGGCGTCACGGGGTGAGGCTCGAAGGAGGAGTCGACGCCACTGTCGCGGGTACCCGGCGCCGCTGGCACGGTTCGGGGGGCGAGCCGGCGACCCCCCCGTCCCGATCCAGCCCCGTGCGCACGAATGTCGTGGGGCGAGGCGGCTCGGCGGCGTCAAGTGCGACGCCTAGGTCGCTGACCTTCGAGCCTCGACCACGCCTGAGGCGATCCCTCGGGCCGTGAGCTTCTTTTTCGCCTTTTTGCGATCTTGATCTTCTTCGGCATATGATTGCTTTGTCACGACACGTTCTTGACTTCGAGGAAATGGGGGGCCGCTTCGTTGGCTGCACCCCAAGAAGGCCTTGAAGGCTAGCGTTTCAGCCTCGGTGGGAGGCCCAGAGCGGGGGTCGCCGGCCAAGATATCGTCTTTGCCTTCGTCGAATCCTCCCGTGGCGCCGGCCTCGAGCCCAGGTGGGGTCGGACCCGTCTTGGGCTGCCCGGGGCCACCCCGAGGTGGTGCAGGCCCCGGTGGTGGCGATGGTGAGTCGGCCACTCGGCCGATGGTGGTCGACACGGAGAGCTCGGTTGTGACCCATGGCGTCGGCTCGGTGCGGAGCAGATGGCGCCATTCGAAGGGGGTCGTGGCGCCGCCGCCCGCCCCGAGGAGTCGGGCCCCTTTGTCCGGGAGTTCTCGCAAGGGAGCTCTTCATGGCGGGCGGAGACAGCGCAAGTCCCGCTTGGCTACGACCCTCGCCGTCCGGGGTTCACGAGGCGTATAACCCCGACTTCCCGCTACTCCACGTGTCGGGTTGAGGCAGCCCTTGGCGGCGTCGTCTTGGCCATGACGAGGGCGGTGCCGTGGTTAGTTCGAGGCCCCCCGGACTTTTATTGGTCCGGGTTCCGGAGCTGCGGGAGTTGCCGGTGGAGGAGATGTATCCTACGAGCCGACCCGCCGGGCGGTCCACCTTTGACCACTGGGTGGCACGCCCGGGGCCGGCCGCCGCGGTGGTCGACCGCCCGAGGTCCTAGAGTGGAGAACCCACGAACAGATCCGTCGGTGGGCGCCGAGGGGGCTTGGCGAGGATCGGGGATGCCATAACCGCCGACTTGCGGAGGTCGGAGATGTAAGTGTCTTGATGGTCATCCGCATGTCTTTCGCGCTTGTGTCGTGATGGGTAATGTGGTCGTTGTAGACTCTCCGTCGCCGCTGGGAGAAGTCCGAGCTCCTTCATTAGGAACGCCCTGAACCGGAATGCCCTTGGTCAAACTCGGGTGAAGTTGATCGAGGCCCGAGGAGCGAGACCTCCGGCTGCCCTTGCCGAGGAGAGAGGAGTCCCAACGGCGGACCCCGGAGGCCGAGCTTGTCAAGGCCAGGTCCGAGGCCGACAAAGTGGCGGTGACATGGCTCGGACGAGCCATGATTTTGAAGAGGCTCGGATCCAGTCCCTCAGTGTCCTGAAGGAAGCCCATGACGAGCGGGGACCGGTCCCGGAGGAGGCGTCGAAGCAGCGGAGATGTGCGATGCCTTGAACACTCAGATCGGCGAGTTGGTGTCGAGGGCGAGACCCTCAAGAAGGAGAAGGAGTGGCTCCGGAAGTCGCTCGCCGAGGGAGCATAACGCGATCTTTGGGCTGGCAGTTGAAGTGCCAGGGTGCGTCTTCTTCCTTAGTGAGCTTTGCCTTCAATCGTCTTGTCTTGCTAACTCGGTTTGTGCACCAATTGCCAGAGGCGGAGGAGGTCCGGACCGAGGCCGTGAACACCGTGGCCACGCCGGCGCCGGGGCGGGAGCGGGAGCGAAGTCGTACCGGGGAGCCGGAAGAGGCCTTGTCGGACTTCGTCCCGCCGCTTTGGGGCGACAACCCAGAGGTTGGCCCCTCGGCCGACGCGAGCCGCCGAGCGCCGTGGGTGGCTACCTCAGTCCGAGCCCGAACGCCTTCCGGTCGGTGTGCGGACATGTATGGCCGTCTTACGCTCTCACTTCCGATGGAGTCCAAGGTGCTGGACGGCGTCGCGAAAGGCTTCTTCCTCGGCTCCGACGACGAGGAGGAAGTTGATCCCGCCGAGAGGGATGCTGGCGATCTTTGCCAAGACTCAGGCGCGTATGCGACTTCGTGACGGCGCCGCTGCGACCGGTTGGCCTCCCGCTTCGAGGATGAAGTGTGTCCCCCGTACTCCCCATAGAGTCAACCTATGAGGGCGGACACGAAGATGGTGGACGCCCGGTCAGGAGGATGCGCCGGCGGGTCGGCGCCTCCCGGGGGAAGCGGTTGTCGAGGGTGTTGCTCGCGCGTCGGCTTTTTTAGGTCGGCCGGCCGCGCAAGTGGATGAAGCCCACCCTGCGCCCTGACCTCTCCTTGTATGAAAAAGTTGGAGCTTGTGAGATGGATGTATATAAACAATGGCACCGCCCGAGGTCTGTGGCCTTGGCGGGTGCATTTATGTTTATGTTGCGTTTTCTCGAATTTGTTCATTTATTGTGTGGCCGGGTCGCTTGCTTTCTCCGCACGCGAGATGGTAACCGTGTGGGCGCCATCAGGGCAGTCCATACGGATGCCACTAGGGGCGGTCCGTTTGCCTCGGTTATCTTGCTTTGGATTTGTGCGTGGCGACCTTCGCAACTTAAACGATTGTTTCGAGAATGCGCAAGAAAACTTTTTTTCTTTTGAAAAAAAAAGTTTTGAAAAAAGGAAGGGGAGGGGGTCCCCCGAGGGGGGTCCCCCATGTAGCCCCCGAGGGAGTTTTAGTCTTGTGCTGGACGAGGCTAAGACTCCCTTAAGGTTTGCACGGGAAGCACTTTTTTTCGCAAAAGATGTAGATCTTTTATTGAGTGAAAAAAAACACTTCTAGTGTAGAATTTAAGGGTAGAAGCGACGTAGCTATTCTATGTTCCAAGCGTTGGAGTAGACTTCGCCCTTTTCGTTCTTCAACTTGTAGGTCCCGGGCCTTAGTATTTCGGCGATGAAATAAGGCCCTTCCCAAGGTGGAGTGAGCTTGTGGCGCCCTTTGTTATCTGCTTCGGCTGAGTGCGGGGTCATTGACTTGGAACTCCCGAGGCTTCGCCGCTTGGCATGATACTGCGTAGAGCTTGTTGGTATCTTCTGAATTCAGGGAGTGCGACATCTCGGGCCTCATCGACTTGGTCGATGGAATCTTGCCTTGCCTGGCTGGTTGCCCCTCGGTGTAGGCTCGCGGCCTTGGGGACCCATATTCAATCAATACGTGGGCAAGATCGCCTCGGCCCCATAGACTAGAAAGAAAGGGCTGAACCCCGTGGCTCGGCTTTTCGTTGTTTGAAGGCTCCATAGAACCGGCGGCTCTCTTGGTACCATCTTTTCCTGTATTGGCTCGGCTGATTGAAGATCCTCGGCTTGAGCCCTTGCGGGATCATGCCGTTGGCACGCTCCACTTGACCGTTGGTCTTCGGGTGAGCTACGGCCGAGGTATCCACTCGGATGCCATAGTCGTCGCAAAAGTCGAGGAACTTCTTCCCCACGAAGTTGGTTCCGTTGTCCGTGATGATGGAGTTCGGGACTCGAAGCGGGAGATGATATCCGTAAAGAATTTCACCGTTTTTTCCCGTGTGAGGGTTCACCACGGGTCGGGGCTTCGATCCATTTGGAGAACTTGTCAATGGCGACTAGGGCGTGAGTGTGTCCTCCGGGCGCCCTTTTCGAGAGGGCCCAATCATGTCGAGTCCCCACACCGCAAATGGCCAAGTAAGAGGTATGGTTTGCGAGTGCTTGAGCTGGGAGGTGCGTCCTGCGTGGCGTAGAATTGGCATTCCTTGCAAGTGCGCCACGACTTGGTTCGCGTCTCGCACCGCCGAGGGCCGATAGAAGCCTTGCCCGAAGACTTTACCGACTAGAGTCCTCGGGCGGCGTGATGGCCACACTCCCTCGGTGAGTGTCCTCGGCGATTCTTTGCCTTCACCCGAGGGTATGCACCGCATGTATACTCCCGAGGCCCCACTCTTGTAGAGCTCTCTTTTTTTCTCAATCGGTCGCGAAGGATTTTGCCCTTCGAGCCAAGCTGGCGGGCCTCGGTCTTATCCTCGGGTAGCTCCCTCGGGTGAGGTACTCCACCGGAGGCTCTCTCTCGGTCCGGGGCCTCGGTCGGCCGCCATGGCCGGTGCGGCTTGCGTGTCTTTGCCCTCGTGAGCCCCCAGGGTACTTTCGAGGGGGGTGTACTTGACCGAGGGTTCATTGAGGTCTCGGGTGAGGACGTTCGGGGGAACGGTACCTCGGGTTGCTGCGACCTTGGCCAGTTCATCCGCGGCCTCGTTGTAGCGTCTCGGCGTATGCTTGTGCTCAAGCCCATGGAATTTTTCCTCCAATTTGCGCACTTCCGACAATAGGCCTCCATCTTGGGGTCATGGCACGCCGAGGCCTTCATGACTTGATCAATGACGGTCGTGAATCCCCTACGGTTTCCAACCGTCGGATCGAGGTCCACCGCGTCCAGGAGACCGTTGACTAGCGCCTCGTATTCTGCGACGTTATTGGAGGCAGGGAAATGCAGCCGGATGGCGTACCTCGTGTGAACCCCGAGGGGTGAGATGAAGAGCAAACCAGCCCCCGCGCCTGCCTTCATCATGGATCCATCAAAGTACATGGTCCAGCTTTCGGCTTGGATGGGCGTTGGGGGTAGGCTGGCGTGTACGTCCACTCGGCCACAAAGTCGGCCGGGACTTGAGACTTGATCGCCTTGCGGGGCAGGGAGCGATATAGTTTCGCTCATGAGCTCCACCGCCCATTTCGCCACTCTTCCCATGGCCTCTCGGTTTTGGAGGATCTCCCAGGGGAACGAGGATACCACGGCAAGCGGGTGTGCGAGGAAGTAGTGGCGAAGTTTCCTTCGTGTCGATGCGATGGCGTACAATAGCTTACGCATCTGCGAATACCTCGTCTTGGTGTCGGAAAGCACTTCACCGATGAAGTAAGCGGGCGTTGTGCGGCAACGTGTGCCCCTCTTCCCGGACGCTCCACTACGACCACCGCGACCGACCACGGGTAGTGGCGGTGATGTATAAGAGCAGGGTTTCTCCGGATTTGGTGGTACGGGGACCGGTGGGTTTGTCGGGGAGCTTCTTGAGGTTGCCGAGGGCCTCTTCGGCCTCGGGGTCCGTGCAAAGCGCTCGGACTTGCGAAGGGCGGTAGAGGGGCAGGCCCCTTCTCCCGAGGCGTGAGATGAACCTACTTAATGAAGCCCGGGCAGCCCATGACCTTACGTACTCCCTTGAGATCTTGAATCGGACCCATCTTGGTGATCGCGTCAACCTTGGTTGGGTTTGCTTCGATGCCTCGTTGAGAGGCGATAAAACCCAGCGGCATCCCTCGGGGGACCCGAATACGCATTTTTCGGGGTTGAGCTTGACTCCCTTCTTGTTTAGGCACTCGAAGGTTTCCCCGAGGTCACCCACGAGGTCCGGACGTTTTCTTGGATTTGACCACTATGTCGTCGGCGTAGGCCTCCACGATCCTTCCAATGAGTTCCCGAAGATGATTTGCATGCACGGTGGTATGTTGCCTAGCGTTCCTCGGCCCGAAGGGCATGGTGAGGTAGCAATACATCGAAGGGTGTTATGAACGAGGTCGCGAGCTGGTCGGACTCTTTCATTTTGATGCGGTGATAACCGAATACGGCGTCAAGAAAGGACAACGTTTCACATCCCGCGATGGAGTCGACAATTTGGTCGATTCGAGGCAAAGGAAAGGGAACTTTCGGACATGCTTTGTTGAGACTAGTGTAGTCCACACACATCCGCCATTTCCCATTCTTTTTCTCTACTAATACGAGGATTAGCTAACCACTCGGGGTGGAATACTTCTTTTATGAATCCGACCTCCGGTAGCTTGTGGATCTCCTCGCCGATGATCTTCCGCTTGGCATCATCAAAACAGCGCAAGCATTGCATGACTGGCTTTGAGCCCGGCCGGATGTCTAGGGAGTGCTTCGGCGACATCCCTCGGTATGCCCGGCATGTCGAGGGTCCCCACGCAAACGTCTTGGCATTCGCGGAGGAAGTCGATGAGCACGGCTTCCTATTTTGGATCAGTCCGAGCTGATGGTCGGCAGCTTCTCCTTCGGCTTCTTGGGATCGAGTGGGATCTTCTTGGTGCCCGAGGAGGGCTCGAAGCTCCCGGTAGCGGCGCTTGACCTCATGCTCGATCGTGATTTCGTCAAAGCTTCTCTTGGCGTCGGCGATGAGTGCCTCGGCAATGGCGAGTGCCTCGGCATACTCCACGCTCTCCACGTCACACTCATATGCATGATGGTGTGAGGGCCAGTCGTGATGACACCCCTTCGCCCCGGCATCTTGAGCTTGAGGTGCGTGTAGTTCGGGACGACCATGAACTTGGCGTAGCGGGGGCCGCCCGAGGAGTGCGTGGTAAGTATCGCGGACCCCAAGGATCTCGAATGTGAGAGTCTCTTGCCTGAAGTTCGAGGGGTCACCGAAGCAAACCGGTAAGTCGATCTGCCCGAGGGGCTTTAGCTGCTTGCCGGGGACGACGCCATTGAATGCCGGCCCTCCAGGGCGGATCTTGGACTTGTCTACCCCGGGAGGTCGAGGGTTTCTTCGTAGATGAGGTTGAGGCTGCTCCCTCCGTCCATAAGGACTTTGGTGAGCGAGTGTTGGCGATGATGGGATCCACCACCCGGTGGATAAGCCCCGGGTTCGGGATGTCTTTGGGGGTGATCCGACCGGTCGAAGGTGATGGCTTTGGTCGACCACTTGCGCAGCTTCGGGGTTGCGGCTCCGTGGCATAGACCTCCCGACGCTCCTTCTTGCTTGTTGTCGCACGAGACATGTTCTTTGTGCCGCCGCCGAAGATCATGAAGCAGTTATTCACCTTCGGGAACTCTTCGTTGCCCTTGGCGCCACCCTCGGGAGCCTCTTCCTCTTCACCCTCGGGGATGGCCTTGAGCTTGGCGAAATGTTGGCGTACCCTCTTGCACTCCCGAGGGTATGCTTGGCCAGGGTAGCTATGGTTACGGCATGGCTTCTTGAGCATGTCATCGAAGGTTTCTTGTGGCGGGGTCGGGGCCCCTTGCGATCGACCGCAGCCACCATGTCTTCATCGTCCACTTGGGCGGCGTGGCCCTTGCCATTGCGGCTCTTATCTTTCTTCTTTTTCTTCTTGCCCTCCCAGGGTTGCGATCCCTCGGGCTCCTCTTCTTCTTGCGCTTTCCCTTGCGAGCCACGATTGAGCGAGCCCCGACGGCCTCCTCACATTTGGCGGGCTTGGTGGCGATGTCCATCGGCTCGTTTGCCTCGGTGGGAGTCCGGCGCCCGGCTTCTTCTTCGAGGTCTCGGCAAGTGGTGCCGGCCAAGAAGGCCCGATGGCGTCGAATCCGTCACATTAGGGGCTCGGTCATTTGGAGAAAGCGCGGATGTAGTCGCCTTGAGGGATTCGTCGGATTTTTGTCGGCTTGAGTTTCGGAGATCCCACGAATTACCGGCGTAGGTACGTGCCCCTGGAAGTTACCGCGGAAGGTTCTCACCAAGTCCGCCTAGTTTGATGGTCGGGTGGAAGGTGTTTCGGCCAAGCTCTGGCGGGACTTCCGGAGAGGTACGAGGGGCAAATTTCGATTATCACTTTGTCATCGTGTGCCCACTTGTGAGGCGGCATGCCGGCCGATAGTCGCCCAGCCATACCTCGGGGACGAGTCTCTCCGTGTACTTTCGAGATGGCTCGGGGGCTGAAAGCCAGGAGTGGTGCCCTCTCGATGTCCCCTGGTGAAGGCACGAGGCCGGGGCGGATCGGGGGGAGTACCCTCGGTCCTCTCGACCTGCACGTGCGCCTCGTCCCCGCTTGTCGTCCCGAGGCGAGCCACCTTCGTGGCGAGCCGCTGGTCTCGATCTCGTCCACGAGGTCGGGCGCCTCGGTTGTGGTCGCGGTCGGGTCTTCTATGCGTTCCTAGGCGGGGCGGTTACGGTTGTCGTCCGGGCGCTCTGGAGCCAGCCTTCAGGGGGCTCGGCCCCGATCCGGGTGGGCGGAGCCCTGCCGACCGCCCCGATTCCTCCCGCGCCGTGGCGTCACGGCCCGATCGGGAAGCGGAACTCTACGCTGTTGCACCGCCGCCTTGTCAGGAGTTGACGGAGGCCTTCCCGTATGCGCCTACCCTCGGTAGTGGAGGGCTCGGGCATTTTCGTACCAACATGGCGGGCCGCCACGCTGAGGCAGGCTCTATTGAACGGGGCCGCTATCCGCAGGGGATTGGAGGCACTCCAGCCCGGTCGCCGCGCCCGCCGCCATTGTGAGCTGAGGTGCCCTCGGGACTGCTCGCGCGAGCTTTTGCTCCCGCTGGATGTTTTGCTCCGGTCGCCGGGTCGGGCATTTCGCCGGATTCGTTCTCGCAAATCTCGTAGCCGGGCGTTTGGCGGCGGAGTGTGCGGCGCCGCTACCGGATGGACCGGCGAAGCCGCCCGGCTGGAGCTTCGTCGTGGTGGTACGTCTGCGTCGTCTTATTTGGAGACGTCGATGAACTGGCCATCTGTGGGGGACCTCGACATTGAAGCATTCCCGCGTGGGGTCATAGTACTCGTCTTCATCGTCGGTGCACGGTGCGCCGAACGCCGGAGGAGGTTTCGATTCTCGGACGGTAGAGCGAGTCCCTCGGCTCCGGGACCGGGCCGGTTGAACCCGGAGGGGTGGCATGACGGGGTCGTCCCGCGTCCTTCCGGGAGGATGCGCTCCTCCCAGTGAATGTCCATGGGATAACGCCCCGTGGAGCGGCGGGTGGTCTAGCTCGTGCCCTCCGGCGAAGGCTTCGGCGAGGTTTCAAGCCGGCGCGGGATTCACGGGACTCCCTCGGGGATGGCCGGAGCGGCGGGCGTTTTCCCGACGATTAGGGTTTCGGGGTACCCTACCACGAGCGGGTGGCGGGTAAGGTATTTCCGAGGGGCCTAGGGTTCTGGGAGCCCTTCTCGCAGTCGGCGCGGGGATACGTCGGCGGTTCAGAATCCGTTGCTTGAGCGCGCCTTGCGGCGCCTTGCCCGCCCGCGCGGCGGACGTGATGATGGGCTGCGCCGCGGCGGCGATCTTTGCCCTTCCTTCTACCGCCGTACGTCGGGCGGAGGATCATCTCGTAGTTGTGGCGGCGCCACAAATGCCAGCGTTCGAAGAAGTGGTGTTCAGCGGCGGGAGCTCGTGCTCGGCGGCGAGGGTGGAAACTTAAGGCGAAACGCCATGAGGGGCTGATGGAGATGCAGATTGCACACGGCGCCCCCTACGGGCGCGCCAAGCGTCGGCGTTTCGAGAAGCGGTGGGTGCCTCGGGTGCCGGCAATAAAGAATTTATAAGCCGTGTGCCTCTCCCTCGATGGCGTAGCGCAAGATGGACGCGGGGACGCGGCGGTTTATCTGGTTCAGGCCAACGGGGCCCTACGCCCAGCGGGGGGTGTCTCGCTCGTGTTACCTCGCGCTCAAAGGTGAGCCTCGCAATAGGGGGGTTCTGGCGGCCGCGGGGAGAGACGCTGGTCTCAAGCCCCACGATCGTGGTTATGATGGTGGAGGTGTGCCGTTTCCTCCGTGTGAACTGGAGTTGAGCGGGCTCGAATCGAATCGAATCCTATCGAATCGAATCGAATCCTCTCTAATGAGGCATTACTCCCCCCTTTTATAGGAGAAGGAGAGAGATAATGTTTACACCGGTGGACGCCTAGGTGGCTAATTCCCGAGGCTACACCGGTTGCATGTCGCCGCCGAGGGGTTGGTCGGCTTGGATGTCGCTTGACGAAGACCGCAGCGTCGATCCGATGGTGGGCGTGCCGTCCCCGGCGCGCCCCGAGGGGTCTGTGAGGCGTCCCTCATAGTCCGCATGGCGAGGGCGGTCCCGAGGTTGCCGGCTATGCGTGTCAAGTGCCGAGGGTGCGGCCCAACGTGGGCGTTTTGGCGGTGCTTTCGGGAAATGAGCGGTGTCATCACGGTTTCCCGCGCCGGGTGGTGTAACACGTCACCGGGTTTAGCTTGCGTCGTCCCATCGGTCGAATTGGGGAGACGATTCGGCGATTCGATTTGGCCCGGGCGTGTCGATGGCACGCGGGCGCCTCGCTGTCGTGCAACCACATTAAATGCGTTGTTTCCCTTCCTCCGGACGGAACCTCCCACGCCCGAGGGTTGGCGACCCTAGGCGGGCTAGTTGGGCTGCCTCACCCGAGGATGGAGAGCTGGTCTCCCTCGGGCGGCGGAGTTTTGCGCCCGAGGGTGGTGAGCTAGGCCACCCTCGGACGAAGGCGGAGATTTCTCCCGGGTCGGTGAGCTAGGCCGGCCTCGGGGAAAACGGAGATGCGTGGTCGAGTCCGAGCCATGGTTTTGGCGTCGGCGATGGAACGTCATGGTTCGTTGTTTTGCGAGAGGTCCTTGACCTTGTCCGCCGTGGCGTGATGAGCTCTTTACGCCGTGGTGACTCCATTTGGGCGCTTTGTGGGCCGTCCAGGGAGCGATTTCGTCGTCATGTGAGCGTCGTGGCCAATGGCACAGTCCATCGTCCGTCGGGCCGTCCCTCCGTGCGGGATGATAGCAGGCTAGGTTTTTCTTGGGCCTTGGCGGTAATGCAATTCTCACGGTTTGGAGAATGTCTCGGGGCCCAATATTTAGATCCCCGACAATTATAGATTAAAAACAAAAACAAAATGCACCACATGTCCATTACTTTTTTGCTCTATGTCATCTAGGTCCATCACCTTTAAAAGTACAGTTTTGGGTTCATGAACTTTGTTTGGGGTTCACAGGGGTCCAAATCTACCTAAGCAAGGGTTGACAATCTACCCACTTTGCACCTATCCATTTATATTTTTCCTTTTCAAAATTACTAAGAATTTCATATGGAAACTTCAAAAACTTGTAGCATGAAACTTGCTCAAAATTAAAATTCTAATTTGAATTAAGTAAATTAAGGTTTGAAAGTTTTTTTTTTGGTATTTAATCATGAACAAATCATTACTCAATTAGCATAATTGTCATTTAAGTAATTCAATCATGATCCAATCAAAAAAAAAATACTGGTTGCTCAAGTTCTATTCATAAAAGTTGTTTTCATACATTCACAAACTTGAATTTTTGATTGGAATTCGAATACTCAACCAAAATGACAAGTATGGGAATGAAATTTCAATGTCAGATTTGGGGTCTATTTTTATTATTTCTCAATTTCATAATAATTATGTGGTGATCATGAATTCTTGAGAAACTTAATTTTGAATTTTGTCCAAAAATAAAAAAACTTGCCTCTTCTCATAGCATATATATACCCAACACTAGAGCTTTGTCATCATAATAAATATAGAGTATTTAGGATCTATCTGTCTACTATATTTGTTAGATTGAGTTAATAAGTTTATATATATATCGCATCTCACTACGTCACTCCATTTGTCTGGTTGAGAATCGAGAGGACAAAGCAAGATCAATCACCCAAAGTCGCCGCTACTAGCTGCATCATAGATTCATAAGTAAACAAACAAATGGAGGGGCCGTGCACGGTCCGTTTCCTTTCTCGGAAAACAAGCTCAAGCCACAAGCTTCGCCAAAACTTGCGCAAATGGTCCAACCCCTGCTGGCTGCCGCCGGCGTGCACGCTTCGGCCATTTCTCTCCCAGCTCCCCTGAGGGCCGCCCACGTGTCCCGCCCACAGCCTCCCGTGCTCCGGCTCCGGCAGCCCCATTCCGTTCCCCACACGCCACCACTTCCTCCGTCGCCATCGCCAGCCAGCCGACCGACCTCGTCCGCCGGATCCCGGCCCGAGGCTCAACGGACGGCCAGATCCTGCCCTCAAGCCGCCGCCACGCGACGCGAGCGAGCGCGGTTGGCCTCTCCTCCGCCTAACAACGCCTGGACGCGACGCGACGCGGGCCACAGCCGCCAGAAACGAAACCGACGACCGACCCCGTAGTCCGTCCGGCTTCCAGCACTCCATCCATCCCCGCCACGCGCGATGGCCATGGCCGTGATCCGCCTGGCGCGCCCCGGCGCCGCCATCATCCGCCCGCCGTCCGTTTCCTCCTCCCTCCCCCCGTCCTCGTCTGCCACGTCCCCGTCGTCGCTACGCCCGCCCGCGCGACGGCCACGGCTGCGGGTGCTCCGCGGCGTGCGGTGCCGCGCCACCGGCGGCGGCGGGGGAGGGGAGGGGGGGATGGGGAGGCGCCCGAGTCGCTGTTCGCCAGGGGAGCTCCGGCGGCGCGGGATGGCGCCGGGAGCCGCGGCAGGCGCTAATAAGGAGGCGGAGGAAGGGGCGGCGCCCGAGGCCGGGGCCAAGCGCCGGGTGGCGGCCGCCGAGTTCGAGCGCGGCGCCGCGGCCGACGGGCAGCGGGAGCGGTCCATGGCGCTCAACAGCGAGGGGCCTCGAGGTGCGCAGCCGTCCCTGCTTTCTCTCTCTGGTGCCATTTTCATTGGCCATGGACAACGTTTGATCTCCAGAACTGGAATTTTTCAATGTTTAGTAGCACTCTTTTTATTTTGCTCAAAAGAACTGAAAAAATGGAAACGTGAGCGGGTAGTATGTCTTAATTTGCCCAAACTAGTTGTTCACACTAATCAGGGTAAGGTAGTTGTGACTGTTCAGATGCTCTGTTATCTAAACTCAAAAGTAGATAAATTGGGCTTGTTCGTAGATGTGATTCTATTGCTACTTGGGTATCATCAACATCGCCTCTGGTTTGAAAATTGTCAATTTCCTGAGCATTAGTAGTTTTATCCTTTTTCAACGGTAAACATGAGCAGTGCTTTTGACATATATTGTGTGTGTGTTAGAACATGGCCAGGATTAATGGGGACTGATCAGTACATCTTTTAATCCTTTTGTCAGTTCTGCATTGATAGTTTATAGTAAGTTTATATGACCCATGCTGATGTAGTAATGTTTATAGTATTTTCAATGTTTAATTGACCCATGTGATGTTGTAGTAATGTTTATAGTATTTCCTAGATTGTCATGTTCAGAAGAATATTTTCACATGTGTCAATTATCTACTCAGCAATCCTATATGATAATCAGATAATCAACAGCTGCTCTGTCTTCACCTTATCATTATTTATTTACTTGTTTACTACTACCGGGTATCAGATCAGTAACAATATGATAATAAGATAATAGCCAGTGACTTGCCTTTCACATCACAGGGTCTTGTTCCTCGGGCAAAGTTACTGCTATCACTTGGCAGTACCTTCTTTCTGGCATTTGGACCCCTGATTCTTGTCACGGTTTCTCTTTTCGCTGGTTTATATGTGGTAAGCCCCTGCTAATCTCACCTTTCATGTGCTAACTGCTAATGCATGTTCATGGTCAATATGTGCTCTGCTCTTAGTTTACTTTCTGCTTGCATCCATTACCTGACTGCTAATCTGATTATATATATGTTTAAACATCGTTGAACATACTCAGTTAAATGAAAATAGGAATTTGTACATTGAATGGTGCAGTTGCAATGCATCTGGGTTTCAGTATGTTCGAAAATACGGAAACAAAACCTTGCTGTCTTCAATTACTGCTATTGACTTGTTTCTCTTCTGGAATATGCAGAGATTGAGCTGTATCTAGTTGACAGTTTTTACTGACGATCTTAGATATATATAGTTGAATCGACCAGAGTGTCTCCATCGTGATTGATGTGGTTTCTCTCGTTGCAGTACTTTGGACCTAGTTTTGTACACGACGCAAGCAAGACGCCGGTGTCGGTGCCACCATACATTGATCCATACGAGCTACTGGAGGACGAGAGGCTCAGCCGGCCCTCCCAAGATGTGTTCTGAACATGAATAGTGCAAGAACCAATGCTGAAGATTGAAATAGTCATACCTAGCCCAACACTCTCCTTTTTTTTTTACTAGACTTGTAGTTGTAAATGCAACTATAGCTGTAGACGGTTTATAATCAAAAAAGTTTCAATACGCAGCGTTCCATCCATTCTGCTATATTCCTGCATGTTCATCTCTAACTCTCTGTTCTGCTATCTCCTGCATGATCCCACCAGTCGGAGACAAAGAAGTTGATGAGGTGGGCGTGCGCACTAAATTTGAACATTTCTTTTTTTTTTTTTTCCAAATGAGCTCAAAATATTTTTTATTTTTTTTTATTTAAAAGGTGTTAAAAAAGTTTTGGTTTACAACTTGTAGTGAAAGCAGTTTTTAGGATTCTTAAAAAGGGATTCCAACCTTTTTTCAACAAACAAATTAAACTTTGGTAAACTATAAATAGGTTGTTTCATAGTTCGATGGATTCAGGTGTGCTAAATCAAACATAGTTATGGAAGTCGGACGAGGATCAAAGTTTGATAGTCTTTTAATAAGAAAAAGCAAACCCTCTGGCGAGAAGCTTCTCGGCGTGCGTCCTCTCCCGCCTTGGCGTTTCCCGCCGGCGCTACGCCCGGCCACACATCCATGGAGATCCAGCGGCGGCTCATCCATCCCATTCTCCATTCGCAGGGATCCGGCCTGCCCGCTACCCGGTGCCGTACGCCCTAGCTGGAGGCGGTCCATATCGATGAGAGTAGCACAAGTCGGATCGATTCGGAATTCATCTCTTGCGCCACCGTGTGAAAACCGCCTCCCACGTAAGCAAAACAGCCAATCCGGCCGGGGGTGGCGCCAGTTTACCCCGTTAAGTGTTTTTAAAGGTTGTGGTAAGGATGTAGTCCCATAGGCTCATAGTTTAGGGGGCCGGACTTTTTCCATTCTTAAAATATGTGGTTGAATAGGGGACTTTGTTTTAAAAAATGTTATAAATGTTTCATAGTTTTAAGTTATAAACATAGTTATGGAAGTGATCGGAACCCTCTTATTTTTTTAGACACCGCCGCCCACACTCCATCTTTCCAACTACCCTACGCCGAGCGGTCCATCAGCAAGGCCGCCGGGCTTCGAGCCACGCCAGTGCGGGCCGGCCCGTTATCTCGGCACAGCGGCAAATCCGCCGCCCATCGCCAGTTCGTGCGGGTCGGGCACCGCGCACGGAATAAATCAGGGCGCTCGCCCCTGTTGTTTGCAAACCTAGCTCGGCGCCGAACCGCCGCCACCTCTGATCTGGCTGCCCACCGCTAACTTGCTTCTCCACCGTCCACAGCTCCGCCACCAAGATTGATCCCACCCATCGGTCTCGCTGTCGTTCGCCGATCCACTGCAACACACCTTGTCGTGCGCCTCAGGCGCCGGAGATCGTCGTCAGGCCGTGCGCGCTGCCGTCTGGCCGGCATGGTCGTCGATCGGGCCTGCGTGAGGCCGTGACTAGAGAAAGCATCGAGAATGAAGCTGCTCGAACAGTTGATGATGGCCGGGCTTCCGATGGCCAAGATCGGCATGTAGCTTACCAGATCCAGTCGACATCGCCGGTAGAAAATTAATGGTACGTCACTGGTTACTCTCTGAATTTACGGTTTGAAATGTCTCTGTCCTGGTCTTGGCTGCATTCCTGAAAACCCTAAAACTTCGATTTCTTCTTTTGTAAAAGTGGCGTGATGGTCCGGTGAGGCAGCCGTACGTCGCCGCCAAGATTGATCCCACCCATGGGTGCGCCCCGCAGTCTGTCCGGTCGCCATGGTCGATTTGGCTTGCGTGCTCCCGTGAGGCCGTGACTAGAGAAGCCCAAACAGTTGATGGCCGGGCCGCTGATGGTCAAGACCGGCCTGCAGCTGACCGGATCAAGTCAACGACGTCGCCGGTAGAAAAGGTACTAAACTAGTTTTTCTGAATTTACATATGGAAATGTCTCTGTCCTCGTCTTGGCTTGGCTGCATCCCGGAAAACCCTAAATAAAACTTAGATTAAATTTCTTTTTGCAGAAGTGTTGCCGCAACTTGTTTTAACCATAACTAACCAGTTTTTAATCTGTTTGTTCATGCAAAAACTGGCGGTCACTAGTTACGAGTTCAAAACAACGTATAGTATAGTTTTTCATGGTTTAATGTTGATTTTTGTTGCATGGTTTTATTTGTTAATTTATTATTGGTTTGTTTGCATGTACCGATTATGTACTCATATATGTGTTCGTCGTATGGTTTAGTGGACAGGTTTAGGTGGAGAACAGTCCGTGATCATTGAATTCCAAGCATTTTGATTGGATAGTCTTAATAGCAGCGGTTTGGAGAAAGGTAAGTGCATCTTGGGTCCTTGACCAGAATTTTTATATCTATTGGAACAAAATAATGTTGAATGAGCATGCGAGAGTGACTGTGGACTAGGGCACATTTGTTTATGTTCAAAATTATTCTTAGATTAGGTAGCGTTGTTACGAGATAGGTAACGTTTTATTCTGCAAATATATGAATCACACGATAACATAACGATACTGTAAAATTAAATAGTAACGTTAAATTGACATTTAATCAACAAAGAAGATCGAGTCCATGAAATTAACAATGTCATGGAGAGCGTGGCATTGCAAGCTAACAAACACTATTGTATAGACCTTTATGGTGTAGTGTTTCTCTTACGTGCACAAATAAATCCACTAATATGTTTTGCTGCATCTTCACAC